>BSBK01000711.1:800000-1382500 GCA_027943335.1 Chamaecyparis obtusa
AATATGGTTAGGTGATTCAGATACCCACAAGTCTTGTGGTCCTTTTCATGTTGTCCTAGTTGGATTTCAAGTCCGTTCAATGTGTTGGATGATCAAATCTTCAAATCAGACCTTGTATGGTCATAGTCTTGTTGGGATAAATCCTTCTTGTAATGTCAAGATGTTTTGGTACGTGTGTTATGCGGATTGAGAGGTTTGTGGATGTTGTCCAAGTGCTCTCACAAGTATTTGTTTAGTGATCGTTACGTGGCGACCATAGGACCCATGGGAACACTAGTTCATCTATCTTAATGATTCGATGTTGCTCATGATTTTATTACATTAGATATTTAATGTAAGATGGTGTTTAATACCTTCTTCATGCCCGTGTTGTTGGTGCATTCATGTTATCATCATAGTTAACTATACCTTCTTCATGCCCATGTTGTTGGTGCATTCATGTTATCATCATAGTTAACTAAGCATTAATTAACATAAAAAAAATTTGTGGTTGTTTTGTGTCTTGTTCTCGAGGGTGCTCTAGTGGGGCATGACATTTGATATCGGTGCACATGTTCATATGTTGGGAGCTCTAGTGTATATGTGCTCATTGTATGTCATTGCATTGGTGTGTGCTATTCAATATGTAATATGATGTTTACTACCTTCTTCATGTCTGTGTTGTTGTTGCATTCACATTATCATCATAGTTAACTAAGCATTAATTAAAGAAAGAGATTGTGGTTGTTTTGTGTATTGTTCCCGAGGGTGCTTTGGTAGGGCGTGACATGGTGAACTTTACATTTCATCACTATCAAAACCTTGTGGCATGCTTTGTGACCTTCATTATTAGTAGGTTTCAAGTTGTAGGCCTTTCTATATTTCTGTTTTCAACCAACATTGTTGTGATGTGTGCCATGATTAGGAAGGTACATTAGATATACTTGTTTATCTATGAAATAATGAAGAACTAATATTTTGACCAAGTAGATTAGACATAATTAGTCTCAGTAAAAATTTATATATTTTTAAAATAAAAATATAATTGTGACAAAATTGGACACATCAAGACACACAACTAGATAATACATTTAAAACTATATGGACATACAAATTAAAAAAAAATGTATTGAGAAGTATATAATATAATGATCTTCAATTATTGCTTATAATTTCATATCTTTTACATCATAAGTGGGGAGAGAATGATTTTTGTTGTTGCTTATCCTCTCTATGTGAGAAACTTGCAATAGTATAAATAAAAAATTAGATGATTGTAAAATGCAAGAATTTACTAACCTAAAATGACATCTCTAATTGATTTAACCATTATATAATGATACAATTTTATTGGAATCTCAATTTCTTTATCATAAAAATGCAACTCAACTTCTTGATCATCAAAATACTCCATAAATGGCAACTAAGAATAATCTTGAATGCATCCTTAAAATTATATAAACTGATAATATTCTTCATATCACATCCTCAACCATATATAATAACTAGAATCATGTATTAAACTTGATATTTTCCTCTTTCTAATCTAATGCATTTAAGCTTAGCCCAAAATCTGAAATAATAAACTTGAACTCAAACAATATATTTCAAGCACTAGAATCATACTTTCATCCATATAATAATAATATATGTAAGCCATGCCCTTGACATATCTTTGAAAAGAAAACTATGAATAATCAACTAACATTAAAGACTTAAAAGTTTTGTTTTAGTTGTGTTTGAATCTTATAAGTAAATACTTAATTGATTTGAAGCTATAATTTTCCAAACCTCTTTTGACTTACCCATTACATACCAAGATGCAATTGGTAATTTGTAAGAAATAACAAATAATATTGGTCCAAAAAAAAAATAAAATTGAAAATCGTCTACTTTGTGGACACGGCATTCCGTGTGGTATACAAGATTGACTCAAATTTAAATCATTCAAGGCCGTTTTGTGAATGTGGACGATTCAGCTAACATTCAAGGCAGAGACTTTGCGGTGGGAAAATCATTGGGGATATGATTGTGGGATGTTGCGGTAAGTGAGGCTATGGCGGATGAAGAATTGGGTGCGCAGTTGAGCGAGGAAGTATGGCGGAACATTCTGGAACGGCTAAGCGTAGCAGAGCTGGGGCGAGCTGCCTGCGTCTGCCGTCTCTGGAATTCTATCGCCTCTGATACGGAACTTCAAATTAATGCATTCAAGGCGCCCTGGAAATTGAAGGAGATTATTGGCAGGCCGTCTTCCAGAAGCTTCTGGCAGGTCACATCTCTTTCTCGCTTCGCAATTTCGCACAAGCTGAAGCGCTCTGATACCATGGCCGGCCTCGCCATCAAGTACCAAGTCCATGTTTGTTTCATTTCCCTTTTATGCCTCCCCTTATCATCTTTCTCAGTGTTCCTTTCATAGAAATCAATCGCAACTTAGCTGCTTTTTATGCATATTTTGTTATTGGGGTGTTTCACTGTAGCTGGCCTTTTGTTTAAAAGATGGAAAGCTATGTAGACTGGAAAAGTTGGAATTACATGGGACTGTGCAGTATCTCATGCATTTCTTCTTTGCTTGCTTCCTATTTGCAAGACAAGCATATGCGATGTTAGTTCATGATAAGATCTTAACTTCAATTGAAAAAATAATGACGACCATATGGAATTTTTAACAGGGTGTAGGATTGAATAAATTAATCTCGGGGGATCAATCTTTCTCTATCCAAGGATTGATATTTCTCCAAGTGATCGCTTCACTTTCAAAATGTCTGAGACCATGAGAAAACCAAAGCAAAGCATTTGAATGCACAACAAACCATCAGCAAAGAAACAGAGCTTCTATGTAGCGCTCGGAACGTAGAATTATCCATGAAAAATGGTTCCATCTCTTAACCTTCCCAGTCATATCACCGATCCACTCAAGTCCTTAAATCCTTTAGCAATAAACTTTTACTGCACATACGCCAATATGTACTGAACTGGGTCTTCTAGTTTCTGTTGATAGACTTCTATGCTGGGCGGAAGGTTTTTTCTGAAGTATACACAGCCATGTGCTAAGAATATGATTCACAGTATAATCAGCTAAAATTCAGATCAAACCATCAGTTGAAATCAATTACTGTCACAATCATGATCAATCTCTTGCTATAGCATCAGCCTTAAAAAATAACAGCTGACTGCCAGTCGAATTATATGATGAAACAGAAAATGGAACTGGCAGTATTGCTCAAATACAAATTTGGACAATTCCAGTGCACAGATCTGGGTTAGGCAATTGTTTAACACACTAACGAACAGGGATCAATGCATGGTAGGTTGGAAAGGTGCAACCTATTCACCGCCTATTCGCTGACTACTGATGGTGCTTGGTGGAATAGCTGATTTATGACCCAAAATCTCCCTGGAAACAGTCCGTGCTCTGGACACCCCACTAGGTTGAAGTTTGCGCTGGTCTGATGTGTGAGGGAGTGGTCCTTAATCCAATTGTGTCTTCCCTTACAGGCAATCTGAAAATTTAGGAATGAACTGATCATCCCTGGCCACTGGTTCTGGATTAGATGGCAATCTATGCAATGGGTAATTGCCGCACAATTGTCTTCAGACCTGATATCTGGCTACTCCAATTACTATCCAGTGTAGGAAATCAGCAGGTGAATTTCTGTCAATACGGCTCTCAGATCAGTCCATTGTTGCACATGTAGCTTTCAGAATGGAGTCTTGAACCCAGTGATCTAACTAAAGCCTGCTCAGTTTCTATATATATATATATATATATAGTGTGCAACGCCCAAGGACTGGTATTAATGAATATCCTCCAGAATGGTATACTAAGAATCTTGAACTGACCTGGTAACAATGGTGTTCTATCACTATTCCATTGTCCATTCACGAAGTGACAAAGAACTTGATTTGATGCAAATTATAACCCTTGTATAGGATTAATCAGCTAGAGGAAAGGGGTTTTGTCCTCACCTCAGGAATTCAATCAAGGGTTTTTGTCCGCGTGCTTGCTGATCATTTTCCAGCAGTGAGAAATCTGTGCTGTGAGCTATTTAAAAGACAAAACAGGGTTTGATATGACAAGAGATGTTCGTTCTCGATCATGCACCCTGCTAAAATATTTTTTATGGATTTATAAGTCATGATTTGCATCGTCCTTTCCAACCTTTGCAATTATTTATCTGAAGAGATCCACCCTATATGCAGCATCTTTTGTGTGACCTTTATGCGTGGTTTGACTTAGTGCCCTTTAGGGAGGGCAGGAGAATGCCAACAACAGGTCTTAGAACATAATCTGTCCACCCATCATAAACAATAATTGACAGAAACTCTCTAGTCCTCCCAACTCTCTTAAGCATCTTGTTGTCTCGTATCAATTTGAACCATCTCCTCGCTCAACGAAATGATTGAAAACTTTATTCTATAGCAGCAGCAACATTGTTCACCATTTGTACCCTTTCTTTCCATTAGAGGGACCTACCAATGTTGAAATGCTTTTCATGATCATAAAATTTCTCCCAGTTATGCAATCCACTTGTTTCCTATTATTTTCACCATGCATCATTTAAATGTGCTAATTGTGAATGCAGGTGGCAACGGTGCTACATATTGGAATATTAGGGATCATCCCCATATCTCCCCAACCTTAAGGTTCTTTTTAATGGGCTTCATCAATAAGTTGATATTTATGGAATTTACAAGTATGCACTATTTGATAAAAAATCTGCCTTTACAACTTAACTGATTTTGATGCAGAAATGAAATTGCTCTCTTTTTTCATCCTCAAGAAGCTGCCATCCAACTCATACGGCCAAATTGCCAGGGTTAACCTTCTAACATGAACAAGCTGATAATTTGCTTCCTCAACTCTATAACAACGGTATAACCACTTGCGAATGTGCTACTTAGTTGAATTTTGAACTGTTTTTGATAATCTCTGCTTGAAAGCGTTCTTTGCTGCTATAATTCCTCTGCTTTTGAAGGCTGTATAGGAATTTTTTGTGTGAGCAAGGGAAGAAGGGGAACCATTGATTTTCCTCCTCAACATGCACTATCTAAAACATTAAGGTCTGGGAAAACACTAAATATTTAGGAGGGCTGCTTTCACAAAGAAACTCAAGTAAAATTTAGGAACAATTTCCTAAAAACAGAAGAAGCAAAATTTTAAAGAACTGTTATGAAATAACTTATACAATAGAAGATATAATAGGGAATATGCTGCAAATAGTTGATTAAAATATGCCACTTCGACGAGGCAACCTCCCGAACTATTTTGAGGTGGATACCTCTAATAGTCTTTACCAAGAACACAATGTTCAACAGCATGATAATAACTAATCTATATCTCCTATATATAGCATACTTATTATGCCTTGGACACCACCTAGGCCAACTTAGATATTTAAATATAACTCCTCGGATAACCTTAATACACATATATGATTATAATAATGATATAATCTCACCACAAGCCACAAGTGGCCAAAAGCTGACTACTCGTGACACAAAACATACTATAGGGTTAGGGTCATAGCAAGAACACAAAACAATCACCTCTACACTGGCTATTGCAGCTACTATTTGATCTCTTTCAGTCTCCTTTCAAATCTTGCAAGGGGTAGGGTATGCACACCTCATATTTGGAGCACAATTAGGTGCCTCCTGCATATTCGAAGTATGTGTTGTCCCATATACTATAAGCCATTTGTAAATCCAAAAACAGATTGCCTGTTCATGGATTATAAAACAGAATTGATTAATTTTCTACAAACATTGTACAAGAATTGAATTGTGTGTTGGATGTTTCTCAAATTAGTTAACAAGGAGTTTATATTTTTGGACTCCTAATTACTTGTGAGCTTGGTTTTTTATTTATTTTTCAAACTAAGTTACCAGTTTGGGTGTGGGAATGATTACTGGAGCTCAGTATGGTGGTATGGCACATTTTTTTCCTTGGGTAAGGGTATGGGAATATATATATTTAAAATTATAAATTATACAAACATTGATAGTCATAACTGCCACTAAATAGAATATTTAAATAACTCATTCATAATTGCAAAAATGATATACTCAAGTCTCAAAATGTCATCACACAATGAATATAAATTACAATCAATATTTAATACTCTTCATATTCTTCTTCATCAGAAGCATCAAGGTTAACAGTTGGTTCATGCCCAATACAATTACTGCTTCAAGTATTGGACCACCCTCAACTATTTGGTCTTTTCCTGAAGTGTTACTTTTGTTGCTTTAACTCTTTATCGGAGGAAGGTGGTAGCATTAGAGTAAAAGATTTAACTTATTACATTTTTACAAAATTTCTGGATAGAGCTCAGTACACTAGAATTTTCAATAGCATCGAGTTCCTCATGATCTAGAAACATCTCCAGAGTTTCAGATGTGGACGTGTTCTTGATATGGAAGACAAGTTTTAAGGGCAGAGCATGAGTTTTGGCATAGCCAGTATGCTGGATGCTGCTCCCATTGCATATAAGACAGCCTTAGTAGACAGCTCTTAATGTCATTATTGGCATCTTTGTCTACTAAATTATAGGAATAAGAAAATTTTATTCTCGATAGCCCACTTATTTTCACAATTCCCAAAAGGCACTCAGGATCAATTGGACTTTACAAAAGTAGAATCCCCAGCTTTATATTTTGATCTTTCAGGCTTGCACATAATACTGTTTAGAATGCTACAATTGCCGATAACATGTGATTGATGATATAGCTCGGTACAAGAAATCAGAAAGAAGTAAAAGACTAGCCCCAGGTCCTGCTGGATACAAAGAAATTTTACCTTAGGAAGAAATATGTTTTGTAGAAGAGATATTGTTGAAACATTTCATAAAGTGAGCAGGTATAAGAGGATGGTGAAAGATGTCTAGAAAGTATTATTAAAAGTGTCCAGCAACAGAACATTTAAAAAAGTAATTGTGCTATTTTGTTCAATTAATGAAAATGCTATACTTGAATCTTTGGGATGTATTTTTCTTTGATTTTATGGTGTATAATTTCAATTTGTGATTAGTCATTTAATTAATACTTCACTATTTCTTATAATGAGTCACTTTGTTATCTAATGGTCATTCCTCCCTCTGCACATTATAACAGCTGTCATCTGACATAATTTTTTGTTGTTCATAAAGCCAACCAATCCATCATCTCACAATCGGATCATAAATCCAAGTAGGCTTTTCTATATCCATCAAGTGCACCGCCTACAGACCACTTTAATGTGTGGGACATACCTGACAGGTTATCATTGAAATAAATGGCTCGTCTCATCACTTGTTGGAATTAGACTGTATTTTTTGGATACATTAAGGCTCAACCACCAAACCCTCTAAGATATTGGCCTCCAACAAAAAGAGATGGAAGAATGTTCCACAGTCCTCTTCCCACTCTAACCGTTTTTTCTAAATTTGGATTGGTTTCAAGGCATTTATGGATGCAGAAATTATTTAGGAGCAGTCCACATTTGTCATTTTGTGTTATCATGTTAGAGATGCAGTACATAAATCAATAAATATTATGAAAAATATATTAGATCAGAGGAGAGATGCGAACATATTTGTGTTGCAAACAATTGATTGATCTTTGTACAGTACACTTTTGGGAGCACTGCAAAGTAGGGAAACCTTTATTAAGAAAAGCATGGCTTAAAACATTTTTTTTTTCATTTTTGTGGACTTCCCAGTGTTTACTTCAGTGCCTTCGTGTTTGTAAAGCATGACTGTCTAATGTAAATTGTGATCTGAAAAAATAGCTAGATACTGTAACTTGCAACTGTTTTAAGTGGTGCCTTGGGACTGTAAATCGTGACTGTTTAATGTAAATAGCCTTGCCTTGATTGAAATCCTACCTACTTTTAAATTTATGTTTTTCAAGGAATTTAGTTTTTTTTTTTAAGTTGCTGAGTTGTTCCTGAGTTTTAAAATTTGGCCTCTGCCAAGTCTGAGTTGAATACTGGTTTGTGAGCTATAATTTGAATATAAATGGTACTGGAATTACTGTTCTTAAGTTGTTGGAAATGAAACAATACTGTAGTAGCGTAAAGAAAATGAGAACATGTGACACCATAAGAACAAATGTCACAAGTATGACACAAAGATTTTAACCTGGAAACCCCAGTGCCGGGAAAACTAAGTGGAAGTGGCAAATGCTTAGCTTTTACTCCTTCCTCTAACCGAAAGTAGTTAGGAAGAGCTTTTGATGAGGCATATATATTAATCTTTCTACTAGGGAAACCCACTCTGATTCTCTACACACCAGACTAGTTCTAGTCCTACAATCAGTTGAATTCTTAACTCTTCCTCTCACGTTCTCGCTTTCATGGGTACATGTTTTCTCAATATACAATAGATCGTAAGTCTCTTTTCGTTCGCTATAGGATCTCATTAATTATCATTACTTTCAGCTCTACATTGGGCACAGGCAGAAACAGCCACAGTTATTAGGATGAAATGGCCATGACATTTATAGAATGCCACTCACAATATTGCCATGGCAGTTACAGAACTGCCACACCGCATAAACAACTGTGATTGTCACATGCAAAATTGCCATGTCACATATCTAACCATCACAGTTAACTGCCATGCCAAATTCAAAACCTCCCCAACATAAGCGCAAATGCCTCTTTGCTGTTACTGGTGTTTTTATCACTGACAAAACTTTTTCTGTTTCAGTTCTAAATTTTGATCAAACTCTAGCAATTCGATTGAATACACTGTTTTCTGATCTTTATGGAGGTTTTTGTTCCAGAATTAATAGTTTAGGAGACGTGAAAATATTTCTCCAAGTTCCTCCTGGGGGTACCATCTTGCTTGTCTTGGTGTATTTCCATTGGCGTTGATCTGCCAAGACTTCTTTGGTCCGCTTCTAGTCTATTTGACCTCATTTGCAACACCACGGCCACAAGCTCTCCTTTAGTATCTAAGACCAAGTCTTCAATAGAGGGCAGTAGTTCTCTTTCCTCTTCTTCATCCAACATAGATGGCTCATATAGATACAAACTTGCACTATAAATTATCGAATACATACATCCTCTATTGTTTACAACTTGTGTTTATCCGTTGATTTGAGGATGGAAGGTTCTGTTTTGAGCTTGATCTACTTCTTGCTCAAGGTCGTCCAAATCTTCCTGATAAATCTTGAATCTATGTTTTTTATATGATACGCTTAGGCCAACCAAAATGCACCCAACATTATTAAATAATAACTCAATTCCATCATGCCTCTTGTTTGCTTTCTTACATGTAATTAAAACACGCAGCTTGTTGAATCTATGTACAACAAAATGCAAGTAGTCATGTTCACACTTTGGCATGGGAAAACCTTTCTCAAAATCCATAGAGACACTCCACGATCTAGTAATGTACATGAAAGGGCACATACAACCTTCTTTCCTAACTTAAGGCTTTCCCGTATGGGGCAACATGCATTCCCGAATGATTTTGAGGCTTGTTTGCATTTTAGATTAATACACGTATTTGCAAATGTGCTATGGTTTGACCAACACTAAAATGACCTGAGACTTACAAAGTATGTTCTTTCCTCATGAGTAGGTGTCCTTCCTTCTTTATGACATAGTTTTTCCAACTTGTAGATCAGACCATCTATGAGGTAGAAATCAGCTTTGCCTACAACATCTACTTTTGTATTCACTTGCTGATATCTCCTCAAAATTTGCATCTTGAGCATATGCTTCCCCATATTTCTCCTTGGAGAAAGGCTCGAGTTATGAAACTATTGCCAAATTTGAAATTCTCCTTTCAATTGGTGGTCTTGATAGCATATCTACCATTGCTACTTTCTTGCCTTCTTTTACTTGATCACCAAATAGATTTGTTGAAGAAATCTGCATGATTTTATACAATTGCATGAAATATCTACCTAGGAACAAATGCCTTAAAGCTATGTAGAATAACCTAGTTGCTCAAATAAGCTTTGTACAATAACCTAGTTGCTCAAATAAATGCCATAGACTCAAAATGCAATGACCAGAACCCAGATATTCAGTAATTCATGAAGTATGAATAATAAATGCCATGACATTGCATTTATAAAAATAAATAGAAGAGAAGAGGATGACAATTCATTCTCCTAGAAGTGTAACTCCCAAGGAGTGAGGCGAGGCCTTACTCTTCTAAAAGGAAGTGTAACTCCCAAGGAAGAAGATGACACCCTACATTACAAAAATACAAGCATAACACAACCTTGTAAACAAATTATGCAAGTATGTTTAACCTATAGTGTAATAAATGGGTAACTACACCAACACCTCCCCTTAAGCACAACCTAGGTGGGTAAAATGGGTCTTGACAAAATAAAGAATTCCCTGCTTGCTTCCGCCCTGCCTTTTTTAAAATAAAGAAAAGAGAACAAAGAGAGGAAGGAATAGGTAATCTCCCCAAGGAATAACTTCCCAAATTCACAATAATCTTCACCATGACTAGTTGAAGATGGATAATAGTGGATGCTAAGAAGGTTCACTTGCATCAAACAATATTACTTCACATAGGAAAATTTACAGGTGAAGTTGCATACTAAAAGTTTTTGAGTGCATAATATTATTGTATATGTATTCTATTATCGAAGGTTTATTATGTGCTGAAAAAGCTTGCTTAGGTGCTGATTTGTACACATATCCCATTGTGAGGAGCATCTTCTCTCAGCCATATATGTCATGTTTATAGAAAACATCGTCTATTATTAGCAATCTTGTCTTACTTGCTCTCCTTCATGGTGACTCAGCAAGTTGTCACATGATAGGACTTCTCTTGAGTATTTTTTGTAAATACACCTCTCTTGCTCACATTTGTGAATTAACCTTTTATGTTGTTGTAGTCTTGCACTTGTGAAATATATTATTCTTATTTCACATATTTGTGTGTTAATGTTCTTCATTTATTGGAATAGCATATTTGCTATACTAGCTTGCTTCACTCATCAGATCGTAGCTTGTATGATTCTTTGAGGTGACTTGAACAAAAAGTCTTTCCACTCCAAAAAATGATACGAGGGATGAAATAGGAAGGGGTCTGGAACTAGTTCAAGTTTCATTGAATGTGGTGGCAAAGACTTACTAAACACAATCTATGGAATAATTGCCATCAAAGAGGAACTAGTAAATGGAGGAGCATACAAAAAAGGAATGTCCACAACAATAGGAGGGTCTATAGTTAGTACCCTCAATGTATCATTGAAAGAGGAGGATCTAGAAGACAAGGTGGATCACATAATGAAATAGTTCCAACAACATCTTCATGTGAATTCTAACAAGCAAAAGAACAGTGCACTTTAAGAAATGAGGACAATCATCAAATTGAGATTTTACAAAATTATGTGCCCTGACCAGCAAGATCATAAGTATAATTAAGTAGTGTGTCATCTATGGAAACATCAAGCATAGTTTTACCAAATAAATACAAAAGGTTCTGTCAAGTAGAATGAGGGCTCTTTGTATCCTCACTATGATGTAGAAATCCCATGGAAAGTGACATAAAGGGAACCATAAACAATGTCACACTTATTGAGCCATTTAGTGTGCTTACTCAAATTGCTTGCTGGTGGAACTTTTCTCAAATGATAGGGATGAATTCCTCTTTTCTCAGAATTTTATTTTGTGCTTGCTAATACTGAAAAGTTTTATGATCATGAACAATTATGTCCTTTCCCAACAAATAATGCTTCCTTTTCTTATTGGTTTGTACAATTGAATATATTTCTTTGTCATAGATGGTGTAGTCTCTTACAATTTTAGAAGGTACTTCAGAAGGATACCAGACTGGCTTATCCTTGTAATAAAACCATTCTCATTGCATACTCACATTCACCCATCTCTACTTCAAATCGTTGCTGCAAAGAAGAAGAGCAAGAATTGGTGTAACCATGTACGGTTGGCTGTAGATTTTAGTAAATCAGAGTCACTAGTATGTTCCTTACTCTAGTGAAAAATCTTATCATTTGCTGCAATGTCATACAAAGATGCTGCTATTGTGGAGAATGGGAATAAATTACCCTATATTTTGAACTACCCTAACAAAGCTCCTTGTTTCTATAACACTTTTAGGCATTTCCCTATATGTAATGCACTCAAGTTTTTGCTGGATCAATTCTTAATTATCTTCCTCCAACCACATGCCCTAGATTAGTGATTGCCATAGTTGGAAAACTCGCCAAAGACAAAAACTTGCCATGGCCTGAAAAAGAAAATCAGAAAAACTTGGCAAAAAACTTGGGAACTGAAAAAACTGCTTAAATTTAATTAGAAATGCATTTTTTTTTCAAAATTCAATAAGAAGATGCATCCAATGAGTCAATTAATGAGAACACAAAAGAAACAAGCCGAGTCTAGATATATTTAAATGCAAAGTGGGTACAAAATCGCATTCTCATGAGGAATGCTGATGGCTGGAAGTAAAATAGTAAATAGTTTCTATAAAACTAAAAGTAAATACATCATTACAATTACATCTTCCTCTTCCCGAATCTACTAACAAATAAGGGAGAGGTAGAACTAGAGGGTGTAATCCTAGAAGCCTACACTGGGCATGACTGTGCCTCCTCGCTCGGTATCTCTGATGATGTGTGTGGCTCTCTTTCCATCTTGGATGTAGCTCCTCTTGGCACTGGCTATGACTCCTCATCCGACTCATCCTCCTCAATGTCATCCAATGTGAATCCAAATCCACCCCCCTCCTTGATAGCCTGCCTCTCCAAATCAGTGATGTCACCCTTTGTAAACAATGGAGGCTGCTCCTGTGATGTCCAATCACTGTAAGGATCTATATCGTCCAAATCAATTGGACCAACTGATGCTTCCTGTGCCTTTCTTATGCACAACTGAAGATTATACTGCACAAATACAAGGTCATTGAGGTGTTTTTGGGCTGACTTGTTTCTCTTCTTTGTTTGAATGACCTCAAACAAGCTCCAATTGTGCTCACAATTGGATGAGCTACAAGGCTGGCATAAGATTCTGAGGGCAAATTTTTTGAGATGTGGGGTATTTCCACCCCAACTTTGCCATTGAGCATCTACAAAATAAAAATATTGAGAAGTTAGAAAGCAAAGAGAAAAGAAAAAACATAATTTATTAATTTATCAATTACTTTACACCTCAAAATCCAAACTTCAAATGGCAAATGTTTTACCTGGGGTTTGAGTGCCTCTTGCTCTCTTTACCAGATCTTAAGAGAATAATTTACCCCTTGCTTCCACATAGATTTTTTTTTCAGTCACAATGAGGTCTCTCTCCACAACATTAGGTATCATCCTCTGAATACATACAGATAGGCCCTCCATGATCTCTCCATTAGGATCTGAATAAGAATCATCAAACTTGAAATGGGGGTTGAGGAAGTACCTTGCTGCATGAATGAGTTGGTGGAGCTGATTGTTCCACCTCTTATTAATAATTTTCCAAATGAGATCAAATTTGAGTCTATCCCCCTTGTAGTAATTTTTTATAGATTCCTCGGCCCTATCCATGGCCTCATAAAGATACCCCATTGGGGTTTGATCCTTATCTACAATTAAAAAATACAAATTACAAAAAGATTAATTAATGAAGTTAGTAAGTTACAAATAAATAATGAGAGTCTTGAATCAAGAATAATAAAAAATTTAAGTTTTGAAGTTACCTTCACAATCTTTGTAGCCTTTTGTGCAAAATGGTTGTCGAAGACTATGGTCGTGACAACCTCTCCTTCAGCCTTCTTTGAATAAGGTGAGTTTAGCCATGCTTGCCTCACAAACATTTGTTTCAAAGAAGCCAATGCACCAATAATGTTTTGCAACGTCAAGAAAATTGTTGCAAACCTTGTGACACTGGATCTCACCAAATCTCTCCCATGAGTGTGCTCTCTCATCAAATGTAGAACCCATGGGTGATTGTAGATATATTTTGTGATCCACATTGCATCTTCCACAACTAGAGTCACCCAATAAAGTTTTCCTATGTCCTCCAAAGAATTCCAAGGACTTTTGCTGCACACGGTGTCCAAAAAAGAGTGGGGTCTTTCTTGGAGGATTCTACCTACTACCACATATGCTGCTGCATTATCTATGATGATTTGCGCCACATTCTCTATTGCCACCTCCATGACAACATTCTTCAACATTAATGCCAATGTGCATTTTTCACCTTATTGGAGGCATCAACCGATTTCAAGAACACCACATTGTCCTTGCAAGCAACCAAAAATTGAATAATGGTCCGGTTTTTGTCATCTGTCCACACATTAGAAAAAATGGTGAAGCCAAATTTATTCCACTCTTTTTTTGCTCCTCCACCACTAATTTTGCCCTATCAACTGCATTTGTGAGCAACCTACAAGAACAAAGTGAAATTAAGTATTAGTACACAATTTTGATTTAATAAATGAGAAAAAAAATTAAATTTCAAAAATGAAATCAAGTGGACTATTTACTAACCTCCCACCCAAATCCTTGCGAGAAGGGGCCTTGTACCCTTTTCCTACAACTGTCATTGCGGTCACCAAATTGAGCCAATAAGGACTCTTTGCCACATTTAATGGGATGTTGTTGAAGTACTAAAAGTCAGCGGCAACAATGTCTATTTTCTCATGTGCCTCCTTATTCCATTCAGTGGCCTCTAATGATGGTTGTGCTCCAGGTGTGTTCTTGTGCACAAAATAGTTGCCTATAGGTTGTGTTCCTGATGGTGATGCAGCAACATGCATTTACTAGAGGAAGCGGAAGTGGTAAAAGAGGGGGTGCTCGTTTTGCGGATGAGCCACGGTGAGAGCCCACTATGCTCTCACGTGCCGCTTCTTCTTCTTCTTCAATGTCAATTGAAGCACCTTGAAATTCAACTATGGCTGCCCTCATAGCTAATTTTGCCCTCTCCCTTTGCAATTTTTCTCTTCCCCAGCTGCAAGTATGGCATTAACAAATCTTTTTATCTCTTCTGTGGTTTTATCACATTTCCTAGTATCATGCTTGTCAATGCCTGCAAGGTGGTATTTGAGGCGGTTTATGTCTCCATGAATTAGTTTCTCACATTTTATGCAAATCACTTTCCTAAGCTCTGGTCCTTCATAGGCATACCTCCATATCTTATCTCTAGCACTTTTAGGACCGGTGCATATAAATCTAGAAGGGCATGACATGGTTCTAGTGACCAATCATTCTCTGAATCTGCCATGCTAAATTAATGGTTAACTACCAACCTACACATAGAAAGTGAAAAGATAAAATAAGTATTTTAGTTAAACAATTAAACAAACTATCTAGATCAGTTTCAATATTTTTTGACATCATTCAAAGCAAAAAAAAAAAAACTAAAAAAACTACTAGGGTTTAATTTAAAAAAAAACTAGATATTCTTAAAAAAAAAATAGTGAAAGATTCAACAAAACTTGTCAAAAATAGTGTTAAATCTTGTTCTAATGATTCAAAATCATTTCTAACTACTTAGGAATGATTTTGTATTCAACTAGATGCAACAAAAAATAAATAGAATGTTTTAAAAAAACATAGAAACAAAATCAGAAAACCTACCTGGGAATTTGATTTTTCTTCAAAAACTGCTTGAAATCCGCTTGAAATGCACTCAAATCCACTTCTACTCGATTGAAATCAGTTA
Organism: Chamaecyparis obtusa; assembly: GCA_027943335.1. NCBI lineage: Eukaryota > Viridiplantae > Streptophyta > Pinopsida > Cupressales > Cupressaceae > Chamaecyparis > Chamaecyparis obtusa. The sequence goes on from BSBK01000711.1 coordinate 815,596, forward strand.
CCACTGGCTTAGAAACCTATTTTTCCCCCTCACAGCCAAATAGAAACACAAAAAACATAAAAATGAACTTGATTGTGTCTTTTTTTGCTTTATGCGGTTATGCACAGCAGTGGCCGGGTTTTTCCATTGGACTCACCGAGTTTTTGAGAAAAACTCGGTGAGTCTTTCTCGTGAGTTGAAGTCTGAAAAATTCGCAGAGTATAAAAACTTGGCGAGTTTTTAAAACTCGCCCAGTACTTTGCGAGTCTGCCAAGTATGGTGATTTCTTTGCAAACTCACGCATATTGCCCAAAAGCTGTTTTTTTATTAGCATTTGTGAGTTTTGCTATAAGTGAGGTAGATGTTCTTCCTATATGGCACCACAAATTTTAAACTACCAATGTCACATTTATGTAGTGGTGGCCTCAACACATTACTCACCAACTTGATAAATTTGTCAAGTGCATTACATTTCCAAAAGTAAGTGCAATCCAATCTTATAGACTAAGAAAAAGATAGAAGTATTAAAATTTGATCCTTATAACTTGGGATAATATGACTAGTGCAGACGTTTGCTGGCCATTTCGTGTGTTTCTTCTTATTCCTTTGCAGCAAGACGAGTATATGTACAATTCAGCTTTAAAAGACACTCATTTAAGTTTTATTGTGATCTCCCTGCCTTACCAAGCATATACTGATTTTCAAATTGGTAGTGTCCGTAGGCCATCATTTCTAGTTTTCAACTTGGGGCAGCTCTTATATTTTCTTCTATTTTATTTAAATTAAAATAATTTTTTGTTATCTGAAAAAAAGTCAAGACTTAATTTCATTTTTTTCTAATTTTCTATATTTTTTTGTAATTGTTTTCATTTCCTAAGGTGGACTATAGGCCTTGAGCCTGGTGTCATTCACATTTTTAGTCCTTTGGCTTTCAGTCATTGTTATTAATCTAATGGAAGTTGTAGACAATATGGTCCTAGTCATCTTATTTTCAGCTTAACAGGGCACTTGAATTTGGAATCATATAAGAGCAGCTGTTCTCTTGACATAAACTTCTTTGTTCTTAAATTTTTGTTGTGCCATGCTTTCTGCCCTTTCTTCTCTTGCACTTGGTCATATGCTACCTTAAATCTTTTCTCATCTAGTTTCTATAGTTCTATCACTCTTTTTTGAAGGACTCATCATTATCCAATCTAGTCTTTATGTCATTGATAAAATAGGAATAGCATTCCACTAGCATTTCTGATTTGAAATCATGGACTAGGTAGAAATGGGCAATGTTTTGTGAGCCTCTAATATGTTATGGGGTGTGCCTACAATACCACTAGGAGTTGATCACCCCAATATATGTTTCCTACATTGTGAAGCTTTCTCAACCATACTTTATAAAATTTAATTGAATACTTCTGGGGTGACATTCACCTATTGACGGTCTCTTGTTATGACTTACCAGCAAGTATTTCAGCAGTTCCTCATTATTTTGCTTGACAATATGCTTTCCTTGATCATTTGTTATGCTTGTTGGCCATCCAAACTTAATGATTATGATATCATAGGAAAATATTGCAGCAGTCTTCATGGTAGAGTTTATGGGAGGGATAGCTTCTGCATACTTTTGAAGTGCTAAGTTACTGTTATAAGAAACCAAACCGCATAAAATCAATTGGCCATTTTGTAAATGAGGCTAATGCTAGTACAATCGGTTGTGGAATATCCTCCCTTGCATTTGGCTTCCTATTCTTTCATGTTTATTGCAGTTTTGAATATACTAATGTGTACCCTTTTATAACATGGATAACAATAATCCTGTCAACACCTTTTCCCCTGAGGCATCTTCTCCATTATGGCTCCTTGCCACTCCCTGATGTTCTTCCCTAAAATATCTTCCCTCTCACGCTGCAAGATTGCTTTTAAAATAGTTTCTCTCGCACACCATAAGACCACTCTTCTGAGTATCTCATCCCTTCTCATCTTGTACAAGAGTTCTTGCAGTCATGTAAAATTTAAATGGTAGGACTTGTATTAAAAATATCTATTTGTCTTGTTTTCTATAATTCTCTGGGTACTCAGTTGTGGCCAAGAAATTTGCTATGGCCTCCAACTCCACTAGGATTACTTCTACTTTGGATAGACGAACACATGCTTAATCATCTTCAACTTGTGTACATATCCTGTCTTGTATGACAAGCCTATCTATCAAGTATTTCAATGGTGCTTTGTTAGGAAAGATGATAACTGGTGTTGAAGTAGATATTTTTCAAATTTTTGTAGCATTTGCACCATAGTTAACACTACTCTTTATGTGCTATACAATTCTTCTGTCTTTAGCCAAGTTCCTACTTGCAAAAGAGATGGGATGGTCCAACTTTTCTTCTTTTGGCTTCTCTGCTAGCACTTCAATTGTTATGCTTGGTGCATCTAAATGTACGTGGAAAAAAGTGCCTTAGCCAGTTTATTCTTTAACAGTCATGAGTTCCTTATCCATTCAAAGCTTACCTTCTTTAGCAACTCTTTAATGGGTGCGGTCACTTCTACATAATTTCTTATAATATGTATACCCTATCAGTGTTCTCCTCTTTTTGTGTTTTTGTTGGTGGCAAATTAAGCATTTGTGTTAGTCAGTAAACCTTGTGTGCAGATTGTTGTTCTGGAAACCTACCAAATGGTATTGCAGATAAGCACTTCAGATCAAGAGAGATCCCTAACTGCCTACAACTTTGAAACATCAATCTCAATACTTGTACACTGTCTCTCAACAATCTGTACTCTATCCAACCATGTAGATATTAATAAATTCTCTAAAGGTGTTCACCATCGTTCTAGTGAGAACAACACGCGTATGTTTTAATCCAAACCCCTCATTGTACATGAATGATCCCATTCTGTTGCAAATGTGGTTAATCTCCTCCTTTGCATTCTTGACTTGGTAATATCCAAAACAGCCATTAGTGAATGGATATCCTTATCTTTTGGCTATTACATGTAAGGCATTGTCTTGTCCCCGACATGCAATACCTAAATAAACATCAGAATATCGTCTTATTCATAAGACTTCATGATTTTCTGAAAGACTTGATCCATAAATTAATATGTTAAGACAATAATTCTGCAGCAATATGAGTCTTTGTTCTGCAATGACAGGCAGGAGCATGTTATCTAAGGAACCAAAATAATATGCAAGTTCTGATAGATTGATATACAGTGATTACCCTCCAAGGAAGTACAATATAGAAATGAGATATGATAAATTAACAATCAGTGTGTTTAGCAATTACCTTCCAAAAGGTGGCAAGGTGCGAACTTAACTAATGTTAACAAAAGTATGGTTCGGGAAGAGATGCGATTTAGTAAGTAAGGGATGCATCAAGTTTCTGAAAGGATACAATATTGGAAGGAACATGACTCTTCTGCTACAAGGAAGAGGTATATATGTCAAAGGATAGCATTCAAGCAAGGCACTGAACCAATCAAATCTTACACACAGCGACCTCACTCAGCATAGAGAATCTGATATTGTATTAAGACACCCAATCCCAATATGAATCAAAAGCATCCCATTTATGGTATATTGTGAGGCTGAGGCAAGAAGGAATCAAAGAAAAGAGAAGATTCAAACTAATCAAGACTTACAACACAAAGAAGAAAGATTGACCATCCTGAATTTTGATGGGTCAGGGAAAATCATGGCCCATGCATGGATCCAAAAACTAGAAACCTACTTATCCTTTAGCCCCATGTTAGAAGATGCCATTACATTTTCCATATTGCATCTAGAAGGGATTGCCCACGATTGGTGGCACCATGGCGTAATCACCCAAGACCATTGAAGCATAAGCCCCATGATGCCTTAAAGAAGAAACTCAGTGAGAGATTTGACCAAAAACATCCCCAAAGATACTTCAAAGATGTGATGTCCCCTTTTTTAAAGAGGATTTAATAATAAATAATAATAATTAAAATAAAAATATAACATAATTAGATTTAGTTAAGTTAAAGTTAATGAAGGGTCAAAAGGCATGAAATGAAAAGTTGTGACTCCCTCAAACATGAGATATAAAAAAAGGGAGAAGAGAACTTCATTTGAAAGGGGGAAAAGAGGAAGGAAGAGAAAAGGGAAGGCGTGAAGCAAGGAGGAATTAATAGAAGAGAAAAAAGAAATGAGAAGAAAATAAGGAAGTGACTCCTTCAAAAAGAAAAAGTTATGAAAGGTTGTGACTCTTCAAAAGGGTGGTAATTGTGGAAGGTTGCGACCTCTACAAAGGGCAGCCATGATGAAGAGGCGTGACTCTCACCCACATTGGAAGATATAAAAGGGAGAATGTTTCATTTGAGGAGGACATCCAAGGGAGAGCAATTTGGGGAATACTATATTATTCTCAAAGGCAACAATGAAAGTGGTGACATTTAAATGCAAATTAAATATTATATGTGCTAGCCGACCTGATTTGATAAGTTGTATTGTTTGGTGAAGAGGTGCCTCTTGGAAGGTGTAAAGTGAGGTATGTTGAGACTCATTTGGGCATCCATTCAATGTAATATCTTTCTATTTAGGAGCAGACTTATAAAGCAGATCTGAGGTTACGAAAAATAAGACTTTGTGGGATTAAGAAGGCTTGTGAGAAAATGATAAATCTTAAGGAAGGGTACGAGAAGACCTAAAAAGTGAATTGTAGCAGACCTATGAGCTAAATTGAGAGAAATCTAAAAGGTTAGATTTATAGCAGATTCAAGGCAGACTTAAGGCAATGTCTGGAGGGACTTATTTCAAGAAGACCATTGAACACCAACAAAGGGAAATGCACATACAACAGAGACAATCAAACCTATGAATAGATTACCCCAAGAGATGGATTTGGTCCTTGTTGGACATTCCTACCTCTTATGGGCTAAGTGATGAATTGATTATCCCAAGAGATGGATCTGGTCCTGGTTGGATGTTCCTGCCTCTTGTGGGCTAAGTGATGAATTGATTACTCCAAGAGATGGATCTGGTCCTGGTTGGACGTTTCCGCATCTTGTGGGCTAAGTGACGAAATAATTACCCCAAGAGATGGATTTGGTCCTGGTTGGATGTTCTTGCCTCTTGTGGGCTAAGTGATGAATTGATTACCCCAAGAGATGGATCTGGTCCTAGTTGTACATTCCTACCTCTTGTGGGCTAAGTAATGAATTGATTTCCCAAAGAGATGGATTTAGTCTTGGTCGGACATTCTTGCCTCTTGTGGGCTAAGTGATGAATTGATTACCCCAAGAGATGGATTTGGTCTTGGTTGCATGTTCTTGCCTCTTGTGGGCTAAGTGATGAATTGATTTTCCCAAGAGATGGATCTAGACTTGGTCGGATGTTCCTGTCTCTTGTGGTCTAAGTGATGAATTGGTTATCCCAAGAGATAGATTTGGTCTTGGTTGGATGTTCATGCACTTACTAAAATTAGTAGTGCTCTCTGAGGACCAAAGAGAACAAACATAGAAAAGCCCAAAAAGATTGGTGCCTTGCAAGAACTTACTATAAATGATAGTGTTCTCTGAGAACCATAGAGATCAAACCCTAGAAAACTGACAAATATCGGTGCCATGCAAACACTTACTTTAAATAGTAGTGTTCTCAAGGCACCAAAGAAACACAAACCTTAGAAAAGCCTAGAAAAAATGGTGCCATGCAAACACTCAACATAAATAGCAATTGCTGTCAAAATCCATTAAAATTGAGAACTAAGCTTACAAAGAACATTGGAACCATCCCAATGCATCTAGAAACCTATGGAAAACCCTATAAATTGGCTAACACTCTTAAAACAAGATGGTGTAAAAATGGGACATTACATCATGCAATCACCCTTCATGTTTACTTCTTCTTTAGTGAAGTCAAACATTCCATTGTTGTTAACAAACCTTTTTAAGTTTGAAGTCTATAACTTCAAAACCTATTTTCTTGTCTACTCATATAATTAACCTTGACACCCAATAACACATTTAGTGGTAACAATGGTGTCCTATTTGCTAATGTTATATTATAGTTTGTAGGTTGTAGCTTGGATTTTACCATCATCTTCCAAGTACTCTTGGCAACACAATTATATCGACACTTTAGTCTAACAATCCACCTCATTTGCTGTTCATTTATTCTTACATTAGTAAGAATTGCTGTCTTCTATTGTCTAGTGGTTTTTTTTTAAACAAAATCTTCTTCGTTTGGGCTATTTCTCTTGTACTTCTATCTTTTACCCTTGTGCACCTTTTTAGTCTTCTTAGGCTTATTCTAATATTTACAAAGCTGTTCTATATTTTCCAAGTAGTTGCATTTTGTCATTCTGGAGAGTCTTTTAACATTTATAACCTCTTCCTTAATATATGTTGTAAGAACTTTGATGCCTTTAATTCATTATTATGGTTTTGTTGCTATCCTCTTGTTGGTTTCCAAAACCACAGATTAGAAATCCAAGAGCCTGCCAATTCTCCAATAGGATTCCAAATTAGTTCTGGCCAACGAACGGGAATAATCCAAATTCCACTGCACTTTAGGCTTCGCTACACCTAGGCGGGTAAACCTTCACCTCGAACCTGATCACTTTATTCAAGGCTTTTCTATAGCAAATTTAAGCTTATGAGTTCTCTGGTTGGCAAAAATCCTCAAACTCGATCAATATAAAGTTATGTGATTACTTGAAATGACTTGAATGTTTGTGTAAGGTTTATCAATAATTGATTAGATACTTGCAAGAAGGAAGTATATAGATTTATGACTTCAATTAATAACTCCAATAATTATATTCCAATGATTTTAAATTACCAATGCCTTTGTTTATCCGGGTGATAGAGTCAACTATAACAAGGATTATTGCGTACAACTTTATGAGACAATATTTATAAAAATATCATCAATTACTCCTAAGCTCTGCAAAAGACAAATCTTATATGCAATTCTCCGTTAGTCCAAAAGGAATTTAACTTCTTCCACTAGAAGTCCGATTAGACAGAGATAAGGAAACACATTTATATTTCACACTATTCTGATTATCGATTAAAGAATGCAGGAAAAATCCAATGCATATGCTTTATCGAAATAATTTAACAATCATTTTATTAATCACAAAGGATGAATCCAAACTATAATTGTAATCTCTTTGCATTTAAATAAACAAAAAGAAAAAGACTTTTATTCATCATTAAAATATAATGTATGAATTTACATTAAAGCCATATATTCTACTCCTTATTCTTCTGTAAGAGATATGAATGCTTCTATTGCTTCTCTCTACATTTTACATTATGTATATATATGTGTTGGAGTGGCTTTCACACCTCTTTAGGGTGAAAAGACACAACCCTTATTACAAATTATTTTGAAAAACAATAAACTAACTAAAACATAACTACGTAACTTTTGGATTTGGGTCTGGTCGAAATACCAAAACACCTCATGGAAAGCTAATATTTTTACTGGAGATAGGAAATTTGATTTCCCGAACTGGGCTGTTTTTAGATTTTTAAAATATGATCATCTTCAGGCTCCGTCGGCATCATCTTTGAAGCAGGTCGGAATTTCAGCATTTTCTGAAGGCTTTGATTAGTTAGTTCTATTTATTTGTGTCATAAAGCTTCCTTCCTTTGATTTTTTTAGTATGGAGAAACTTTTTTATTGATAATGGATTTGGGATCTCAAAATTTAGGGTACCACCACCTCCAACACGTCCTTGTGTTTTCTTCTACTTGGATAATCGTCACCACCATTGTTCCAGATGCTACTGAATAGTTAAGGGGACATTTTGCTTCATTCTTGTCATACTGTATTTTGCTCCCTCTACTAGTTATTGTGAATGTAATGTTCCACATAACTTACTCTGCATTTGGTCATAATGCTAGAGTTTTGAAAGTTATATTCTTTGAAAACATTCTAGCTTTATATTATGAATTGGCATTCCTCCAATTTGTTGGATGCTGTCTTTTTCAACTTGGGATCTTGTTTTAACCCTTTTTAATCTCCCCATTACACTGGTGGATCTTGTTGAGCATGCTTATTAGGATATCCTAAATTGTTTTCAAGTGCATGGTATCCTTAGGTGATTAGCACATTTTGTTGGCAATGTTGCTACTAGATCTTTTGTTTCCCCCATGTAACACTGTACTACCTCAAGGTAATTGAATGAGTTGTGGATCTATTCTTTACAAAGTCTGCATTGTACCCTAATCTTTTGTGCAATTAATACCAATAAGCCCTTGCTTACTGCACCTGTGGTAGTGGGATCCCTATATCTTGACTAAATGTGCTAGCCACCCTCCATCCCTTGGTACCTCCTTTGTAGTTGTAATGGGGTAAAATGAGGTGAAGTAGTATTCACAAGCTTACACATGCAAACAAGGAATCTACCTTACACTTATTTCCTTTGAACATTACATTGGAAGGAAGATGATCCACTACGCCTCACAAGGGATCAAGCACCAGGCGGATTTTGTCATCCTTCACTATTAGGGGACTATGACTATGCAATTGCGGATGAAAGGTGCAAGATTGAAGGCCAAATGAAGTGAATTGGGAGTTTTTTGTGTGCATAGGGAGATTGAGAATAGACAGACAGATTCAGAAAAGATCTGGTAACAACAGACTATAAATGACTTGCAATTTGAATCTAGGGCTGAAACAGAGGGATTGGGATGCGCTGGACGACTTGCTGCCAAAATTGAGGCACCCTACTCAACCTGCTCTTGACAATTTTTGCTTTGACAAGTTGCAACTGTAGCTTTTCACCTAATCTCTCAGTAACTTTTTTCATGCGTCCATCACTTGTACCTGCACACAAAAAAGAAGGGAAATGTTGTGTAGAAAGGGGTTTGCCTAAGTCAAACCCCCGTTTAGGAATTAACCTTGAATTGGAAATAAATTGAATGTGAATTGAAAGCATGCTGATATATAGCAGAGGCTAGATCTGAAAAATGGAATGCTTGTACCTTCATAAACCTTCTTGATGTCGAAATGCTCATGAAGATGTTTGATGTTGACTTTACGGTAAGAAGATCATGGATGCCTTCACAAATGCTTAGATCTGCAAATTACTCCTTGTCTTCAATACCTTGATGCTTGATCTCTTGCCTTAGAACTTGAAAAATGCTAAAATGCAGTCAAGAGCTTGATTTGGAAATTGAATGATGTCAAATGAGGGAGGGTAGCTTTCTTTTATACCTCTCTCATCCATTTCGGGGTGTAAACTCGATGGATGTCGACGCGAGTTTAAAATTCTCGCTTAAACAATGTAATCGTTAAGCGGGTTCAATTTGGACCCGATCATCGGGGAGTGGGTGCCCTAGGTGCCTTGCTCCCTTAACGTGGCCTCAAATTGGGATTGGAGGTCCTATTCGGAAAGGGGAAGCTGGAATTAAATACAAAATTGAGTTGGATCAAGCATATCAGGCATGAAAGGTTAGGAATGCTAAAATAGGGCCTAACTGAGCAAGAAATTGCATAGGGATGTAATTTATGATGCTATAGTGGTCTTTGCATCCACCCCCTAGTTTGTTGGGGTGTGACTATATATTGTGCCTCCATCTATGAAGATTGTTGATATGCCATATGTGGTCTGTGGTATGACTATTGACTTTGCTCTAAAAATGGTAATGATAGAGCATATGGTTATGGGCTCTACTTAGTAGAGGTGGTTTGTATATATATACAAATTGTTTTGGTGGCTTATCTCCCCCTTTATTAGTTCAACTCATCTATTGCATACCTCCTCTTACTCTTCTATTGCTTTGATTGTATCATCTACAATTTGTGCAATGCATCCATTGAGTGATGGGTGACACCTCCTCTAATAGTGGATACATGTTGGCCCCAAAGTCTATGTCCTCCACAATACAATCTTTTTCTATATATAGAATACTAAGTTATTGACATTATTTCTTGTGGTACCATTGCTCCTGCTCCCACTATAGTTACCTTGCCTGCAATTTCATAGTGTGTAGTTGTGCACTGGTATCATAAGGCTTGTACACTATATCATGTAATGCATGGTTGGTTTTCCTCTTGATAAGTTTTTGTCTAATAAAGGGATGTTTGCACTTGGTGCTTTTCCCTTTATTGGAGTCTCTTGTTTTTATCTAATTTGGGTTGGCTCTTGATTCACTCTTGTGAATTAATTCTTCATTGCAGAATCATTTTTTCTCCCCCCCATGCCTACATCTCCAATCTAGATGCAAATTTCATTGCCTATGAAAATCTTCCAAATACTTTTCGATCCATAGATACTCTTAGATAAGGTAATACTCCCGAGACAATCTACTTGAATAGAGAGAGCTCTTCAACCAATTAAACATGCTTGGAAAACTTCTGGTATAACTATTGTGTCTGATGGATGGAAAGATGCAAGAAATCGACCACTGATTAATGTGATTGCAGTGTCCCCCAAAGGGTCTATGTTTTTGAGAGCTATTGATTGTGAAGGGCAGGTGAAGGATTCACAATTCATTTCTAGAATTCTCATTGAGGCCATAGAGATGGTGGGGAGTGAGAATGTGGTACAGGTGGTTACAGACAATGCAAAAAATTGTAGGGGTGCAGGTTCTTTGATTGAGGGTCGGTATGACCATATTTTTTGGACACCATGCACAGTACACTCCCTGAACTTGATCATGCAACAAATTGGCACTCAAATTGATTGGGTGAAGCAAATTTACCAAGATGGGGAGGACATACAAATGTTTGTGACGAACCACCACATGTCACAATCCATATTTAGATCATTCTCCAAATTGGAGCTGCTGAAGGTAAACTCAAATTGTAATTTTATATTCATGTTAAATTATCAAGTTGTATATAACTTTGCTTAATATTTTATTATTTATTGACATATTTCTAACTTGCTTTATGCTTAGGTTGCTGAGACCCGTTTTGCGTCTCATACTATTGTTATGAGACGACTTGTCAAAGTGCAAACAGCATTGAGCCAAATGGTTATTTCTAGCCAGTGGGGTATATGGAAGACATCAAATTCAGAAAGAGCCCAAAAGGTCAAGGCTTTGGTCTTGGATGACAGTTGGTGGACTCGTGTGCAATTTGTATTGGATTTTACGGAGCCTATTATGACTATGCTTCGTTTTGCCGATACAGATACACCTTGCTTGGGCGATGTGTATGATGGCATGGACACTATGGTTGAGAAAGTAAAACATTCCATACAACAGCATGAGAATGACCCCATAGAATGTGAAGCCTTATGCAAAAAGGTGGAAGGAATCATTCATCATCGCTGGGAGAAGATGACTACCCCATTGCACCTCCTTGCATATGCCTTATCTCCAAGGTACTATAGTTCACAAGTACTTTCTATGCCAGATAGAGTTGCACCATATGCGGATGAAGAAGTTGCCAATGGATGCTACAAAGCTTTTGCAAGACTCTACCCAGATGAGGAAATGCATGACAAAGTAAGGCTAGAATTTGGCTTATTTGCTTCGGGTTTAAAAATGTCTCCATTTGCAATAAAGGACCAATACAATATGGATGCTATTACATGGTGGTACATGCATGGGCAACCATACAAGCATCTACAAGGTCTTGCAATCAAGGTCTTGTCACAAGTAAGTTTTTGTTTTATTACCACTTGTATTCTACAATTTGAATTTACTATTTAAATTTTAATATATAGTGTTTAATATTTTTTAATTTGTTTTTCATTTGTATCTGTATGTTTAATACTTTAATTTTGTGAACACTATCCAGGTTGCAAGTTCTTCTGCTGCTGAACGGAATTGGAGTACATACTCCTATATCCATTCAGTGAAGCGCAACCGGTTGGGCTCAAAGAAAGCTGAGGACTTGGTTTACATTCATAGCAACTTGCGTCTTTTGTCACGTAACCAAAATGAATACAAGGAAGGGTCATACAAGCTTTGGGATGTAGCCCCTGAGTGTGCAAACTTGGATGCAACGCTTCATGATCTCATTGCAATGACAGATGATGGTGATGATACCACGACACATGGTGCATCTAGCACAAGTGGAACCATTCTTGGTTCAAATGATCTCCAACTTGCAGGAGATAATGAGAATGTGGATTTTTTTGAGAATCCTTATGATTCTGCATCTGATTAGTGCATCTTGTGTCTTGACTCTTGACTCTTGGATCCGTGATTGATAAACATTGTGATTGAAGTTTGAACGATACTAGCAAGTTTCAATTTGAAATTTTGAATATTTATGTCTATGATATTTTATTATTTTAAGTTGAAGTTGTTGAACTAATATGAAATATCTTGAATCTTGATAAATGCTGAATGTGAAGTATCATTATTCTAATTCTGAAATTCATACTATCAAATGTTTTATTTTTGTATAGTTCTTGCACTTCTTTGCATATATCATATATTAGATTATATATATATATATATATATATATATATATATATATATATATATATATATATATATATATATTTAAAAATATATATATATATATACATACGTACCCAAACGCACCCGCACCCCCTAAAAAAAAAATTTCACGCACCCCGCACCCGCACCCCGCATCCGCATCCGAATCCGCACCCGCATCGGCAACTTAGGTTTTCTCCTTAAACCCAATCCCTCATTTTGCTCACATTTTTTGTTGGGTCTTTTGGATAGTGATAACCATTAATGAATGCTACTTCTAATTCTTACTTGGCAACCCATGCCCTTCCCAAACCCATCATTGTCCCATGTGGCATCTCAACATCCTCTATCCTCTAGGGTTTTGGGGATGTATCCTTGAAATGCCTTGTTCAGGGGCTCTATTCCCTAGAGACATCCAAATGCCTTCGTTTTTCTTTTGGCTTAAAATATAGCTAATCGAGGAAAAAAAGCCAAAGACAAAGGGCATTGGGCCTCATACTCCTTATCAAACCCTAAATCCTGCCATTGAATATCCCATCCACATATTTGCAACTCACAATTACTACAGTCAATTTGCATTTTGCACTTACAGCTGTTGTAATTGTCTATAGACAATATTGTTATTGCTATGCCTATTGTTGGACATTTTTTCGTTTTTTAGCCTTGGGCATTTTGTTTTAATGAAAACAATGAAATTTTAATTTTCTTATTGCTACTATATATGAATCAGTGAACAATGACTGTGAATAATGATGTCGTGTACAGCTAATTTTTTTTGTGTGTATATATACAGTCATCTACTGCTCTCTACAAAAAATGGCCTACACTGCTGTCCCTTTACTGAAATGCTACAGAATATAAATAATTGTAACTATAAGATTAGTGATTAAGGGATCCTCTGGAGCTTCTTTTAGTAGATCTGTACCACCAATCTCAATGAGTAGCTTGCATTGGAAGCATCAAGCTAGGTAGTGAAAAAGGCCCTATAGGTTTGACAATATACGTTGACATTTCAATTTTGAAGGATTTAATTTGAGTTTTAAGTTTTAGCTTTATTATATTTAATCTTCAGATTTTGTTAATTGGAGTCTGAATATTTTTTTGGGCTTTGTCTATTGATTTTGGAATGTTACTTTGAATGTGAAAAAGTATAAAGAAAATTTGAACTGTGGATAAATTACTATTTGTTTATATAAATTCTAGCTCATCCCAGATGTGTTATAGGTGGCTTGACACCAAACAAGAGTACAATTTGACCATCCAAACTGGTACACATATTAGTTATTACTATCTGAATCAGTATAACTACCCCTACCATCCCACTCAGGCTTTAACCTCTTGCATCATGGGAGCTTCCAGTCACCCTCCGTGCCTTCTATATCACAGGAAAAAGAAGCAGTACAAACCCATTATTTTTTATAATTATTAGGCATAGGTACATATGTAAGGATACTTTCTTTAATACTTGGAAAACAATATATATCTCTGTGATAGACATAAGTTCTCTCTGGTTTAAGTGAGACAAACTATGGTTATTGAAAAGGAAAGAGAGTTTCAAGAACCAATATTGCCACCTTTTAAAACTTATTAGACAATCAATATGCTGTCCCTTGGAACATTGGACCAAATGTCTTTTTCCTGGACCTTTATGTTTATACAAGTACTAATATTATCAACATCAAATTGTATGCCTTGCCATATTTAAAGAAAGGTGCAGGGTGTACATTCCAATGTCGCTGTCCTTGTCTTCCATCCTCCACCATCAGGGACAAGGAGACATTGAAAAAAGTAAATTAGAATTTAGAATGTACTTGGTTGAAAGAAAGCAAAGGCTGTGTTTGTAAACTAAGCAGATAGCCAATTCCACTTTTATGCAACACATTTCCAAATCTGCTCAAGGAATTGCTTCTAAGTAAGTAGACAGTCTTAAGCATTTCTATAGTAATGTTTCTGTATGCTTGCATATTGTATGTGATGCTAGTACACAAATTTTCATGTAAGTACCAACTTGGCATCTTATCATGTGCGATGGCCATACTTGAGTTTAAAACTTTCTAGAGGTAGATTACTTTTTTCAGTTTCAAAAGCTGGATTTAGTTGAAGATATTTTTTTTCTATATAGGATCTCATTCATTCTGAGGCACACATTTTCCAGAATTATCAATAAAAGTTTTGTATGCTGGGTTTGTTCGTGAATCTCTCTTTTCACACAAGTGTAGTGTTTAGAATTTCAGATTCCTGGCCTGCGTCAGTTCATCCATGAAGATTCTATTTGATTGAAATTTCAAACTAAGGCTATGTAATTATGCAAGGCGTTGCCTTTTTATATTCTTAAGTATTCCATTATGTTTTGATATTTAGGTCCTTGGCACCATAAGGACATGTCAACATGGCGAGTTCATTAATATTATGGCTTAAATATCAATGCAGATAATCTCTTTCTGATAAATATGGTGCATCTTGTGTATTTCATTTTTGACTTCCCTTATTGACATTGACTATCTAGTTGATTACAGGATTTCTTAAAAGTACCATTTGCTCTTGAGTTACAGCACCATGCTGTTGCAATTTTTTTTTGGTTTTGGAAATTTTGTTCCTGCAGACTCAGTTTTTTACACTAGTTGAAAACTTGAAAATGATTGTACAATTGCATGCACACGTTACAAATAATAATCCACAATTTAAGAATCATACCAAAATTCACACAATCTGTTTGTGTTGATTTTAAAAGTTTTCACTAGTATTAAAATTATGACTTTGCGAACTCAATATACCACATTCAACACAAATTCGGTTTTCCTCAAAGCTTCGGGTTCTGTTCTTACAGGTTCCATGCATTTTAAATTTTTCTTTGACATATAAATTTATAACAGGTTGTTATCAAGAAGATAAAGCCTTTAATTTTTCTCTAAACAACTTAAAAACACTTAAACATTACTGAATTGAAGTGCTGATGGGGCCCTTGCATAGGCCTAGCTATTCAAGCAATCTTGTCTTGAGCTTGTTGACTCCTTGATTTGTTGTATCCCAACTTCAAATTTATGTTAGATATTCAAAATCACTTGGGTTCTAATATTTTAATCACGACTAGGCAAAGTTTGTCCTTGTTCAAACTTCATGCCCTTTTGTAAGTACTAAGATCTATTCTATAAGAGCGGCCTGCCATTTCTATCTGTTGTTAATTTTGTAATAACAATATATTGATATTCCAATCTGGAGCTGTAAACCATATTTTGAGTTCTTCGGATTTTGGAAATTGGTTGGAATAAACATTGAGTCCATAGTTCCATAGTACCCATTATTTAGGATTACGATTGACTTGGCAAGCCAGAGGTATAATTGTAATTCAATTACTTGGGATTCAGTCAGGCAAAATCAAGAAATAAAAAATGCTTAAAATTTCATAAAAATAGGGGATAAAATGCTGCTTTTTGATCAATGCAGTCCAGAACAATTTTTATTTTTTATTTTTATGTTTTTCTTTTTAAAACAATTAAGGCCTTAAAGGTCATAGGTAAGGTTCAAAAACTCGGACTCGCACGGACTCGGCAAACCAAAAAATTGGACTCAGACTCGGACTCGCGAAGACTCGGCAAAAGGAAAAACCATAGTTTTACATAAAAACACAGAGAAATTAATGCATTTAAAGAACATAAGAGCCATAATTGATACATTGCACATGTCATATGAATCTCAAACACTCAATCTATGAAATATCATCATAGTTGCAAATTTTAAAATGTTTAACAGCAGCATAAGTTTATGAATGTCTACAAAATTAGATATAATGATATGTCCAAATGTGAAAAACAGAAAACTAAAGACTGCATCCTCCTCTTTCCTCTTCTAATATAACTCAATTTTTTAGGCCTTGAACTAGTAGGTGTTGTGGTATGTAAAGGAGGAGTTGATTCTTCTTCAACATCAAAGTCCTCATCTTCGTCATCCTCCATCTCACTAGAATCAGCCAATGTTGTTGCTTCTGCTGCTGCACCTCTCTCTAACTCTGCAATATCTTCTTTAGTAAGGAGGACATCATCACCTTCATTTTGTTCATTGACCGTCCAATCACCATATGGATCAATTTCGTCAAAGTCAATGGACTCATGTGAAACACCCTCCACCTTTCTAGTGCGAAGGCAAAGGTTATACCGAACAAAGACAAGATCATTGAGTCTCTTTTGGCTCAACCTATTTTTCTTCTTTGTGTGAATGTTCTCAAATGTATTCCAATTCCGTTCACACCCAGAAGCACTACATGGCTGAGACAAAATATGGATGGCTATCTTTTGAAGATTAGGCGTACTAGCACCATAATTTTCCCACCATAAATCTACAAAATAAACATTTAGAAATATTAGAATTGAGTAAAATATGTAAGTTTGTAACAAATTAACAATCATTATCATGTTTCTAATTTTTTCTTCTAGTGTTGAACAAAATGTTTTACCTGGTTGTTTTTCTCTCTTGTCAATTGCTTGTTGTGAAGAGAAGAGTCTCCCCTCTGCACCCTTGTAGATCTTGAACAATGAACATTTCAAAATTCATAAATAAGAATTGTCAAAGACTCAAACTCAATAATGAGCATTTCCAAATTCATGAATCATAAATAAATAATAAGATATAAAAAATTTCAAATCTCACCTCCAACTCATCAAGAACCTTGTCTCTCAAGTCATGATCAAGAACCATCTTATCAATGCATGTAATAACACTTGACATAACCTCCTCATTAGCCTTAAATGAATCAAAGAAGTAGAATCTCGGGTTCAAGTAGTATGCCAAGGCATGTATCAGTTGGTGGAGCTGGTGTGTCCACCTACGATCAATGATGCGCCATAGGACTTCATATTTTTTTGAATTTCCACCATAGTAATGTGAAATGGCCTCATAAATGAAACCCATTGGCATTCCCTCTCCATCCCCCATACGAAGAACTCTTACCAAAGATTCTGTCACTTAGAAAAACGAAAACAAATTTTAAATTATTACAAAATTAACCTCTAAAAAAATAGCAAGTAGATTCTTGTATAAAGTTTATATTTGGGTTTGTTACTTATCTTGATCAACTTGTCTCCGCTTTTGTTGAACCCGTCATCAAAAAGAATACTTACTATGTTCTTTGCCTCAGGTTTTTTGGCATATGAAGACTATAGCCAAGCATCAGACACAAACATTTGCCTAAGATGAGGAATGGCACTAAGAATGCTTTGCAATGTGAGGAAATGGCTAGCAAATCGTGTCACTCCTGGTCGCACAAGGTCCTTGCCACTTATGTGTTTTCTCATCAAAGTGAGGACTCAAGTATGGTTGTAGATGAATTTGGTGACACTTTTAGCATCTTCAACCACCCTTTTCACCCAACTAATCTTTCCAATGTCTTCTAATAACAAGTCCAAGCAGTGTGCAACACAAGGACTCCATGTAATTGTGGGATGCCTCTCCATAAGCATTCTACCTGCAGATACATATGCAACTGCGTTGTCCATGATAATTTCGACAACATTCTCAACTCCAACTTCCTGGATCACCCCATCTAACAAATTGCACATAGTCTTAGCAATTTTTATTTCTTTTGAGGCATCTATAGACTTGAGGAATACCATTGCACCATTAGAAGTGACCAAGAAGTTGAGGAGAGTCCTATTTCTCTCATCTGTCCATCCATCAGATAAGATGTTGCATCCTTTTCTCTTCCAATTTTTTTTTGATCATCAACTAGAACCTGTGTACTTTCCACTGATTTTTGTAGCAATGGCCCACTGAAGTTAAAAGTTGTTGGGGCCTTAAACCCCTTGCCTGCAACTACAAATGCGGTAACCAAACCTTCCAATATGGGCTTCTTGCCGCATCGAAAGGCAAATCGTTGTAGTATCAAAAATTTGTTGCTGCTATCATTGCTTTCTCATGTTTTTATTTATTCCATCTTGTACCTTCAAGTGAAGGTTGTGCTCCTAGAACATTGCGTGGAATAAATTTTTTTGGATTTGATGAAGGAGGATTCTGAGTCTCAGTAACTCCATCCTCATTGTCAGCAATAGATGAGTTTAGTTGATGTTGAAAGGGGCTGCCCTTTTGCGAGTGCTTGTGAAATGAAAGGGAACTGAACTGGATGCATTTGGATTCATTGCAGCTATCATGGCTTGTTTTGTTTTTTCTTTTTCTTCTTTATGCGAGTCATATTTAGCAAGAAGGGCCTTCATGTGTCTAATAATCTCTGGAGTTGTATTGGGGCAGCCATCCACACCTTGTCCAGATATTCTAGCAAGGTGGTATTTTAATCTATTCACTCCACCTGTCATCGGTTTGCCACATTCCGTGCAAGTCACGTCTCCCTTTTTATTTCCTCTTATTCCATACTTCCATGCCTCATCTTTTGTTTATTGGACCAACTTTATGCATGTGTTGGGTGTGTTTATTGGACGACACGAGTCCAAGTCAATGACTCGCGAGTCCTGATGAAAGACTCGCGCGAGTCCAAGGCAAAGACTCATGAGTCAACTTTCCTTGATTTGTTTGGACTCGCCTCGTGAGTCCATGGCGAGACGACTCGGCTTGCCATTGGACTCGTGAGTCCTTGTGAGTTCAGACAATTTTTTGATCTATGGTCATAGCGACCTTCATGGCACATGCCATTTCCCATAATTTTATTGCTTTTAACTTTTTAACCAAGCTCCACACCCTTGAAAAATGCAGGTGTTGAGGCACTAAAGCCTGATCCAAATCTTCCTCAAAACCCACTTCAATCAGATGCTTACCATGGTGAGCAATTATTAATCATGTTATTGTGCTTCTTTGCAGATTATTTTTACAATGCATATCACTTAATTACTCTTGGGATTTTGTATTACATCTATAGTCAAGTTCCTGGTTCTAGTATGGAACTGGTACTTGGTACTTTGGTATGACAATTCTTTCCCTTGGGTATTAACCATAAGAACAATGATACTCATATTGCCAATAAATAGAATATTCAAATACCTCATGTTCATTATTTGCAAAAATGAAAATATTTAAGTCCCAAAATCTCATTACACATGACAATATTTATTTGTTTTCATTTTCTTCTTCATCAAAAGCATCAAGGGCTTCATAACTAGTGGGGGTCTAAAAACAGTTTCATCAGTTACATTCACCTCCATTAAATTAGAGGTGATGTTGCAATTTCTCAAAAATAGAAGAAATGTTGAAACAAGGAGCTTTAGAGGGAAACAAAGAGTCAACCAGCAGGTGAAGAGACAAGAAATGAAGTGTTGGGAAACCAATATTTAAATTGGTTTTGCAATAAGGAGAAAAGGTAGGCTCATAGTGAGAATAGAAAGAGGGAAGTTCAGGGGACAATTCAGTTGGGAACAGGCAGAAAGACTTAAAATGTAAAAGAGCAGAAGGCTCTTGAAGAAGAAAAGAGCAGGAGGCTTTTGAAAAGGAACAGGAAAAGTGAGGTAAAGCATGTCTGAAGCAAAATATATCAATAGTGTAACTGTAGCAGCTTCCGTAGCTACACATAGTCTGAACTGTAACTGCCTGTAGGAGTTTTCACAGCAAATTCTGTTGCCATATATAGCATGATTTCTAATTACCTATAGCTGCCTGTAGTATTCTGTCAAAATCTGCCTGCAGCAATAAATTATAAGCCTGCAATGTTTGTTGTGTAGCAGCAATGTTTATCTATAAATTGTTTAATTAAAAAATCTAAATTTTATTCAATGAGCTTTGTGTTGAATTTGAATTACTATTTTAATGTATATTTTGGGCAGCCCATGGGTTCCCCTCAGTTCACCAAGGTTATGCTGAGGGGAACCAGCAAGGGACTCAAAGATGGACTCTCATAGGAGAGTTGTTTTATATCGTGTGGGCACTTGAGGGATTTAAGGATCCCATCTAGCACTAGAGGAGGGTGGACTCTTATACAAGAGTTGTTTTAATTGTGTGGGTGCTGGAGTAATTTGGATATTCTTAGAGGGGGGTGGACTTTGAGAGGTGAGTTGTTCTCTCTTTGTGTATGGATTGGGATTTCTTCTCATGTGATATAGAGGATTTGTAGGTTTTCTAGTTAGGACATCCACTGATGTGATTAGTTTGGTGTCTTTTGGGTGAGTTGGGAGATTTGGTGGAGCTGCTTCATCAGATTTTCATTTGGGGCTGTTGTGTTCAGACCTAGTTTAGTGTTCCTTCCTTTCCACAAATTGATGTAATAAGGGTCATATGCTGGGGGTTTTTATTACATCTACCGTCTATTAAGTTTTTAATAAATTGTTGATGTCAGTTTTGTACCATTACATAACATATAGCAATTGAATACTTGATATAGAATACCAAACACTCAACCCTCTCTTGAAAAGTATATACTCACGAAGAACATGAAAATACTCCAAGGTTCCTTACACCTGTGGATACTAACTCGGTTATATTAATGTGATTTGCTGGTAATCACTTCGGCGGGCTTATGTTGTTCACTTGAGGATGTCAAATTCTCGCTATGATGAGATTTAGCTTTGCAATGTATACTCAATTGATTTTCCAATTTATATCACTTCCAACTTTGCTCTTCAAACTTCAACTTCTAAACTACTTCCTGCTTCTTTACTACTACTCCTATGAATGAAGAAATTAGCAAATGGACGGAGATCCAACCAAATGAAAGCTTGCCTGCGGCGCTACCTCCATAGGTGCAATGATTCAAGGGGAATCGGACTAGATTACCACACAAGGCTTCCTAACAAGCCGCTAGGATGCTAGTGGCCTAGTATATAGATCCCTATCAAACATTTACCAATAGCACCCTAGAACTAGCCATCTACTTCTATTCTAACAACATGAAATGAAATCCTACTTTAATTTGAGAGATGAGAAGAAACATGCAATACACAAAAAGGATCATGTATATCCACCATGCAAACCACAACAATGAATAGAGAACAATTTTGATAGTATTTTGGCAACAATTCTCCAACATAACTCCCCTTACAAATGAGAACAAATGGCCTTATATAGAGGCTCAAAATTACAACGAGTGGCCAAGATTAAGAGGCAAAATCAAGGGCCAAGATTAAACCTTACATACCCTAATTAGGGTTACCATCTTTCAACCAATTACATGAGGGCACCAACTTTGTGGGCCAATGAGAAAATTACAATAATTTGTCAACCAATGAGAACATAGGACACTTGGCATGATTTTCTTGCATGCACATGAAATTGCCACCTCATCAACCTTATCTTATAAATTTATTTAATCTTTGAGATGAGGTAAAGCCTTGGATGCTTGAGCTTGTCCTTAGAAACTTTCTCATCACCACTTGAACTTGCTTGGACCTGATGTCCTGACCTTGAAAGGGTGAGGTCTCCATGTACTTGGGGTAATCTTGCCTTGGCCCCGGTGGCCTGCCTGGATGTGAACCTCTTTGCAATTTGAGAGCCTTGCTCTTGGCCACCGCCTTGAATCGAATTAGACCCTTTCAACCTTTCGTCTCGCTTTCCACCTTCATTATTCTTGCCTTCTTTAACCTTCATGGCCTTCATAGTCTTCTTCAACCTATCTCTCAATTGTATCGTGTCAATGGTACCGATGTTGGTGTCTCGAACTCGCTTCAATTTCGAGAAGAAAGTGGTCTTGGGCATCATATCTTCCTTGTCTCCTATTTTGGTATTAATTCCCTTTGGGAAAGAATCCAATCAAGACAATTGAGACATCCGCTTAATGAGCCAGCCTTCTCTCAATCCTAAAACTTATCTTCAAAACCAAACAAACAACACCAAAGAAAAGATAACAATTAAAAAAATAAGTTAAACTGATCTTCCTTGCCATAGAAGACTGGCCTCTCTCAACCTATCTCTCAATTGTATCATGTCAATGGTACTGATGTTAGTGTCTCGGACTCGCTTCAATTTCGAGAAGAAAGTGGTCCTGGCCATCATATCTTCCTTGTCTTCTATTTTGGTATTAATTCTTTTTGGGAAAGAATCCAATCAAGACAATCGAGAAATCCGCTTAATGAGCCAGCCTTCTCTCAATCCTGAAACTAATCTTCTACACCAAACAAACAACGCACACCAAAGAAAAGATAACAATTAAGAAAATAAGTTAAGCAACTCACCAAATTTTGAAATTCGTCCTCAAAATGGCAGGGCTTCTCTCAGATCTGTAGCTTTCTTTCTTTGTCAAACTGAGATCGAATTGTGGCTTCTTTCTTATCAAAATGGCAGGCCCTCCTCTTAAATCTGCAAGCTCTCTTTCTCAATTTATATGCCCTGCTCCAAGTATAATTTCGCACCTCCTTTAGGCTATGTCGCTGGCCTCTTGTATGTTTGATTTGGGCCTGCACTTCTTTACAAAATTTGGATCTGGCCTCTTCAATCTCACTGCTCCTCCCATTTTCAATTCATGGCCTAGACGAAGTAGCAGGTCTACCCTTGGATTTGCTCTTGTATTGGAAGTCGCTGCCCTCCAAATTCGGATTTGGCCTGCTACACAAATTCGCAAGCTTCCAAAACAGCAGGGCCCCAACAAATTCGGTCGTCTTTGCTATGGATGTCACTGCCTTGGGGATCAGACCCCCGCTCTTCGGATCTGCCCTAACCTCAGATCGCTCCTCAAACAAATCGCAAGTCCCTCTCTCAAGTCCAGGCCTGCTACAAGGCAAATTCGGGCCTAGGGCAGACTGCTCCCACAATAAAATCGCAGCTCCCTGTGATATCAGATCTGTCCTCAATTCAAACTCGGATCTGCCCTTGACTTGGACTGCTCTTCTGTCAATTTTCGCTCTGCTTGCTGGGGGATGGATGACCGAGATGAGTGAGGAGTGGAGGCAAGGCGCCCCTCCTTATACCCGACTTGGGACCCTAATAATAGGGCCGACCTGCATGAAGAACCAAAAGCAAATTAATTGATTGCCAAGGAAAAAGGGATGACATTGCCCTACAATAAATATTTTGCATTGAAAATTACTAAATTAAGCCTTGGCCTTCGAAATTCATTGGGGAAAGGGTGGCGCCAGCTATAAGGAGCCCCAATTTGACTTTTCCATGTCTCACGTCACACACAAGGGCCCTAAAAAAATCGAAATTAATGCCTAATCCTTGGATTTTCAAAGCAAAAATTAATTTCAATAATCCAGATTTTAAATTTCAATGCAAACTATTTATTTATGTGCCCAGATTTTTAAATACAAGGCCAGATTTTCGAATTTATGAGCCTAGATTCTTAATTTTAATGCCCAAAAATTAATTTTCAATGCAGATTTTAGGGCTATGCGCCCAGATTTATTATTAAGGCCACATATTGAATAAAATGTCCAGATTTTAATATTTTGAAGGCCAAAATTCAATGTTTCAAAGCAGATTTCGATTTTAAAAGGCCCAAAATTGAATTTGATGGACAGATTTATAGCTTATTGCCAAGATTTTACATCGTTGGGTCTAAAATTTCGAAAATTAGAAAGGTGAAAAGGGACAAGTCTGTTTTGGCATATCAAAATAATTTTAGGCCACTCAAACTCTTCATTTTATCCCCATTCCGACACTTCAAACTTTGCAAAATCGAGAGACCAAACCAAAAATAAAATGAAAATGAAATCAAAGCCCTCCTCAAACAATAGTTTCAAAAAACGTTTTTCAAGCCCAAAAATGTCTAAGGCATCGAAAATGGGGGTCCCCAAATATTTTGGGGCGATGATGTGAAACCTCACAACATAAATAAATAAATAAAACAAATGTTACTCATTGAACAAGTCTTGGTTAGATCACAGATTGCAAACTTGAACTCAACTTGGACTTGACAGACCCTAAATTTAAAAGTCTGCAGAGATTCAGCAAAGCTTGGCAACTTAAAAAAAATAGTTGAATTCCTAAGAAAGACGTAAATTCTATGTAAAATAGGTAGGGTTTCAATCAAAGGAAGCTACAAGAGTCTTTAAAATGTATTTACAGGTGTGTGAGTATTAAATTTGCAAAAGTCTGTAAAACATCTATAAATAGTTGCGATTTATGGTTACGACGTTGTGTGCATAATTTGAAGTTAAAAAACATAAAGAAACACAAAAGGCATTTGCATCATCTGTGGATAGATTTGCACACGAGCAAGTGAAGGCTGAATATTTTCAACATTTTAAGCATATATTTTCAGTATGTTTGGTGAGTCACAAATTAACCTTGCATAAACTTGGCGAACAATAAAATGTTTGGGCCCTTCTCCTTTTATCTAATCAAAACAAAAAAAGGTGCAAGTACTTGACGAGTTTGTAAATGGTGAGTTAGATGATAAGTTGTTAGGAATATAGGATTTAGTTTCCCATAGGGAAGCTTATGAATGTTAGTACAAGAATGTAATGCTTTATTAGATTTGTGAGATATAAAGCATCTAGAATGAATCAATCATATGGCATTTCGACATGTTCAGTGTTATTACTCTATATAATCATAGCTTAATAATTTCATTTTTATGTTCGTGTTTTTCAATAGTTACCTATATTGTCATTGTTGTCACTCGTCACATCTCAGGAATGTGACTATTAAGCTCTGTGATAAAAGATACTCAGCTTACCCCAGTTTGTTCTCCCTTATTGTCTATGGCCATTTTTAAGGAGTGATATGACAAAAAATAAGGAAGAACCGAAGAAGTAGTGCATGCTTCCACAGATTATGTATTTACCCACCTGAATTTAGGAAGAATTTCTTTGCTTTGTTCTCTACGAATTGGAAATACAATAACTTTTTTAACTTTTTATTTTTCTTTATTTTTTAATATTTCCAATCACTTTCCATTTGAGTCTTCACAATTATCACCATTATAGGATTTTTTTTTTGATCGATAAAAGGCCAAGGCCAGAATAGTTTATATTAATAGTAATAGAGAACAAAACATACTGAGTTTAAACAAGAACAATCCATAGTTTTCTACAATTCGAAGGGAGTATCAAAACCACAATCTATACTCACAGATTTTCTACCAAAATCCATCAACCATAATTCACCAAGATCATATTAGGATTATTTTCCAGCTATCTAAAGCATCTAACTAATTTGGGCAAACACTACCATAACTTCAACATGATTGTTGTCATCTGACAACCAAATTGTAACCAGTATCTAATAAGCAAAGCTAAAGTTTTTAACACAACAACTTGTTCAACCATCTGATATAATTCATTGAAATCAAACCTAGACTACTGCAAATTTAGTAAGGGCCTCTATGAACCCAGTAAGCTACCCCCTGTCGGAGTGAGAAGAAAACCTCAAGGCTATGAGGAAGGCCCAAGTCCCATACTCCCATACTCCCACGGACCGCTCGAGTGCCTCAACCAGCTCCTTGAGTGCCTCGTCCAATTCCCATACCTCCACAAGCGACCTGGGGACCTTGACCTTGATTCTGAATGCCCTGTCTAGAAACTCTCCTCTGCTCATGTGGCCAATGCAATGAGACTTCTTCTGCAACCCAATCTGGGCCCCATTCTTCAATGTCAGGTGGAAGGGGACCCTGCTTAGGAAAGTAGTCTATCATATACAACTCAAACTTCCTTATTGTCATACTTTGACAAGCAAGAGAACTTTTCCACCATCCCGTTGATGTTATATTGACTCTTGCTAATGTTGCCTTTACTATTCCTTGCTTTTGTTATTCATCTGAATGAATTTGTATGTTTCTCTTGTAAGTTGGTCAACTTTCTGGTGGTGGGTGCGTTTTGTTGATGCCTATTTCTTCAGCTATAAGTTTACCCACTTATTTAACATTATGAGTTTAATAATTAAATGAATCAACATTGCTACCATAGTAGATCTTTTTCTGATTGTAATCTTATTGATTCTGCAGGTGACAGATATCAAACGATTAAATAATATGATGAGTGACCATGGGATATATTCCAGGGAGAGGCTCTTAATTCCTGTCAGCAAGCCAGAAATCCTCATGGGCTGTACTTGCTATATTGAACTGGATGTTTATGCAAAGAGAGAAGTAGCAGTGTTGTATTTGGAGGGTGCACCTGATGTCAAGCCTGGCTATATAGCGAATGCAATACCAGAGAAAGGTAAGCGCAGGTTACTTGAATCAATGAGAAGAAGCTTGCAAACAGATGATGGAACTGCAGAGTACTATTTTTCCATTTCAAATGGTAATCTTAGGACAGCATTTGCACAGTATTCTCAAGATTTGAGTTGGGAACATAGACATGTAAGCTGATGCTTTTTTAGGGTCCTGATGCTTTTTAAGGAGATGTTCCTAATGACAAAACAATTAAGATGGCTATCCCAGTGCCAAAAGGAACTGAAGAATAATACAGGTGATGTGGCATTAAAGCCAAATCACCCATTTCAAGTAGCTAGTATCAAAGCCGTATTTTTATTATATGTCAGCTGGGAACTGGGTGACAATTTGTTCTCCAAATGATCTTACATGGTCTCTTTAATGGTTTTTGAGTTATTCCTGTAAATAGTTTATTTAATGGTGTTTGGAATTCTTGTAGCCATGCATGTGTATAAATAATGGGAATAGTGAAGGGAATGTCCATGTGGACAACAATATATAGATCTCATCAATTGAAATTATTCACCATCCTGTTTGAAATTTGAATGTATTTTGTCATTTAAAAATGGTTGTTATTTCTTGCTTCAGCTAAATATTGAAATGTGATATTCATGTGGACCAATGGGTGCTCGTTTAGTAGCACGTACTACACGATTGTGAATGGCCATTGAACATGCTATTTCCAATTTTCCAACCCTGCTTTCCAGAGAGATGGGACAGCAGATGGATTCTTCTTACACAAAATTCGGATGCTTGAGAAACATAAACAAGAATGCTCAAGACAAGAATTAGAGAAACGATTCTTGCTGGCCAGCCTTGTGATGCTCAATAAAACTTCCACACAGTTTCTTTTTGATGGCTGGGGTATGTTGAATTCTACTAAAATTAACATTACAGTTTTTGGGTGGTTTCAGCAGGGAACTATAGTACAGGATCTTTATGTTTCTTTGCAGCATTATGCCCCATTTCCCAGAGTTAGTTTTTCTGATTGAGCAACGTAGATATGCCCTAGTCAGCGAGTGCTTCTTTGTTGAAAGCCAAATTAGAAGTTGAGAGATACAAAACAATTATAGGGAAGGCTCAAACCCCACTCAATGTCTTATAATCTATACTTCATATGTCGGCATTTTAATAATGTTTGAATATGTAGAGCCCATATTATTGTGACGCACTTTCCACCTCTGTCAGTCAAGCACTTGACTATATTTAAACCTAGAAGTTGCATTTGAAACCAGAAGATAAATGTGACATTCTGGAGGATGTAATTTCATGGAAATGAGTTTGACTTGCATTTGATTTTCAAGATATGGAGTCTATGACCATACCAAAGTAAATACATTTTCCACTCTGTTTTCTTGTCGTGCGTTGCAATCTGTTGATTTTCTACACCTTTGTTGATTGGTGATCGTGTTTCTTTCTTGGATCTGTTCAGCATATATGCATTCAATTGCATTTTCACAAACAAGTGTTTTTATAAGATCCACTGACATTTAAAGAGAATAACTGTTTGACTGTTGTGAATTTGCGAAATAAATTCTGGTCCTATATTTAAACTTTTTTCTATCATCTCATTATAATGTGTTTTACCTTGTTGGAGAAACACTTTATTCTCCTATTTATGCTTTGGTCATCTACAATTTTCCTTTCATTACCAACGTTAATATCTATTAATAAAGTAAATCAAGGAACATTTAAGTTCTGAGCATGTTAACATTTAGAAGCTTGTATGTATGTATTTCAAGTTGAAGAAGCTGTGATGTTTGGTATTCAAGATTCTCGTCATCAGGGAAAACCAAAAGGATTAAAGTTCTCAAATTTGAGAACTTTGAAATGGTATCAATGAAATTTGCTCTAGTCGATATATTCTGTCAAAGAAACCGAATGTTCTTTCAAAGGATTTCACAATCTGCTAAGCTTGTATATAAGATTTCCTCTGGTTTCAAGACCAAAAGTTTTTTCTCTACCTAGTCATTTTTTATCGAGCATCTAAATACTAAGGTTTGAAATTTTAATACTTCAAAAGATTCGGAGAAGAATGGGAGTACGAGACACTTTAGTTTATTGGAGCAAATCCTGCTCGGAAAGAATTTAGAGAGATTCAATATTAGTCCATGGCATTGTGCGTATTAATTTGATCATTCTCACCTTTCTTATAAACAAAGTGTTTATGTGGTGAAGTTTGACATTAAAAGAGGCTAAGCCAACACAATATTGTAAGGCAAGCAAATGAGGCTAAGCCAACACAATATTGTAAGGCAAGCAAATGATAATTAATCATATTGTAATGGTGAAATTTGCATTTTGGGCCTATTTTGATGGAATGCCTTAATACAATTGTTTTGATGGAATGTCTTAATACAATTACATATGATGTATATTCTCATATTAAGTTTGACTAGCTATCCATATCCATCCTCATTTACCTGCTCACCTTTGTACACTTTAATATGTTTAATCTAATTTTAATCATATTTGCACCTATTCTTACACGTTTGTCAGTTATTGGTCAACACTTCCACATATCATTCTTAAGCCAAGCTGTTGGCTCCTGAAATCACTGGATTTGGTCTACGTGGTTTCGGGAAGCCAATTGATGAATTCGACCTTTGTCTAGGTCGGATTCCTGCACTTTTGGTTAGAAACCAGGGTGGGTGTACCCGAAAAATAACTGATAATTGAAAACTAAAAATCTAACAACTAGGATCTAATAAGTCTAATCTAAGATCAAAATTGAGAACTTAATCGATCGAACTACAACTGTATTAAAATATCAAAATGCTAATAATATAATGAAATTAAGGTTAGAAAATTGTTAGAACTGTTAAAAATTGATTAGTAAACTAATTTGAAACTTTGAAATCTAAGTCTTAATATAGATAACTTCTTCAAAATTGAAATAGGCAGAACTTGGAAACCAATAAATGAAAATAACATATACATCAACATGAACTAAAGTAAAGACCAGTGCCTATAACATTGGGCAACAGAGTCCTGATAATCAAGTTGTACCCGGAGACAGTAAAAACCCTAGTAACCATTATAGACAACTTTGTTGAGTTTAACTCCGATATTTATAGACCAACCAACTGCAGTTTGGAAGAATTTAACTAAAAACATATCATGGGAGACCAGCAGTTTCATCACATATAATAATTACCAAAACTTAAATGATCAAATTAAAGGAACTTAATAAAAATTCATCCAATATAACGTAATTCATCAAAAAATTGCTTTTCAATATTAAAGAATTTAAACTTATCTCTCCTCCAGTAATGTGATAATAATATTCAAAATTCGATCATCGATTCACCAGATTCACCCATAAAAGAAAATTACTCCATTATGTCTTTGATAAAAATTATGTTCTCAAAATTGTCTTAAAAAAAAAGAATATTGTTCCCCAAAAATAAAATATCCCACACCTATTTATAAATATTTCACAACCCATATGAAAGGACATACCCTTTCATAATGAATTCCCCACACGTAATCCCCTAAAACTACCCTACCTAACCAATAACCATCCCCCCTAACTATTACATACGAAAAAATTAATTACACCTTCATTCCCCTCCTTCCTGACAAAATTCTCCTACAAAACACAAAAGACAAAACAAAAAGTTAGCTGGTAAAATAAATTTACAAAACATAGGTTAGGTTAGAAAATTAATAAAATAAAATAAACCTAATCTAAAACTACCAAAAAGATTAGGTTAGAAAAACAAATTCACGAAAACATTTAAAACTCCTAAAACTTAAAACACTTTTTAAAAGAAATATAAAAAACTAAAAACTAAAAAACAAAACTACATAATAAAATACATAAATAATTAGGGTTAGTAAAAAGCATTAATAAATACAAGAGTCAAAACCTAGAATTTAGGAAATGAAAGAAATTGCCGAACAAATAAATATCACAAAGGTAAAAACTAATAACATATGGGAAGAGGGTAAAATTTACCCCTAATTACCACAAGAAAAGGGGATAAAGGGAATAGGAGGAAAAATAGGAACAAAGAAGTAAGTTGGGGAAACATGGCTAGGGTAGATAGGTTAAAACATTAGGGAGAAGGATCGGGCGAGAGGTCATGAGTTCAACTCCCTCTCCCTATTCTTTTTCCTTTTTGCATTAAAAAATAGATAATATATAAATATAAAATATCACAATAATCATATTATTAAACTATAAAAATAAATAGGGAAGAGGTAACTCCCTGTGTAAAAAGTGATTTTGATCTCTCACCTGCACATAAAAATGAAAATAAATAAATATTTTCTCTTAATTCTCTCAAGGAAAACAAGTAGACTAACTGGTTAGGGGGTAGGAGGGTAGATAGGTAGGAAAAGGAGGTTGGCTTGAGAGGTTGAGTGTTCAACTCCTGATTGCTACCCCTTTCACCTAATTTTAATAATTATTTTATTCCAAAAAATATAAATGCTTTGAAAACTTGGAAATAAAATAATTAACTTTTGCTTTGAAAATCAAACCATAATGTGAAGTAAAAAAAAAAAAAAAAAATATATCATACTTCCCTGACGCGTTTGTAATTTTAGAACCTGAATTTTCAAGTGTCAACACAAGCCATGGCATTTATTGTCTTTGGGTCATTGTGACTTACTGTGTGGATTTGACCAGAAATTCCAATTTTTAATATTTCGATTGCTGACTCTTGCTCTTTCTTATGAATTATTGGGAGCTGACTTGGTACATCTTTGTGCAACTATTGTTATGTTTCTGTATTTACAGACATTCATTTAAAAATTGATTCACATCCTAGCATCATCAAACAATCCTAGATTATTTGTACTACAAGGAACACATCAATGCAAACATTTTATTTTGGAGCACTAAAAAGGGTTCAAGGTTTGAATTTTATTTGGAACATTGAATGCTTGTGTTTGCTATCTTTGATCTCTTTCCAAAGGCCATAACACTAATAAAAAAGGGGGCTGATTGAGGAGAATGTGAGCCTCCACAATCCAAAATTTCCTTTTGAGCTTTGCTAAATATTAATAGTTCTTATGCTTCAACATACAACAAAGATGATTGAATTAGGTTGCACAAGGTACATAGACAAGAAGATTGATCCCATGTCTCAAAACATTTTCATGGTGCATAGGTTTGATCTTGAACAACAATTATTTCATCTACACAAAGTTTCGAGTCAAGTTTGTCCTAGTTCCTAGACAAGAAGTATAACGAGGACATTTATTTTTTGTACTTAGACAATTGAAATCTTTATGACATTAGAATTTCTCTTCATCATAGTTTCCATATTGAAGTACCTAGACATCCTTACATTTAATATTTGAAGTGTTTATTGCAATTACCAATTTCTAGTTGTCATTAATTAAATCTAAGTTATTTTATGCTTATTCATGTGCATCAAGTTAATTAGCCTAGATTAGTTGAGGATTTTGTTTTCTTTGCAAATATGTATGTGAAATAAAAATAATGTACCACATAAATAAATCTAGTTAATTTTTTTAAAAATGCAACCACTAAGCACAAATTGATTTTAGATTAGATATATTAGTTGAATTAATAAATGTAATAAATATTTGAAAATTAAATGCGAGAGTTATAGGTGCTTAGCTCTAAAACTAATGATGTAGAAACACTATTGATACCATGCTAATTTTATTACCAATATTTAGAAATTAGTGCTTTAGTTTGATTGATGTATTAGACTATATAGTCTCAGGATTTTTTGTGGTTTAATTTTGATTTCCGCAAGTTTGAAATTGATTGTTGTGAAGTTGACTTTTTGTACAATCTAATCTACGTTGTGCATCATCTATTTGTTGGAATGCGTGCTTGTAAATTTATTCATCTTTGCTTCAATACTCAAATTTTGTCAAGGAAGTTTTTGGGAATACCATTTAGAAGTTGCCGATTTGATAATTAACATATTCTCGTAGGTTAATCCCCTTGGCAGATAGGATTAACAATGATGAAGAATATTAAAGGCAACATTCACCAGCATGCAAATAGCTTCTATGTTGATTGACTAATTTGTTAATAATATATTAATATTTTTCTTTGATCTCTAATGACCTTGGTCATTTTCTAGGGTTAGATTCAAAGGTGCTTTGCATTAAGATCTTAGTGTTTGTGTGAGCACTATAAGAGGAGTTATATAATGAAGTGTAGGCATTTTTAGAAGGGTTATAAGATATAGATGTGGCAATGTTTGCTTTGTTTTAGATATTAGTTTTGGGAGCTA
Organism: Chamaecyparis obtusa; assembly: GCA_027943335.1. Lineage (NCBI taxonomy): Eukaryota > Viridiplantae > Streptophyta > Pinopsida > Cupressales > Cupressaceae > Chamaecyparis > Chamaecyparis obtusa. Next base: position 848,186 of record BSBK01000711.1, read on the forward strand.
GCCAAGAAGATAGAGTTTAAAACTTTTGTTTCTAGGCTTTAAACTACTAGCTAGTCAAGAAGATGGATATTACACATTCAAAAAAAAATATTACCTATGTTTTGAGACATAATTTTGATTGTTTTAGTTTTATGTTTGAAATGTTATTTTGTATATTATAAATTTTTACTTCTCTCATTAATAATCGTTTTAAACCTTTTATGTTGAGATTATATATATTCTTAGAAGGATATATATATATATATATATATATATATATATATATATATATATATATATATATATATATAGATAGAATATAATGTCTATTAGATAGTTTGTTTTTATTATTTTTCTAACTCAATTGTTTCTGTTTTTGTCATAAATGTTAGACATATATTTTTCTATGGACATTATTGATGGCTCATCGAAGTGCCAAAGATGAATTCAAACCTGCTATTTTGAACTAAAGACCTCTTTTTTTCCTCCAGTCATTTTATTTGTTCATACTATCTCCCACAATATCTTCAACATTCTTGTTTTTCTCTTGCACGCAACATCTTAGTGCCTTCTCGAGGCTCTTATTTCCATATTGAAATTAACATTGAAACTTTGGGTATTTCTCTTCCTTTCTTATGGCATTTGTGAGAAGACAACTTTACCTTCAAACATTTTTCCTTCCTTTGTTGGGAGATTGGTAATATGTGATTTTTAAGCTTTCTCAAAATACATTATATTGCCTTTCATTTCATAGCATATTATTCTACCTTGTATCTCTTTGCATTTATTTTATCTCTTAATTTGTTTTAACTATTTGTGGAAGTGGAAACATCAAAATAGAAGTTTGAATACGAAAATCCCCTAAACAACCACCCCAACCTTTTCTATCTTATCTTCTTTGTATAGGATCAAGGGATCTCACACTAAAGAAGCCTTCATAATATTTTCCAATCTTTAGATGACATTTCTCCTCTCCTTTCCTTTCTCGATCTCTTTATTCAAATTTCCTTTCAATATTTAGTAGTAAATATATTATTTTTTATCACATTTATGCATTTCTACTCAGAACCTCTACAAGGTTCGTACATGCCTTTTCTATGATAGTCACATTTCTGTATGTATGGGACAACAGTCTACCATGTTGTCATTTGCGCACCACACAAATGTCTGGGTTACAATGCTTGACTAACTATCTAGATGCTAGAAAGTCCTTGTCATCTGCCTATTCAATTTTCTAGAGACTTTATAATTTGATTTTTTCCTCTCTGAGTATATTGTAGGAATTTGAGCTTTGGAGGGATAATTATTCTTTGTAATAGTTCATTTTTCCACACTACATTTTGGTGAACTTGACGTAAACACTTCCTTCAATAAAAAAATGTACAAAACCGGATAAATATTTCAACGAAAACACTTTTGAACATATTTTGTTATCCTTTCCTTAATGTTTGTTGGAACATGTGTGTATTAGTTTCCTATGAGCTTTATGACTTAGACTACTACTTTTTAGAAGGTAATAAGAAGTTTGCAAAATCTAAACATGTTTGAGCCAAGATAAAATTTTAGTCCTCTCAAACACAACCAATATTTTTGCAAAATCCAAATTCTCCGAATATGTTCCTTCATTACCACATTCTCTACTTAATTCTCCTAGACAATCTGGATCTCCCCTTGATGTAGATCATTAGGCTGCTCTCAGGGTTCCCTTTGAGTAAGTAAAATCTCTAGAGGAGAACCTAAGACATTTTCAGAAATTTTTAAATCTAAGATCCCTTTTTATACTGTGACAACCCCTGTCATAGATAATTTGAGACACACTCATCTCAAATTACAAGGGCCTTGAGCTTCTACGTGCACTGACTCAAATAGTTGAGACTCATGTACCTTAAAGATGTACTGTAGTCTTACTTCAGCCTAATGATGCTTAATTGAACATTCTGATGCCAGAAGTGTTTGTGCATTTGCTTAATCGATCCTATAGTAATTCCTCTCTTCTAATAATTAATCCTACTAGCACTGTGTCCATTTCTCCTTCCATTTTGTCTATTGGTGTCTCTCAAATTCCTAATCCCCCAATATCCAATGTTCAAACCACCACAGTTCAAACTTCTATCAAACACTGTCCTTAAAATTCTGTTAAAGAACATGGGTCAAATATAGTCACAATTAGCCAATCTAACCAGTTTTGCTTCTCAGTCCACCACATAGACCTATTATCGTTGAAGCCCTCTAGCCTTGACTATTCTTAACACACTTATGCCTCAAGGCCTAGATTACCAAAATCTGTCACATAAAATGGAAGGGGGTTCAGCAGACAAGCGTCTTCTTTCACTACAATGTGTAGTGCCTTTTTATTCTAGGATTTCCTGTTAGAAGAACCATTCTCATAGTTTCTTAAGGAGACCACACTAGATTAGTTTTTCTAGCTTCTTGATCATTCTATCTTCTCATTTGAAAAACTGATAAGTCAGTTCATTCAACACTCTAAATATTGGACCATAGATCACTCTCATTGATTTGGTCTATTGTAAGAAAGGGCCTTATGAGAATGTCACTAATTTTATTTCTAGATATCAGTCTCTCTATTCTCAGATCCCTTATGCCCTACCAAATTCAAACATACAGAATGTGTTTATGGGAAATCTACAGTTGACATTTAAGGGAGAAACTCCTCTTAATGAAATACTCTTCTTTTCCTCATTTATGTACCACACTCCATGACTATCAACAAGCTTTGCTGCAATACGAAGGTTTCACCTCATCTTTTCATCCTAATAGTCATGGAGTTGTCTTCTTCTAGAGGTTTTTGTAGAAAAATAAAGTTGTTTCTAATTAGGTTACTAAGAAGAAACAATAGTTTCATATTGTACCAAAATTTTCATGAAGTTATCTATTTCATATCAAAGTGTGTTTCAAATTTTATTAAAATCTATTTTTATAATTTTTCTAAAGAGAAGATCACTCCCTAAAAATAAGCTATAACCTAGTTGGTATGAATAAGCCATAACTTAGTTTCAAACTTTATTAAAATATATTTTTATAATCCTTTTAAAGAGAAGATCACTTCCTAAAAATAAGCCATAGCCTAGTTGGTATGAAAAAGCCATAACTTAGTTGGTATGATACGTAATTTCTTTTTCCAATAACATGAAGTGCCAAATCATGATATCGAGATTTGTTTATACTCATGATGTTGATAGCATGATATAGAATAGTCCATGACATAAACCAATGATGAGTAGTGACATGCAAAAGAAAAAGGAATTGACCACACATAGTAGGAAGTTTCTTTTTAGAGTGAAACTATTATAGGGATGCAAAACAAAAACCTATCCAATAGATAACTACAACAATAGTTGCAAGTGGAGCATAGCCTAGCAAAAGGAGTGAAGCCACTAAATAAATATCATGTGGAAAAATAGTAACACACATATAAATCACACAAGGATGAAGAAAACCACCACAATAATACATTACCATTTCCAAACACACTTAGGAGTGACCAACGTGGATAAGGAGTACATCTTGAAGATATAAATATTCCCATAAGTATAATAATTTTATCAAAACAAAAATAGTCCATTGCAAGAGAAACTAAAAAACCCACTCTACAAAAGGGGAAACTCACCTCAACTTGATTCAACATTAATGAAAATTTCCAAGACTTAGCCTTGGAATGTTAATGTAGCTCTCACCAAAATTTATAAATTGTATCTATCAAACAATAAACAAACATGAATAAGTACACAAGAACTCCAGATATACGTAGAAATTTGAGATGGAAAAAACCATGGTGAGAATTAGCTACTTGGAACTATTGTCCAAATCTAACCTCACAGATAATGAATTGCCTACAAAGAAGTAGACATCCACCTATTGAAAAAACTAATCCCCTTACTGTAAATGTCACGATTACAACAACTCCCTTTCCCAAATTTGAGGAACAACTTAGTAACTAGTATTAGCAAAATGGTTTGTCGACCTTGCATTTACTTAAGGTCACTATTTATAGTAAGTTTACATTTGATCATGAATTGGTCTAAAATCTCTCCAAAGCTTCAAATGGGATTGATATACATGCTGATAAATTTGTGTTGCAAGATCATGTTTAGATTTGAAGATATTAAAATTTTTGTTTTAAAAAGTTGCGAACAATACCTTCTAAGTCAATTTGGAAGGATTTAGAGGCTCTAAACTAACCTAAATGTGTCTTTAAAATGGTGTGGTGGATTATAAATTGATAGAGCACATCCTAAGCTTGCAGGTTCTTCAAACAATTCATCAATTAGACACTCAATTCAAAATTTATGGCCTCTAAAAGTTGGGTCTCCTAAAATAAGAAATATTAAAATATTCTGGACACATGAATGCGTTGTTAAAGGGAGCTACAAGTGCTATGTGTGTTTTGACACATGATAGGAATTTTTGGATTGGAAATAAGACGGTCACTTCTTTTTAGGCGGTTTTAGGACATTGTTTTGTAATGCCATTTGATAATTTTATGTATTGTATCTCCTGTATATTAGGTGCATGAGATGGAGGTTGTGTGTCTTTTGAAGTGTTTTTGCGTGTATATTGTAATTTTTTGTTGATTTTTGAAGAATATATTGGCTAAATTTTGTAGTGTGGGAGTTTTCTCTAATAAGAGTTTTTTGGCATGTAACTCAACCCTTTTGTGGTCAACATGTTATTTGTGCTAATTTTTGTTAAGTTTATGTAACTATCGTAAAGATTTGAAATAGGTTTTACATAACACTCCTCTCAAGGTTGGTGTAGGAAGTTGTTCTACTATCTTAACTTCCTTGCATGTGGTTTTAGGGTTTGATCACCTTTGGTTTTAGTTGTGGGTTGTTGGGATTTTTGAACTCATCTTATTTTGAGTGGAAGATTGTGTAGAAGATACTTTGTGATCTTGTTGCAAGAATTTAAAGATGGAGAGTTTGACAAGGAGAATAGAGATGGATAAATCTTTAGGAAATAATTTTGAGATGAGGAAGTTGAAGATGGATGATCTATTACGATATCTATGGAAAATTTCTTATGAGAATTTCTTGAGAGCTATGAATTTGACTAAGGCTATAAATATGATGTTATAGATTCTAAAGTGAAGGGTGTGATAAGATTGTACTTCACAAACTCTATTATTATCAATTTCCATGAAGAGACCTTTGCAAGTAAACAATGAAAGAATCTTGGTGAGATGTATTAAATCAAATATTTGGTGAATAAGACTTTCTTGAGAAATAAATTCCATTCCTTGAGGGTGAAAGAGGGTGGATGAATTATAAATTATTAGGATTTGACAGATATGGGCAATAACCAATATTAAGATAATGCAGAAAATAAGAAAGATGAATACAATAACATAAATATTTAATGTTATGATTGTTTAGGGTGCCTGTTTACCCTAGATACTTGATGTTGTTGTAAAGCGTTGGCTTTACATGTTTGGCTTCAATAGTTTGAGTCTTTCTGTGTATCTTTCGTTTGGCTACTGTTGTTTTGTTGGAATTGTGCTGCTAGTAGTTCTACTAGCATTATGTGCTAGGGGGGCGCAGTAAGGTTGTTCTTTTTCCCCAGTTGTTTCACTTAGATCTAAGCTACTTCTTCCTATATTATGGGGGTTACAATTCCCTTCAAAAACTGAATGTATATGGTTTCGGGGCCCATTCAAAACCTTTTTTTACCATAATAAAAAACATAAATATTTAATGTGGTTCACCCAATATAGACTACATCCACCAGAGAATCGTCCACTTATTTTATTTTCCAGCAAAGAGAAAATTACAATTTGATAATTTTCACATAACACAACCACTTATTTATCAAGCCTTTATGAGGTGGTTTACAAAGTTGGTTAACAAAATTAAACCTAACCCTAAAAAAATCTTCCTTGGGGGTTGTGTCCCCAAAACCCCTCTATCAAGGGTTGCCGCTCCCAAACCTCCACTCGGGGCCTAGCCCAGCCCCAAACCTTGGTGAGGATACATGACGAGTGTACAATATTTGTAGATTAGTTTCCACATGCCAACATAGAGCACCTCAAATCCTTCACTATGTTTGTGGCTCAATTAACACCTATTGGTGGCAAGATGGATGATGAGGAGAAATGTCAAATCTTGTTTTGTTCTTTTCCTAATTCAAGAGATTCTCCTGTTATGGCTATTGACAATACTTATACTATTTTGAAGACTAAAGACCTAATGGTTTCTTTTCTTTTCAAATAGATGAGGAGGAAGGTATCCATCAATGCTAAGGAGGCCACATGTGTTCATGGAAGAACAAAGGAAAAAGGCAAGAATAATGACAAGTGTAATAAATCCAAGTTAAAGGGGAGATATGAATCTTGTAAAAATCCCAAAGTTATTTGTTGGAATTGTAGTAATCCTGGACACATTTGTAAAAATTGCAAAGAATACTAGAAGAAGAAAAAGAAGAAATTTGATTATAATTTTAAGTCTGAGAAGGAAGATGGTGATTCGTTCATTATAGCTTTGGCTACTCATGTAGGTAATGATGCATGGTTAATTGATCAAAGTGCATCTTTTCATATGACATCTAATAGATATTGGTTCTGAACATGAACAATTTAATGGAAGGTGTACTTAGGTGATGATTCTCATATAGATATTGTTGGTCATGGTAAAATTAGAATCAAGTTTACTAATGCTAGAATAAGAAGATTAATGGTGCATTACATATCCCTTGGACTAAGATGAAATTTTTTATTTGTGAGAAAAATAATAGATGTGAATATATAGGTACTATTTTTTGATGTAGGACGCAATATGATAAAATGTGCTAAGGTGATTGCTAGAGGTTTCATATTTGACACGTTGTATAAGTTGGATGCATACACTATTGAGTGCAATAATATTTCCATGGAGAGAAAATTTGTGGATACTTTGTTGGAATATATGAGTGTTTCGCCTTCAACAAATGGTCATGGATATTGGGTACCTAAGGATAGCTTTTATTCTAAATTAAAATTTCCTATAGATAAGACTAAGCTATAACACTAGATATTTGGTTGCATTGGAAAAAAAAGGTCTAAGGACCTTGAAAAATAAAAAACCTTGTTGAAGGTTTGAATGATTGCAATTTTGATTTTGATTCCTATGAACATTACATTTATGGAAAAATAAACCACATTAAATTTTATTCCAGTTCTCTTAAATATTGAGGTGTGTTGGATCTGATTCATTCCAATGTGTTTGGTCTTGTATATGTTCCTCCCATTGGAAAATCTACATATTATATTTCTTTTATTGATGATTATAGTAGGACATGAGTATATTTTCTAAAGAGTAAATTTGAAGTTTTTAGTTGATTTGAAATATTTAAAGAAACTAGAAATAAAATAAAATAAAATATTTTAGGATTGATAATGGCAATGAATTTGGCTCTAATAATTTTGATAGATTTTGTAAAGATTATGACATTCTTAGACAAAAGACAACTTCGTATTCTCCATGTAGAATTGAGTTGTTGAAGGAAAGAATAGGATGCTAATGGAGAAGGCTAGGGGTATATTGAGTGTTGCTAGACTAGAACAAAAGTTTTGGGATGAAGTTATATTCACTACTTGATACTTGATTAATAGGTCTCCTACATTAGCTCTAGTTGATGAAATACCTATGGAGGCATGGTCAGGTCATAAACGTTCATTAAGACAACTTAGAGTTTATGGTTGTGAGGCATATGTACATGTTCCAAAGGAGAAGAGAAATTTTTTGGAGAAAAAGGCTATGAAATCTATCTTCATCATTTACAATTATGGTGTGAAAGGATACAAGATTTGAGACCTTATTGCACAGAAGGTGGTGCAAGTGTAATTGTTTCAGTTATGTGTTTCATTTCACCAACAACTAGCTATGGCGCTTATGTAACTACACTCTTTTATATTATTTTAAATGCTTCTAGTATCAATTAGATTCATTAAGTTTTTTCCCTTCATATGGTATAAAATATTGACCTATTCTTGTGTTTGCATTAGCTTGTTCTGGATGAAGTTTATATATTTATATGGAAGATCCATAGGCATGATTCATTGCATAACCTCTTTAGTCCAATTTTATTTCATGTGGTAGCTTCAAACTAATTTTCACATGTGGACTACGTTTTACAAAAAAAAAATCTATTTTATATTTTACTAATTCCTATTCTCAAATCCTTTGTCTAGTTTTCTACTTTGGCAGTTTAATAAGAGTTGGAGGGGTTTCATTTTTTCCTCCTAGTTGTTTTATCCATTTTTTTCCCTACCTTCTAAATGTCCATTGTAGCACTTTGAGAGCATAATCATAACAATGTTTCAAAAACAATTATCTCTACATTCGACGACCTGATGAATTCTCTAGTAGAGAAAATGACTCTTTGAAGTTATAAATGAAATAGTCGACTTATAGTCTACCACTTTTGGCCTATGAAACAATGATCCACTATTTGGGATTTGACTAATGTATCTAGGAAATGTTAGAGGTTTCTAGATTGATCCCTCTCACTAAAGAAGCATTTCTTAGAATGATAAAGAGCTATGCAAATCACAAAATTTTGAATAAGGTTCTCCGAGTGTTGAAACAAATGGAAGTAATAGGCATATGACTCACCATTAGATGCTATAATATTATGTTCAATTTGATTGTAGATGTGAACGTTTAATATGTTGGGGCCACTATATTCATTAATGACCTTTGTTGTGGTCCAAATGGATGTTAAGAATCAATTGAATTTTATTGACAAAGATATTATTATATTGCTACAATCATTTTTATGTGAAAACATAAAGCTCTCAATAAAGAGCCAAACAAAAAAACTATAATACAATAGTGGATAAAAAAATAAAGTAATCGAGGATGTGGATATAGATAGATGTCATGCAGTAGATGGTTGCATGAATTTGATGTGTATTTATGATATTTTCCATTCCTATTTTTCTAGTGATGTGAATCATGCTAAATTGTCTCCTATGAAATTAGAGAAGTTTCCTAGTTATGGTTTGGTTTCACATGTTTTACAATTAGGCAATGGACATGCATCACTTAGTTCACCAACCTGCTTGGTTTTCATTTGTCTTATTTCAATATATGTAAGGTGTTATGCTCTATTTACAAGGGAGTTGTTTAAAATGGGTAATTTTGGCATCCTACGTGAAATTTTAACTAGTTTTGGTTTTCCTACTCTTTCTCTAAATGGGCTAAAAAAGTAGCCATGTAAAATTGTCTCATTGATAAGTGATCTTCTTCCACCCATAGTTTATTATTTCGAAGATACTGAGAATCTATTCTCAAAAAGTAATGTAATAATGAATAAATATGAAATTGAGTGTGTTATTGAGATGATAAGGCATGGTGAAACTTCCACAATTGGGACACATAATTTAGAATGTATTGAGTCAAGCCTAGATAGTGGTAAGATTAATTTGCTTGGTGAACTAAAGACTCCATCTTGTTGTGACTAGGATCCTTGATGTTGTCATTTTGGAGACTAGTGGAGCTAATGAATGGAGGAATTTCCATCATCTCAAGTTAGCTTCTCACTTCTAGATGGTGTTTTGCATGAGAAACATTTTGGCAATTTTTGTTTATGCTTTCATTTTCACCGTCTTTGTTGATGTTGATATATTTTAAGAATACATGTATTGTGAAGGTTAGGTTTTGGAAAAAGGTTTGGGTTTGGTGAAGAGATCAAGTATGGATGGTTTTCTTGAGGTTTCATGGATCTGTGATTGAAAAATATCATCCTTACAAGGGTCAAGAGACAATCTGGAGGATCTTTGTCTAAAATAATTTGGTTTTTGTGATTCAAGAGTTCAATACTGAGAGATCAAGTATTTAGATTAGAGTTGTACCTTTTTTAGGCCACGAGGCAACTTGGGGAGTTCCACTTGATTTAGGATTTCATTCTTCAAAGAAAGATCTAGAAAACATGTATTAATATTATTTAAATTTTTTTGTTATGCAAGCTCTAAGGGGGGTCCCTTGGCAAGGTGGTTTTAATGATTCTATAGATTTATTTTTAGGAAAAATGTATGGGGGGGGGGGGATGTTAGCATAAATGTTTCAGTTATGCATTACAGTTCATTGACCAACCAGTTGGCCATAACACTTATGCAACTTCACTCTTGCATATTATTTTAAATACTTCTCGTATCAATGAGAATAATCAAGTTTTTTCCATTCACGTGATACAATTTACTGCATGAAAATGTTATAAAAGAGAATAAGAAAAAAACTTAACCTACTCAACAAGAACATGCGAACCTCAAAGTGTTGATGAAAAAATGTGGTTTCTCATTGGTCAAATAGTATAACAATAGAACATGGAGATATATTTGGAATGAGAGAAGATGCCCCAATTCAAATTATAGATTTTTTGTTGAGAGAGATCAAGGGTCAATATTGAGTGATGAATGGATGGTGAGGATTGATTCAAGGAGAAGACATGGATTGAAGGCTTATCCTTGTGACGAGAAGGGATGTGTAAGGGCTAATTGTGCTCACACATGTATGAGAAATCTTGGGAAGAGGAAGGAAATGGCAAGTGAGAGCATCTATGAGGGATGATATGTGCTTACACGTGTGAGAAATCTTGGGAAGAGGAAGAGAGTGATAGGAGGGGACAAATAAAAGAGTGGGGTAGCTACACGTGTGAGAAAGGTGGCTAGGAGGATAGGTGGGGGAAAATAAAAGAGTAAGGTGGCTATACATGTGTGAGAAAGGTGGGGTCAACTTAAAATTAAAGTAATGTGCTCACATATGTGAGTTAATTTTAAATTATGGAAAAAATCCAATGAAGTTAGGAATGATGGAATTAGTCTAATTAATAAAGGATTAATAAATGGGTAGGATTTAGGAGGAAATGAGGGTATTAGATTATAGGTTAGGTCTAATTAACTAAAATTAATTAAACTTTAGGAGGGATAAGATAAGATTAAATAAATAAAAATTTAATTAGTTAAAGGTAAGGGATAAATGTGGATGTTAAATTTAATTAAATAAATGTAAATTTATTTAATTAAGGGTAGGGTAAAGGTAAATGATTATTAATAAATAATAAATATTTATTTAATTTCCTAGAATAGGATAAGGTCAATTGTATTAATGCATGGACACATTTAGGCATCTACATTTTTCCCCTCTTTGCTTTAGCGTCATGAAGTGATGTTATATCAAAGAAGAATAAAACATAGTGGATAAAAAGGGATAAGACTAGTAGCATGATGCCCCAATAATTGGTAGCATGAGGAAGGATGATGATGAGGTAGTGGTATACCCCCTCGAGACGACATGCAGGTTCCAAGAACACTGATGTGATCTGAAAATGGATAGGAGTATGGAATGTAAGAGGAAAGGGAAAAAGATAGGGATGATTAAGGAATAATAGAGGATAACCATGTTGTGGTGGTATGAGTAACCTAGATTTGATACTGTACTTGAGATTATGTACAAAGGTAGGAGGAACCAAGATGATAATGTGCCAAGTGCATGATAAAAAAGGTCAAATACAACCATATGACTGATGACACCATGATATGGAAGACCGAGATGCCTTTTTGGAAACATGCAAATACCATGATAAATTCCTAACACGTACAAGAAACAAGAAAGCATGCACAACAAACCAAAATTTTTCCCCTAGTCAAGCTGAAAATCAATTGATGGATTGATTGATTGATTGATGAGGATGGAAATGCTAATGATAATAAAAAATCACTTCTAAATGATTGGGAAGGATACATCCCATGATGATGATTGGATTAGAAGTTGATCAATAGATTATCAATTGATTTGGATCAAGATGATGGACTAATTAAAGATTATGTGCTAGATTACAAGATTGGATTGCATGGGTTAGGATTCATTACACTTGATTGGACTAATTTGAGATTTTTGGATTATAAGGACAAATGGATTATAGGGATGAAAGGATGAGAAATGATTGGATGATATGAGAGGAGGATAAATGGATTCAATATGATAGGATGGAAGGAGGATACATGGATTGGATATGATAGGATTGGAGAATAAGATTGATTGAATATGATGAAAGGAGGATAAATAGATTGGATAATACGTGGAGGATAAGATGGTTTGAATAGGATGGAGAAGGTTAAATAAACTGGATAGGATGTGGAAAGTACAAATGAATTAGATGGGATTGGATTGGAAGATGGAAAAAGGATAAAATGGATTGGGACCAATGACAAGGGAGAACCAAGGCATGGGAAAGGAAGGAAGGATGTGGAGACCATGGGGGTATGAGATAGAGGGATTAATTGGATGGATAACAATAGGACATGGGGTATTTAAGGATGAAGGATAGAAGGATAGAGATCCATGAACTATGTTTCAAAGGAGTGAAATGCTCCACACTAGAGGTAGTACAATTAAGGATGGAAGGATTGCATATAAAGAATTTATGAGATAAAAGGATAATGTATAAGGGATGTGAGTGGAGGAGCATTCAAAAGATGTGTAGGAATAAAGGATGGGGAATTGGTGGATTAGGATCCAAGATCTATTTTGAAAAGTAGTTGAATGCTCCCACACTAGAGGTGGGAGAATGAAGGATGGAGAGATGGTGGATAAAGGATTTATGAGATGGATAGATAGTGTATAATGGATATGCATGGAGGGAATAAAGGCTTTTATTTTCCAAAGCATGCATGGGTATTTTAGTTCCTTTAGTTTTAATCAAGATCAAAAGATAGGAAAGGTGGATGGATTTGGATAGGATGAGGGATATGAGATGGATGATATGGATAGGATAGGTAATATGGAATAAAGGATATTACTAGGATGTCAAGATCAAATTTGGACAAAGTGAATGAACTTAGATAGGATAATGGATTGTGGATAAAGGAAATGAATAGGATAGTCAAGATCAAAGACATGTGAAATGAGGATGGGCATAAATAGGATGATGGATAATGGATGGAGGGAATGGATGGGATAATAAAGGTAAAATATTGGAAAGGAGGATGTACATGGATAGGGTGATGAATAATGAATAAGGGATACATGGAGGATGTGAATGGCAGGATAGTATGGATGGAGGATAGTGTAGAGTGTAAGAAGATGCAAATAATTAAATGGATATATAAGAGGATTTGGAAGATAATGGATATGTGATAGGAGGATGGATGGAGGACTCAAGAATCTAAATCCATGGATAGTATCCCTTCATGAATATGTGCTATAATAGACCAGGGAATTTTGGATATATGCTCATAGATGTTGGTAGGATGGTGCAAAGGGAAATAAAATGCATGGGGGATGGAGAAAATCATAGGATTGGATTAATGGGATGGGAGGATGGGGAATGAACATTAGATGATGGATGGTATGTTTGAAGACTTGTAGATAAATGGATGGGGGAGTTGGGAAGATCAACATTGGCACACACCTTGAATGATGGTGGATTTTTGGAGGAGAGGATGGAGTATAAAATGTGGATTTTGGGACATAATGACACAAAATAAATGAAGGAGATGATGGAAATAGGAAAGTATGTTTTGGGACATAAGGACACGAAATAGACTTGGAAGAAAGGGAATTTTCAAATGGAGGATTGGAGGACTTATGCGTGGAAGAATATTTTGGATTAGAAAATTTAGATTCCAAGTTGGATTTGTCTTTGAGATGGATTTCTTTAATAAGTACCTTGGGAATGCACATGGTTTTTGAATTTTTCTTTTTGGGACATGGTAGCCTTTGGGAATTTTTTTGCTTTTGGATCAGATTTTTATTTTTATTTTAGCATGTCTTTTTGATGGGGCATGTTGATCCTTGAATTTTAGTGGATTTTTGGATTTATAAATTATATTTTTGGCATCCAATTTTCTTCCAATGAACATGGTATGCATGAAGATGTAGGGTTTAGATATTTTATAAACAAAATGATGGAGTGAGGATGTTGAAAGGAATTCAATGATCTGTGACTTTTTTTTTATCTTGCTTGTGGATTTGAGGTGATGAAGTGGGGGACTTTGGGGAAAAGTTGATAGATATGGTGGATAGAGGTATGCAAGGACCTAAAATAGATGTAAGGGATAAAGGATTTGGTTTTTGGATATATGGACCCAAAATTGATGTGGATGAGGAAGAAATAGAGTTTTGGAGATAAAGACCCAAAATGGATTAGAATGATGGGGGATAGGAACATTTGGATTTAGATGGAGGGTTTTTCATTTGAAAGGGATGAAAGAGTTAAGAATTTCACAATCATAAATTGTAAGAACCCTATAGGTGTGTACAATTCATATTTTCTAAGTACCCACCTTAGTGTGTTTTCATCTTAACATGCATATTAGGACTTCATATGACTCTTAATGGACACCTAAATTCAAATATGGGTCCTATGTTATTTCAATTTCATCAAAAATCAATGTGAGCCCTTATTTATTGGTGTGATCATTTATTGTTTCTCCTCTCCAATCATTTATTATCCTACATAGGCCCTATGTTATCATTTGTGGCCTTTTTACTTCTTCCCAACCTCAAAATCACCTGTACCTTGTAATCTTGTATCACCTAGTTATCATGACCCAAGATTTAAGTTTGAGCTCTAATTGGAAAGTATAGAATGGTTTTGGAATTCTATACCTTGGTATATAATGATTTTTGCATTCTATACCTCAGGTTTGGGGTTGAATTTTGAATTGGGGCCCCGTATTGGTAATTTGATGGGATTTCTAGATTTGTTGTTGACCTAGGTTAATTTTAAATCTTGAAATATTGTGAGAGGTATATAAACACCCTATCTCTCCTTATTTTGGTAAAAAAAATCCATTATCAAGCACAAGAAATAAATCAAGCTTTCAAGAGCCCTTTGACATCCAAACATTCTCAAGAATTTAGATATCTTCAAGGAAAATCTTCTCCATGGATCAAGCTTCTTTCCCTCATTGAAGGCCAAGAAAAATAATTCTACCATCAAGAAATAATATCTACACACAATATAGCATTCACATTCATTCAAGCATTCAAGTCTTCATATCTTTGAGTCTTCAACTCTAATGCAAGAGCATCGAGTATAAGAGCAATATTGCATCACCTAAATATATTATCTAGTTTTCAATAAGGGCTATCTTTGGGTAGAGTTACTATATTTTAATGGGTTGTGCATGTGAGAATGAATTGGTCCATTTTCTTCCCTGGAGGTTTATTTTTGATATATTAGTATGATGGTAAATTTTCATAGCAAGATCAAGTCTAGTTTTCAAGTTGTTGCATTTTCTGTTTTGGCAAGGTGGTACAAAAAATTTGAGCTCAGTATTGAAGGCTTTAGAGGCTCTAAAAAGGGGTCAATCTTTGATTGACTAGAACTTTGATAGCCTAGGGTGTATAATGCTTCATGCCATTTCTGAAATGGGGTTATAATAGCCAATCAAATCAACAGTTCACAAGTTATGGTTTTCGGAAGTTGTGCCTTTAAGATGCCAACTTCAATGTAAAAAATTAAAAGAGGGAAAAAATCACTTAACGAAGGTAATTGAACTATTGGGCACCAAAATGAGAAATTTCACTTTCCAGAATATTCTAAGGTGACTAATTGTGCTACTTAATAGGGCTAAAGGGGGATTTTAGAGTTTAGTTCCAGAAGGGTAGACTGTGGCTCTACCTTGTAGATTATTGTAATGAAAATGCCCATGTGGCTATAACATGTTATTTTTTGAATATTTTAATTTCATTTTATAGAGGATAATAGAAAGAAAGTGTTGTTGTTGTTTCCATTAATATATTCTTGTAATTCTCTATTTATTTCTCTATTGTGTTGTGTGTATTTGGCTAAATAAGGGGAGTACCTCTCTCTCTCTCTCTCTCTCTCTCTCTCCAATCAAGCATTGTGGAAAACTACAACACTCATTACACAATGTTTTATCTTTCATGGTTTCCTTTGGGTTTTATTTATTTATTTATTTTAAGTCAAAGCTATTGCATCAAAATATTTGATCATATTCAAAGTAACATTTGCATTGCCAAGGTATGACATACTTCATTTCATAGATCTAGCCTTTGGTATATGACAACCCACTTCCATTTATTTTATCTCGTTTCAAGGTTGATTCCAAATAGGGGTTTGATTGAGGCAAATCCATTTTTTACACCCTTATTCCCTATTTTTATATGTGTAGGAACATGTGGAAAATCTAATGGAGCAAATTTAAGCAGTACAAGATCCGATGGAAAATTCAAGAAAGTTTTAGACAAAGTTGCAGGGTATAAAGTGAGAAAACCATTTTGTACTTGGGTACAGAATGCCTAGGGTGCTCTACACCCTCCAAAATAGCTTTTGATTTCAACTACATGTTAGATATACTTTTGGAATTCTATTTTAAGTACATATAGGTTATTGTATGTTTCTATCAGTCTGTATCTTGCCAAAAGTTGTCAATTTTTCTTAATTGGCCTTCTATCTTGCATCACCCCATCACATTCCTCTAAATAAGCTTACTCTAATCATCCACTTGTGAAGGATCTTTGTAATCATTTAGTGGTTAAGTCCTCTTGAGTCTATTAAGTCATATTCATTCCAAGTGTGTAGTAGGAAATAGGATCAAACTCTCGTGCCTCTATTTTTCTATTGTACATTTTGGTGAACCCAACTCATAACATTTCCACTTCTGATTTGGTGTTTATATATGATTTGAATACATTGGATTATTACATTTTATGCAATTAGTTTTGATTTTTAGTCTTATTTTTGCATTCATTGATAAAATAGACATAAAAATTGCATATTATTATCTTTGTTTCATAGAATCATTCTTGCATTACATTTTCATATCTCAAAATATTAAAAATCCAAAAATATTTCTTTTCGTGCATTGTTCTGTTTATTTCATTAGATTAGAAAAATGTCTAATTTAATTGTACAAAGATTTAATTTTTTTGACGATCTATTTAGTTGTGAAGACTTTGATACAATAGATGAAGTCATTGATGACTTCATCTCTAGTAAGCCTTCCTCTACCCCCTCTAAACTATCTTTTTGCCAAAATTTGACTAATTTGATAGAAGGATTTAGGGTATACAACCATCCCCTTTATGAACCTCTCAAGATTCCTCTCCCAAATCTTCTCTCCCTCATGAGGACATGTTGATGCAAGAATGCACGTTTAACACTTCTCTCAATGATCTCTCTCTCTCTCTCTCTCTCTCTCTCTCTCTCTATGTGATGAACCATTGGAGAATAATGTTGATTATTCTCTTGATATGCACCTACCTCATGAGAGTCCCTTGATGCAAGAGGATGATGTTTTAGAGGAAGAAGAGATATATTTCCTAATTACCTAAATATACTTCCACTTCTATTCACTTCAATGAACTTCCCTCTAGAGATGACTCTTATGAGTTATGTTTTTCCCTCTCCTAAAGTTTTTCATGAAAATACTTAAATAGAGGATGATATCCTTGATACTCTCCCTTTTCCAAATGAATCTTTTGAGAATAAAGAACCTAATCAAGTTAATAACATTAAAAATACCCCTAACAACAAACTAGTGATTGTTGTAAAAGGTGCTACATAACCCAATTATCATGCAATACCACACACATATAACAACAATCATCAAGAGGATAATAGTCTTGATGTTCTCCCTACTAAAAATACAAACTTAACACATAAGGATCCTAATAAAGTCAACAATATTCATATGAAATCTCCCCCTCATTCAATTATTTCTCAAATAAAAACAAGCACCATAAAATCTTCAAGATGATTATTGGGGAACATTAGACTTCACACCAACCTTTTGTGGTAAAAACAAAATCCTTGAATTTGAGACCCAAACACCTTAATCTAGCACATGTCTAGATATTGATTGGACCTCTTTAAATTTCAATATGGTTCCACCCAAAAGAGACCCTTATCTTTTTCATATTCCAAATCTTAATGATGGACATGATATATGACGTGTGCAACAAAGTATTGAAACCCATGAGAAATCTATATCACATTTCTCTAAAGAATCTCTAGATTTTGAACCTTCCCATTTGTCCAATCAATCTGTAACCTTCTCCTAATTTCTAATCACAACAAGATAATATTTTGTTTGAGCCTTTCAATTCCAACTTAATTACTCTTCCTTTTAAAAAACAAACAAAAAAATAGCTAACACAAACAAGACAATTCTTTTATTTGTATGTATCATCAAATTTATGGCCATAAGACTAATGAATGTTATGGTTTGAAGTGTAAACTTCAAGAATTTATTGATTGTGGTATTATACAAATGACATGTAAATATTAATGGCACCTTTTTCATGATCACTCAAAATAATATCTAATTTCTTATTATGTTGCTCCTAACTATGTGACATTTCTAGCCTATCCTTTGTGGGCTCATTTTCATTTATGGTGGTGAAATTTTAGGTGCAATCATACTTTGTGAGAAACATAATATTATTTCTTATTCCTTGTCTCCGCACTTGGGGGGAAAGGGTACTATTTCAATTTAAAATCTATCCCGAGGACCCATTTTCACTCTTTATTGAGTTATGTCTTTTCTAACATGATATTCTTTCTTGCATAGAATTGTTTTTTTATGTAAGGATTTTCTCTTTTTCAAGAGATTTTTGGTCATCCTTCTTGATTTTTAACCTCCAAAATTTTATGAGAGGTGTAAGATCAACCTATCTTTCCTCATTTGGGTAACCAAAAGAAATAATTCAAGAATTAATATCAAGATTTCAAGTGCTCTCCTATAATTTCACATCCAAGCATTCAAGATCAACTCACAAGAATTGTTCAAGAATTTCAAGGTGTCTTCAAGGAAATCTTCTCCATGGATCTAGCTTCTTTCCCTCATTGGATGGCAAGAAAAGGATTCTACCATCAAGGAAGAAGATCTACATACACTCAAGCATCCATCCATATTCATTCAAGTATTCAAGTCTTCTCAATCAAGCATCATGGAAAAATATAATATTTGTTGCGCAAGGTTTTTTCTTTCATGATTTCATTTTGGGTTTTTGTGTTAAGTAAAAGCTATTGCATCAGTATATTTGATACCATTCAAAGAAGCATTTTCATTTCCAAGATATGATATAATTTATTTCTCAAATTTAGCCTTTTATATATGACAACACACCTTCATTTATATTATTTCATTTCAAGGTTGATTCTAAACAAGTGTTTGACTAAAGAAAACCTCTCTACCTAACCTTCTTCCTCATTTTTTGTGTGAAGGAATAGGTAGCGAATATACCATTGCAATTCTGGAAAGTACAAGATCCGAAAGACAATCTATGAAAGGTTCAAGAAAAATTGTAGGGTATGTGACAAGAAGGTTCCCTACACTCAGGTATAGGATGCCTAGATGACCTATATCCTCTAAATAGCCTTGGATTTTAATCACATGCCAATACTAAATTATAGCTTATGTTTCTATTCATTATAGGTTCATATTTTCTTTCTATCTATCTATTTTAGTTGAAAGTTATCATTTAGTGTACTTAGTCATATAAATTGCATTTAGTTATCCATATTCCCTCAAATTCCAATTCATTCCAATTCATTATTAGTGAAGGATCATTGAATCACTTAGCATTTAAGTCCTACTTGAGCCTATTGGGTCATCTTCTTTCCAATTGTGCAATAGGAAATATGATATACAAGAACTGATCTCCTAAAAAAATTGTGAAGGGGTACCTCCTTTTTAGGCTTGGACTGGTTGAAAACCCCCAGTTAAGAACTTTAGAGTGTTTTTTTCTCTTTCATTAGCTCATATTCTAGCTAAGAAACACAAGGCTATGGATCTACAAAGAAAGTCTTGCCTATTATTGGGGTATCTAGATGATGTAAAAGGCTATAGACTTCTCCATCCCACCACTCATGAGTTGTTCACTAAGATGAGTGTTTGATTTGAGAAAATTTCTTCCAATTTTTCTTATGCCATTTCTCTATCTACCATCACATTATAAACATTACATCATTGATAAAAGTTCTTTAGAGGATATTAATCCTCATAATTTTGATGAAGAGTCTTCTTCCTCCATTTTAGATGGTGATCCTCTCCTAGTCATCTTTCATAGGTTGATGATTCTCCTCTATACTCTCTAGCACCTACACCCATTTTGGATACAAGGACATTAGATTCAACTAGTGATTGGTTGGTGATCCATTAGATACTAGAAGAAAAAGGTCACAATTTAAGAAACCTCCACAGATATTCATTACTCTTGCTTATGATATATAGTCTTTTATAGAATCTTCAAGTGTTCTAGAGTGGTATGCTATAATGCAAGAAGAATTCAATGCCTTGGAAAGGAATCACAAACTGGATCTAGTCCCTCTTCCTGAGGGAAGGAAAATTGTTCAATGCAAGTGGATCTATTGAACATAATTTATAGAAAATGGGTTAGTTGATAAGCACAAGGTTCACTTGGTAGTAAAAGGGTTCTCCCAAGTTCTTGGGATAAACTACTTCGAGACTTTTACACCATTTTCTAACATAGATTTGATTTGACGTGTCCTAGATATAGAAATAGTCTATTGTTGGAAAGTTCATTAGATGGATGTGAAGAGTTCCTTTATTCATGGTGATCTATTGGAGGAAATCTACATAGAGTATCCACATGGGTTTGTTTAGGATCTCTCACTTGTATGTTGAATTCTGTACAATTGGGAAATGGAAGAAAAGCAAGGGGTAGATCACTTATCCTTTTCAAAGTGCACATTTAGAAGGAAGATGTCCCAATAGGTTCAAGTGATGACTTAAGCACTAAATGGGGTAGTGGTATTTCGCTAAATATGTAAAATTAAAATGGGAAATGATAATGAGATCATAAATACAGATTAGAGAAGATTTATATGCACTTAGAATCAAAATAGGAAATATGCTACTTCAGGTTTGAATAACAAATAGACAAAATACCTATAACTATTGTTCTAGGATCCTAAAGTTGTAAACTATCTTCCAATCAAATTTGAGTTGGACCTGGAGGGTACAAAATGGATGAAACATTTTGTACCCAAGTACAAAGCGGCCAAAATATCTATACCTTGGATTTTTTCCTTAAATGTATAGGGATGCTTTGACTATTCCCAATCTGCTTGGAAAAGTTCCGACAACTCCGTAACTTGTTCTTGCACATAGAAAAATGGGGAAAAGGTTGGGTAAAAGGGGTTTTCTTTTGTCAAACCATCATTTAGGAATTAACCTTGAAAATGAAAGGAAACTACATAAAGGAAAACATTTAAAAAGGTAAATGTTTGATTCAACTTGCATAAACCCTCATGGATGGATGTTGGAATCTCTCATACCCATGAAGATGTTTGAATGTGCTTGGAATAAAGGAGTTGACCTTGAAACATAGAATAGGAATCAAGGATACCCTCACAAATGCATAAATCTATTAATGCCACTCCTAGATCTTCGATGTAGATATGCTTGACAACAACTTGCAATGAAGGAGAGATGAATGCAGTTGGATGGAAGGATCTTCTTTCTTGATTGATAATTCATCTACTTGGACATAATGGTAGAGAAAATTTATTAAATTTATAAGATTATCTTGGAATTAACTTGAATGAATTGGAGAAACTAGATCTTAGATTCTTGCCTTCAATCTTGAATCCAATTGCTCAATTACTCTTGATCTCTTGAATGCCTTCTTGAAAAATTGATTTCATAATAATGGATGTCAAAATGATGGAGGAGAGATAGGGTGTTTATATACTTCATCCATCATTTAAGGATTCAAAAATAAGCTAGGGAAACCATGGGATCTATTTTCCCACTAACACCCTGACGTAGGGCTCTAGGCCAAATTCGGGCCAAAAAGTCCAAGTACAGAATGGATGAAACATTATGTACTTGGGTACATAACATTTGAGTCATTCTATAACTAGGAATTTGATCCCAAATTTGAAATGGGTGTCAGGATGGTAGAAAATATATGCAGGAAAACAAGAATCAGGTTGATAGGATCAAGCACAACAAACATCCAATTATGGGTGCTAGGATTGTAGGACGATACAACTTCAAAAGCCTCTCTTTGGTCTAAAAAAAACTCCTTGATCTTGGTATTCCAAGATGGACTCATTCCTTCTAACATTTAGTTTCATTTGATGTCATTCTGATCTAAACGTATATATTTTGCAACATGATGATACTCTCATATTTATGGTTTTATATATTGGTGACTTCCTGATCATAGGGAGTCACTCATCCACCATCAAGGAAATGAAAACTACTCTCTATGATAGATTTTTGATGTCTGACTTGGTTCTTCTACATTATTTCTTTGGGATGGAGATCATTATGCAATCTTTAGGTATCTTCCTTAGTCAATCGAGGTATGGACTTGATATGCTCTCCATATTTTGCATGGTTAACTGTAAGCTTTCACCAACTCCATTTTTTTAGGGGTCAAACTTGAAGATAAGTCCTCTTCACCCTTGGTTGATGACACTTTATACCGACAACTTATTAGGAGTCTCATCTACTTGACTCATATGAGACTTGAGATTTCATATGTTGTGGGCATGGTCTCTCATGGTCTCTCAATTCATGTAGAAGCCACATGAGTTGCATTTGGAAAGAAGTTAAGAGGATCCCCCACTACATTCAAGGTACTCACAATTATATAATCCAACATGAAATGAACATGGATATTGACTTGGTGGGATATAGAGATTCAGATTAGGCACATGATTCTCAAGATCACAAGCCTACTTTAGGGTATTGCTTCTCACTTGGTTTTATCCAATTTTTTGGTCAAGAAAGAAGTAATTTGCAATTTCTCTTTCATTAATAGAGGCTTAGTATCGAGGGGTAGTTAATGCCACAAAAAAGGCTATTTGGATTTAGAAGATTCTCACTAATTTTGGTATTTCAATAAATAAAATGTATATGTTGTGATAATCAAAGTACTATACATACTCAATAAATCTAATTAATCACCAAAAGATTAAATACATTGTGATACATGTGCACTAATTTAGAAGCTGATTCAAGAATGCTTTGGAGAAGATTGAAAACATCTTCATTAAACCCTTCATTGAAAGAAAGTTCGTCCATTTGCAAGCTTTTCTTAGGATGTGACATGTGTCTACTTCAGAAGCGGCTTCTTAGTCCTTCATCCTCTCTCTACCTTGTGGGGGAAGAGGATGACATTTTTTTATCTCTATTTAGGGGAATATTCCTCTTATGAGTGGGCTTTTTTTTTTGAAGGATCTCTATGTACACGAGTATCTAACATGGGCTTATTTGTTGTGACCCATATTTTTACCCACCTAAGCTACACTTAGGGGGACATGTTAGTGTAGGTTTTTTATCATCCTTATGTTAGGGGGTAGTTATTTTCTCTTACACATTTTATTCAAGCTTTCTTAGTACATGTGGAAAAATAATTAAGCTACATGTGTCACTCACTCCCACACATGAGTAGTTGAGCTACATACCCTTTTTTGGCTTATTGTGCCACCTCTCATAACCACTATTTTGTCATTTCTGAAGTGGGTTATGGGGTAGTTGAGTTTCTCACCCTTTTTTGGATTTATTTTCCATCTTTGATAACTCCTTTTTTGTCTTCATGTAAGGATGTTATGCCTCATGTTTTGACATTTACCAAGTAGGTAAAACCTTCCACCTTTTATGGGGAGTAGAAGTTAATGTGCCTCTTGGATGTATATGCCTTTATTTTTCTATATAATATGAACTCTAATCTCACCTTCAACTTGAAAGTGGTTATTTTTCATACAATTTCTATCACAAGATGATCCCATGAGTTTGGTAAGGAGCATAAAAGAAGCATGTACTTCTCTTGATCATCAATCTTTAAACTAACAAAACTCAGTTGGGTAACTGACATATTAAATGCATCCAGGTGATTTGCAATGGATCCTCCTTCCTCCAATCTCAAAGAATACAAATTCTTTCTTAGGAATAGTTTATTTACTGAGGATTTTTCCTAATAAATATCACCAAGCTTCTACCAAAGTTGAGTTATATTCTTCTCTTCATGGAAATCCAGAAATATAGAATTATCCAAGTAGATTCATCTTAGACCATTGGCTTTCCAATCCATTATATCATATACATCCTAAGTTATAGTTTTAGGTTTAGTGTTCCGGACATTACAACTCATAGATCTCCATCTACAAGCATATCCTCCATTTTTAGTTTCCACAACTTAGAATTTCCACCATTAAACTTTTCCATCTCTATTTTTCTAGATGTGCTTGCCATCTCAAAGATGAAATAAGGTTACAAAATCTTTCTTTGCAATGATCCCTTTGAAACAAAATATGCACAAAAAAGTCTTCAACCCAAAAAAGATAACAAATTTGGCTAGACAATGATACCAACTAAAAGGAAAGCAGAGAGTTGAAACAACCTTTCTAATGCAAAATCTATCAAGAGAGTGAATGCAAAAAAAATCTTACAAACCTATTAAATAGTTACAAATATAGATGTAAAAAGGAAAAGAAGTTTCAAAACATATAAACACATAAAGTTCAATGAAAACTAGATTTATGCGGGATAACCCTTATAGGAAAAAATCTACACACCAAAGAACATATCAATTATATTATCAATAACAATGATACAATACAATTTTCAAAGTCTATGGTCTTGCAAGTGTAGTTACAACAACAAAGACTCCTAGAGTGATTGTGGTAGCATAATGGTGTCTCAAAAAAACCAAATGTCTCTTCAAAACAACTAAGGAACCAACATATTTATTGATCCCAAAACATGAAGAGTGGGCACCGAAGGTTTCCAAATCAATATCCCACAACTAGGTAGACAAGTGGTGTCCAAAGCAATAAATATGTCCTTGACATGTTGCAATATAATTTTCTAATCCATGACACCCATTCTTCCAAAATGGTAACTCTCCAAATATAACAACACTTGTCACATGGATGTTTCTAAAGGGTTGCCTGCTAAAATCTTAATCAAGTCTTAGAAGGGTAGCTAGGTTCAAACTTTGGACTATGAAGGGATTCCCCTCAGGTGTAGAAGATATTTTAAAATAGGTCATGTGGCTTCTCAATGTGGATTAGAGAAAAAGAAAATGATGACGTTGTGGTGCTTTAGCACAACATTATATAGTTAAGAAGAAATCTGAGATTCATAGGAGTTTCTCACAGGTGGTTGTGACTGACTCTCAGTGTCATGTGGCTTCTTCTCAGGATGAGATGGTTTTTGATGGGGGGTTGTTGAGGCCAAACAAATGCTTGTTCCTCTTGTTCAATCCCCAAATGTGAGAGGGAATTTGCCTTAGGCTATGGTTGCATGTGGTATTGCCATCAATTATGGTGCTAGTGCTTCACCTATTGGGAGGATTTATGATGTGCCTGTGTTGGTGAACGATCTCTCTGCAAACAATTTCTCTCAGGTTGATGGTGGCCCAATGATAGGCTCGTTGGCTTGGCAGGATGAGGTTGCGAAAGTGGAAGCGGGTTGGATTACTATTAAGGGTAAGAAGGCTAAGTCTTCTGAGCCCTCTTTTGACACATCTCTTTATTCCCACAAGGGTTGTGTTAAAGGTAAATCTTGATGGCTCTTGGTTGGGGGTGCTCGGGCTAGAGTTAATATGGTCTTGTCTTTGGTTGCTTGTTGGTTGTTTGCTTGCAGCTTTTGTTTTAGTTTGTGTAACTCGGATGGTTATTCCCTTGTTTTTTTTGGGGTCTCTATTGCCTATGGTTGTCTTGTGATTCAAATTTCCTATCTTTTGACAATGTCTTGGTTGTGGGTTCCAGATCCATTCAAAATCTGATTGTAAAGGGTTTTGGCTCACTTCAAAACCTATCTTTGCCTTAATAGAAAACACTTGTCACATTGATACTTTCCAAATCCACATTTAGGAATCCAATATGTATAAAGATACCCACTAAAATGAACTCACCATAAATATAAACTACCAAACATCAAATACTCTCAAATGACAAGTCTTTAAAAACTAGTTTTTATATCTACCAAGAGTTATATCAACAAACAAGGACACATGAAACCCAAACACACCGTTGATAGGTTTTGACTAACTTATCTCTCCAAAAGTGCACCATAGTGCCAAGTGGCATGGTTTCATGCTCCACTATACATGTAGTAAGATAATGCTCAAATGAGCCCAACGAAGTGATCTACCAACTTAGAAACATAACTCTTGGGATATACTGAATACGATATTCATCACATGATTAAATAAATCAATTAAATAAATGGTAGGACTCTCAAAGGTTGAGACATCTCAGTCCCAACAAACACATTGCTATATAGTAGTTGTTACACTTCAACTCATATCCATTACAATAGATGCATCAAATTTTGTCGAAAAGAGTATGTTACATATTATTATTCTTTTATTAAGTCTTCCATGCATATGCTATTGCTTAGAAAAACATATCTATCACTCCTTGTAAATGCTATCTATGGATATATTATTTTTGTATTTCACGTTCACTTCATGTTATGTAGATAGAGGGGCAAAATTGGTTATTGTTCCTCAACCATCCTAGACACATTTTTTCTTTCACTTTTGGTTCAATTTGTATAGTTTAGGTGGGATAACTACATTATTGCTTTTGAACTACATTATTTCACGTTCACTTCATGTTATGTAGATAGAGGGGCAAAATTGGTTATTGTTCCTCAACCATCCTAGACACATTTTTTCTTTCACTTTTGGTTCAATTTGTATAGTTTAGGTGGGATAACTACATTATTGCTTTTGAATGACTCTATCAACTTGATACCTTCTTCCACATCCTTTCATATAAGTAATGAGGGGCAACTCAAGTATAACCACATGCTTCCATTATTTTTTTAACTTTTCACATTGAGAGGATAATAAATTTAAGTGCATACAAATGTAATGTCTCTGTGTTTTATGGTCATGTTGGTGTGGATATTGTTAGCTCTTTGTTGTGCCCATGTTTGCAAATTTAGATATGCAAAATCATAACTAGCATGGAGAAAATGAGGGCCATCTTTCAAATTGTATCATTTTGAGGCATGCTTGTTATAATCCTTTAAAAAAAAATCTTTACTTTAACATGGATGAATTGTGTTGATTCACATGCACAATAAAGAGGGAGGAAATATAGGGGAGAAAGTTCACACTTCACACCCTTTCCCATTTGTATTGTACTCACTTTAGATCAAAACTATATTATTCAAGTTCTTAATTATATGAGCAAATATAATTTTGTCTAGATTTAACCTAAATTTTACGTACTAGCGTACTCTATTTAAAATCATAGTTATGATTTTATCTCTTATATTGAATCAATGAAACAATCATCAATCTTTTTAAAACCCAATTGCACTTTCCCCGTGTTGACTTCTATTTAAAATTGAGTCATTAGCTTGCATTAGAAATATTTTGAATTAAAACCTACAAATTAATAGGTAAAGTCAAACTTGTAGGACATTTATGAGCATATTATAGCATTCAGTGTAATTATCATAAAACATCATAAGAGTAGTCTAAAAGAATTTGGATCAAAGCAACCTTACAATGACAAAAATAATCTTAATTTATTTGGTTCATTTAGGTTACAATTCCCATGGAGGGAAAGAAGTTACAAATAAAAGTAGTTTAGAATTTTAAAAAAAAATTCTTTAGTTTATATTTACAATTGAAAATGAAGAATCTTAATTTATTTGTTAAATTTCTAGGTTTGAATTTGAGTTGTATAAATCTTTAAGATATAGATTCATGGTTTTATAATTTATTGTACATTTTTAATATTTAATAGTTATTAAACACTGATACTATTTAGTCAATTCCTTGTTTAAATTATTTGTTGGAATGGAATGTCCAACACTAGCAAGCAAGAGAGCAAGAGACCTATATGTTGATTTGATGTTCCAAATCAAAATATTTTTAAAATGAATTACTTAGATAATTAAATATTTCTTATTATTCTAATATGTTTAAATGCATAAATAAATGACTCTAAATCCCAATATATTGCATATAATTGGGAAAATGTGTACTTATTCAACTCCCAACAACTAGTGAAACATGACAAGAGTTGCACTAAAAAAATTTAAAAACATTGAATTTGAGGCAAATTCTAAACTATCAAGAATTGACTAAAGACAATAAAATGAAGATCTCAAGACAAGGAATAGATGTATGGAAGTATATGCTGTAATGGACAAAATGCATAGAAAGAAGTGTATATAAAATTTAATTAAAGATCAAATATATAGGAATGTGTGTAAATAAGAGTTATAATTGATAATAATTAGATTTGATATCAAATATAAACAAGAACATGCTAATTGTTGACATAAATTTTATCACAATCTTCCATCATAATAAACTAAACATTAAACTAGAATTAATATAAATATACAAGTTTGGCCAATTAAATATATATTTTAATTTTTTTATCCACTCAACAAGACCAACTTAGTTATCAACAACTCTAATATATTAAGATTTTTTAATTTTATTTTTATACCATTTTAATCTTATAGGTACATTTTTAAATTTCATATATATATATAAATTTTTATTTAATCTTTATCCATTTTTAAACTACTTTTTCAAATTCCATTGAGCAGTTCTCACAGTAACGCAGCTGCCCTAACTCCTCCCATCAGCAGGAGAATTTACAGAGATTTCCAGATTTCAAATACTCACAAACATAAGCACCATTTTGATTAATGGTCAAAAGCAGGAATTGGGTGAATGCTTAAAATCAGCACTTGATTAGAAGCAGCCTTAGAAGTTTTCGGAAATGTAATCAGTAATTTTTTTTTTGAGGAGAATTTTTTTATGTAAAAGGTTGTTTTATATTTTTCTGATGGGAGCATGAGCCTTAGGCTGAATCTTTTGAGCTAAGAGTCAAGGACTGCAAAATATCCATTCCGCCAAATTTGCCAGACACAAGCCCGACATCATCCCTTATAATGACTGGACTTTGAACTCCATAAGACTTGATCTCCAATAGATTGATTAAAAACTTTTCATTTCTTAAGCCAACTCAATAATCAAAATAGCCAACTTCAAAATACCACAGACTCTGGTTGACAGACAAAGCAGATAAGCTCATACATTTAGCATTCCACAGATCATAAGCCTTTTTTCTAAATAGTATATTATAGAAATCTTGGATTAGTAATATAGAATGTTTTGATGGGTCAAGAATCATGCCTATATGGATCTAAGGTTACAAATTTTCTCTGGTAGGACATTAGATTGAAGATGACATGTATAAAATGTAATCCATACATCTTGTCAGGGAATGCACAGTTTCTTTCTTCAAGCTCAGAAACAATGCTTTGAGTATGTGTCATCTTCACTACTATTTCCTCTTTATACATAGATAGGGGATTCACCAGAAAGTTTATAATTGCATGAACTTCTAGAGGGTTTACAATGCTCTACCCACTACAGAAGCTGAAAGTCCTTAACTGTAACAGTTGAAGATGTCCCAGACAAAGCTAAGAAAGTATTATCATAAGTATACAGAGACACTGCACAATTCTAGAGATAAAGCAAAGTACTGGATGCTATTACAATCTGCAACAGGAGGGAGTCAGTGCTCCTTTCCTTATGGCCTTTGTGTCAAACTACTTCATTTGGCTTCCATATCAAACATACATAAGATCACAGGTTTATTTCCTTATGTGTTGGTAAAAAGCACCAGAGACTCCTCAAGAAAGAAGTGAGATGTCAACAATAAGTACTGGGGCAATGGAAGAAGGCAAAATTGACCCAGACTGGAGGATCATGCACCTTGATTTACTTCTTGAAGCATCTCCACCACCCTTTTCATTTTGGGTCTTTTGGCTGGGGTATTGTCAGTGCACAGTAAGGCTATCTTAAGCACTGCTAGCATCTGTTGTCTCCAAGCAAAGGATACTGTGCTCAACCTGGCGTCAAGAATTTGTTCAGGGGTCTCTTTCCTGGATGATGCATTGTGAACCCATTTCACCAAATCTATTCCCTCACCAAAGGCTTCGTCCACTGGGTACCGATTGGTGAGAATCTCAAGCAAAATCACTCCAAAGCTATAGACATTTCCAGCTGCTGTAACTTGCATGGTATATGCATACTCTGCAAGATCAGAAAACACATTCAGCAGAAAAGAAACAATCTCTTTTGGAACAATATAAGATATTTCATATAGGTTCTGCTTCTGATTTCAACAGTGAATCAAATTATGTGACATGATTTTCAAGTTAATCTACAATGACTCACATTTCATCTCTGGACTTAAAGCTCCAGAGCACACTTTATCAACCAAAAACTATCTACAATATTATAGACTGGAAATTTGATGTTTTTAACACAAACAATCTTACGATTCAATGGTGTAGTTTTCAGATCAAATTTATTGATTTATATTTTAGAACTAATGGTTCACAAGAATCCATCTCTCATGAGAATAAATGATCCACTTAGTAATGTGAAACAATCTTCTGAAAAAAACATATAAGATTTCAGCAATGGATCAAATTACATGCTTTGATTTTTCAAGTCAATGTACACTCATTTACATTTATTCATGTTTCATCTCTGTAGTTAAAGCTCTTCTGCAAAGTGTTTTAACTGTCAAGGTTTGCAAAGAGTGATTTCAACAGATCAGTCTGGATACCCTCAAGTATTGAAAGATTATTGTTCATTGGTATTTTCAGCAGGGGCAGTTTATTGGCATTTGGGAGTACCTCTAGGAGAACTATTGCAAATAAAAGAGCAGGGCCTTCTATTAATAAGGTTTTGAGAATGCAGACCTGCAAGGACATGTTTTATGGTGTTCCCCAACTAATAGCAACATAACCTTGCTATGGAAGCATTCTTTGTACAGAGCTAAAAAAAAATTTGTTTGTAAGAATTATAGCAATTTTTAACCCAGAGAATTTGTGTAAGGCTATTAAGTTTTCTAGGTCTATCAGCAAACTGATTTACCTGGTGGTATGTAACCGAAGGACCCGGCGACAGCTGTGATACTTGCAGTGCCTTTAGAGGGGTCCAAGAGCTTTGAAACCTCTACCTCGCCAATGATTGCATTGAAGTTGGCATCCAGATAAATGTTGACAGATGCAATATCAAGATGGATGATTGGTGCGTGACAGTTGTGAAGATAAGCCAATCCCTCTGCAACCCCCAACACTATGGACAAGCGCCTAGGCCAGTCTGGTTCAAACTCAGAAGCATCGCCTTCCTTATGCAGTAACTGGGCAAGGGTTCCATTGGGTAAGTGATAATGCAGCACCAAAACTGCATCATCATAAATGACAAATCCAACGGGCTTCATCACATTGTCATGATCAACCTTTGTCAGCTTCTCTAGCTCCCGGATCATCTTATTCTGATGAAGACTCACAGTTCTGTCTATTGATTTAAGCTTCCTTGCATCCAAAACCAGGCCAGAAGGCATAATGGTCTTGTAGACAGTGCTGAAAGTGCCACTACTTAGCTTGTTTGATTCCTTCAACGTTGCATCAACAGCAGTCTCAAAATTAATGGCTTGTTTCAGACTTTCTTCAAAGACACTGCCAGTGACAATGGATGGAGGAGGATCCAAAGTATCAGGAAATTGCTGCTTCTCTTTAATGACATACAAAACAACAACTATTGTGACAGTCAGAAATACCATCAGCCCAGATCCTAAAACCACTGCTAAAACCTTTCCAAATGATTTATGCTTTATTGGGTGTCCTGCTAGAGAGATGTTCCCACAGGTTTTTAAAGGCTCCCCACAAAGATCTTTGTTTCCTTTGAAGCATGAACTAGGACTGTTTTGAAAGGGCCTAAAGGTTGGCACTATCCCTGAAAGCAGATTATTGGAGAAATCAACTTCAATTAAGCTCACCATGCCCTTCAGATCAGAAGGAATGCTTCCAGATAATCTGTTGTCTGACACATCCAAAGAAACCAGCTTGTCCAGCTTTCCCAATGCTGGTGGGATTGATCCTTGCAGCTGATTCAAGCTCAAATTCAATGCTATTTGCAGAGCACTCATCCCACCAATCTCAGAAGGAATTTTCCCAGTCAAATAATTACCCCCCAGTTGAAGTTCAAGAAGTCTCTTACAGTTACCGATGTCTGCTGGAATTCCCCCTCTCAGAGCATTTTCCTTCAAAATCAAATACTGCAAATGTGGTATGTTGCAAAGAACCTTGGGTATGCTTCCATTAAACCTATTACCACTAATGTCAAGTTTACTGAGATTTTTGCACTTTGAAAGAGTGCTTGGTATATCACCACTAAGACTATTACCAGAGATAATTAATTCTTGTAGACTGAGGAGTGCACCAAACTCGGAAGGGATGCTTCCTGTGAGCCCATTTGAGGCTAGATTAAGAAGAGTTAGATTAGTGCAGCGTGCAAAGTCAGGAACAAGAGTTCCAGAAATAGAGTTCTCGTTGGCTTCAAAGTATGTGAGGCTGCTAATATTGCCAATTTCGGGAGGAATACTTTCAGTAAGCTTGTTGCTTCCTATGCGGATATTAGACAAACCTCTGCATTTGCCTACAGAAGGAGGAAGACCACCATCTAAGCTATTCATAGTCAAAACAAGAATTTCAAGCTGCCCAGATGCAAAAATGCTCTCAGGAATGCTTCCTTCAAGCTTATTTGAATGGAGATTCAGCACAGCTAAGTTGGAATTCAAACCAAGATTTTGAGGTATTGGACCATCGAGCTTATTTTCGTAAGCTGTAAAGATTTGGAGCCTGGTGAAGTTGCCAAGCCATAGGGGAATAGAGCCAACAATGTGGTTTCCAGAAAGCTGAAGCTCCTCCAAAGCATGCAGACCACTGAGCACCTCTGGAATCCCACCACTCAATCCATTCATATTCAGATTTAGTGCCTTAAGACCTTTGATCAATGAAAGCTCTGGAGGGATCCCCTCACTCAGCACATTGTTGGACAAGTTTAAACACAGAAGATTCTTCATGTTTCCAATCTCAGAAGGTATTCTTCCACTGAAACGGTTTGCACTCAAATCAAGAAACTCCAACGACTGCATTCGGCCTAAAACTGAAGGGATTTGGCCCGAGAAGTCATTCAAAGAGAGGTCCAGCCATTTAAGATCTTGCAGAGCAATCAAAACAGAAATGTTGCCACTCAAACCCAAACGAGAAAGCTCAAGTCGTTCTACCGATTTGTTAGAGTTGCAGATAACTCCATACCATTCACAAAAATCTGAACCGCTGGTATTCCACCTATACCCCTGAAGATCTCGCCTGAGAGCCTCCATTGTCTTCTCATCTCTCTGAGAAACTCCATCGGCCGCTGAAAACAAAATGGAGCATAAGGAGACCAGCATCGCACATCGCCATGATGAGCTACGAGAATCATCCATGGCCGGAAGATTTGTTAGCTCTCAACGGTTTATCGGATTCAAGAAGAGATCTTGAGCAACTAAGTCTGTCTTAAGATCTCCCTCAACTCCAAAAAGCCCTGTTTTTACCACAAAAACAGGGCTCGTCAATAATTTTAGACCTTCTTTCTCAAAACCAACTAATTCCCAGATCATTCTTCGACTGAAAGGGAGATTTTAGACTAGTGGGTATGAATCTCCCGCCCGGGAAAAGGACCCCGCGATTTGTTTGAGAAATCCGATAGGTGTATGGTAGGTCAAATTGGAAGAGCAGCAGAGTCAAGGTGGGGCCAATCAGTATAATGATGTGGGGCTTCGGGTCTCCTCGGTGTGAGCCGTCACGGACTGACCGTTTTCTGACAGCATAAATACATTTTGGTACATTTATTTGCACGCTCTGGGGCTGATTTTCCGGCTGAGCTTACATCGCGACCGCCAAACGTTTGACAAAATTCCTTCATCTTTGACTGAACGGGGGCTCTTTCGAGTGTCGATTCTTACAGCTTACCCATTTGCTCTGTGCACTGAACAATTTCGAATTGTGTGAACCAATCCCTGTGTTGTTTTCAAATCCTCCCCCGCTAAAACCTCCCCGTGATAGAGATCATACACTTGTCAGGATAGATACAGTTTGCCATTATAAATTTTTCTGGTTCAGTGTTGGGGAATATTAAACTTTTGTTGTAAAATATTAATCAAGGAGGACTGATGGGATTGAAGGACAGAATGGTGGATTCGCCTTTCCACCAAATGTTAGTTGATTTTATTATGGACGACAACTTAATTGTGGATAATGCCCCCTCTGTCCAGAAAACATTCGTTGCCTGTTCTAAATTGTTATTGTCTATTTTTACATTTTATTTGTATACAAAAATGTAGTTTTTAAGACATTTATTAAAACAAATATACGTTTAAATAAATTTAAAATAAGATATTAAAAAAATATATTAAGTATACTTTTATGGAAATAAATTGGTCTTTTAATCTTGAGAAAAAATTATGCAAAAATATGTGTATGTTAGTATAGATATCTTGAATACGTGTATCTATCTAAAAGTTATCATTGTGAGGTCTCAAAGTTTTTTAAGGAGTCTTCTAATTGAAGTCTTAGTGTTCCAAGGATTGCTACAAAAGATCAAGAAAAGTGAATGTGGCTATACTAATGAAAAACTTTATAAAAAGAAGCCAATATTTGAACTATTACACTTTCAAAGTATTAGTGATACATCAAATAAACAACTTCATCATTTTTATGAGTCCAAATGCAAAGTTTTAATCTTATACAATCCACATAAATCAATCTCTCTCTCTCTCTCTCTCTCTCTCTCTCACACACACACACACAGAGTAACAATTCTGGTTGAGTACAAAATAATGTTAGAGAATAACTCATGCATAATCAGTTCTATTGGAGGAAAAGGGCTAGAAAAGATAACTTGACATTGGAGCATCCAAATATATAAAAAGATGTATTGATGGAGAGTGCAGCCCTAAAAGATTCTTGATCATATTTTGTGAATAGTGCAATCCTAGAAGATTGACAATATTAAAACAAAATAACAAAATTATATACTAACTCTTTAATAAATTATGTTAACATGATCGTGTCATTACACGGCACCCCTTAATTTCACAAATTGTCACAAAATTCATTTTAAAGAAACTATTAATACCCAAAATTATTAGCTACTAAGCATCTACATACTAAAATTGTCACTTGGATTCGAATTTGTCCTCTTTTTCATGTACTACAATAAAATATGCATGAATCCAAACTTAAACAACATTTGTCATTAAAATTGATGTAGTGAGATAGAGTTATTTCTAGAGCGACAAAACATATGCTATTGAAATAATTCATGTGGTAATAGATGTTATAGAGGACAATAAGACAATCACCTTTAATAAAAGATGCATGAACCTAAACTTTTAGTAGTCTTTATCATTGAAATTGATGTACAAATAGTTGAATTATTTTGAAAGGACAAAACATATGCTTCTGAAATAATTCATGTGCATGATAAATATTGTAGAAGACAATAAGACAATAGTCCTTATCTATCAATCGTTTATAATAATTTTTTATGTTAAAAAATTATAATAAATAATAACCACTTATAAATACTTAAACTTTTAAATAATTGTTTGATTTTTCTAACTTTTCCCTCCCCGCATCTTATTGTGACTCCTCACTATAAATAATAATAAATACGATGAATTATTTTCTTTTCAAAAGGGGACAAAAAGTCAAACAGTCAATTGCTATGCTAGTGGAGATGTTTCTTACGTAGGTGAAAGAGACCATGTTCCTAAGATTGTTGCAAGTATTTCACCTCATGTTTTGCTAACTTTGTTGTTTCCCCTTTTGTTGTTCATGTCATCAATTTTTAATTTTCTAAGGGTAAAAATGGAATTATACCTCTCTTTTAATTTTGTTAGGGAATGACTTAAATATGATTTACATTTTATTAAATTTATTAAATTAGATCAAATTTTGTTAGATATAAATAATGCACAAATGATCTTAAATGGTAATTCTCAAATTCAAATATAAATACTATTTTTTATTAATCATTATTTTGAATACATATATTAAATTTTGTATTGTGGTGTTGTATAAAAAGTCAAGTCTTGTTTAATTTTAGACATTCATTATACATTACTTCTTATTTTACTACTTTCATCATTGCTTAGATAGCATCATTAATTCATATTAACATTTAACATTTAGCAAAAGAGTAAGGCATTTATAAGGTTGATTGTTTCTTTAATTATTATTTCGTGTTGTTAGATCCAATGGCTTGACATAAAGAAAATATCATCAATCTACAAGCTCCCAAATGTGTTTGTCAATAATGCTTATGTTTGACATGTTTTTAGACACCGGGCCAGTAGAATCTCAATATTAAAATATGTGCAAGTCATTTTCATGGATCTAAATTTGAATTTGCAAATAAAGTATATTTCTTCAATGCATAAAATAAAACTTTCACTTGTCTATCAAACCTTATTAGTTATATATCTTATCATTGAATAACATAATAGATCGCTAAAAGTAGACATTAACAAAGTACTCCATTAACACAACTTGAGCTAATTTTTTAATTCTTTCTTCATGATTTCAAAAAATGTGTTTAATGTTCATGTTATCTCAACTACATAATCCTAGGACATTTGTTGATTATTGTTTATTTAATTTATCTATCCCGGAATATTTTAAGGCTTTCTTTTATTTCCTTTTATTACAATGAATCTATCTATATACATATTAGATTTTACATCAAGAAAATAGTAACAAAGACCGAATGCCTCAGCATTAGCTATGTGAACAATATTACTAAACCAATATTGGGAAACCAAATGGACAAAATAATATTGTTATATTTATCAAATTAAGAAACACAAAGAGTATGAGTGCTAAGAAATGCAAGGTAGAGGAGTTGGATGATGGACTTGGACGCATCATCCAAGAGTAAGTGTAACACTTAAATCTCTTAAAGATGAAAAAGTAACTCTTACATGGAAGAATGCGATACCTCTCATGCCATGACTCATATTTGGACTAGCCAAAGCAAGTTAAAGTATGTGTAGGTAAATACACAATAAATTAATAAAATTTAAGATTTGACAAGGGTGCAAATCATTAAGCATGCTACAAAGAAGAAAATATAGAAAACTATTCCTACACTAATCATGAGAGGAGTGTACAAAAAACATAAATATGATATAAACAATTAAAATAGATAAGTAGAAACACATTAAAACATGAACAATACAACACATGGATAAGTGCACCAAGATGGAGAAACAAAAAGGGGTCTTAGGATGCAACTTTTTCTTCTTCTAAAATTAATAAATTCTAAACTTTGACGAGAATATCAAGATAGTTACACTCAAAATTTGAAGATGCAACAAGAACAAGAGTTGAAGTGCTCCGAATCTAATTTATAAACTACTAATTTGTTTTGAAAGCTGTAGAGATTGAGGTTCCTAAAAAGGGGGAGCACACAAAGTGGTTCTATTTTAAAAATATATATATAGCATTTGGTGTGTTCAGGCCCTAAAATGTTAACTTTTTTTTGAATTTTTATAATCATTTAAGTAAGAAGCTAGCTAAAACCATGTAGTTTATCTTGGATTTATTGGCTAATTTTTCTATGAATAATTTTTTTTTATCGATTCTAGAAGTGGAAAGATCCCGAAAACTAAAATTTGAGTGTACTCCCCCCTAAATTTTTTTAAAAACTAATCTAAATATTTTTTTAAGGTGTGTAGAATGGAGTTTAGTTTCTAAAAATGTAATTTGTTTCAAAATTTGATGAACAAGCTAAAATCTATACATGAAATACCACATGTTGGTTTTTGACAAGAAACAGACACACTAACAAAATAATATAGAGATAAAAAGCTTAACACACACACACACACACACACATACGTACATACATATGTATACATACATACATACATTCATATAACATGGAGATTAATAACATCATGGTATTTTTTATCAATATTAAAACACATGCCAAAATCTTTGAAAAGGTCAATAACAATATCATCTTCCACAAAAAATCCATGGAGCAATAAACGGAAAGGCAGTGGGAGTCAAGGCTAGGGTTTCACCACCATGAAGGGTTGCATTACAATGGATGATCGGGCTATGGGTGACCTTTCAATCATATAAATTAGCCAAGCTTCAACACGAGAGCTAGTTCACAAAGGCTGACAAGTTGGGGTACCTCACTTACAAAGGACAATGGTCGTGGGGACAGCGATAAGGGTCATGAGAGGCAACAAGGTCACAGGTATACACATGTTGGTGGTTACCCACTAAGGATAGAAGGAGGTTTCGACTTTAAACAAATTGAAAAAAAAACTTTGGAGGCCAAAACAGAAGGAGATGATAGTTGAGCCATAGAAGTCGGTAAGTCCTCACATAGAGCACACTTTGGTTGCTTCTATATTGATTGATAAAAAAGAATGGAGTAAAAATGTAAATTTTTTTGAAGGCCAATGCTTTTTTTCTCAAATGGGCAGGACCATGGCCTTGTTTTGATAAAATAAGGCAATGGTGTGAGAAGATTTTAGGGAAGAATTTCATTCTTAAAACACTATTGAATGGGTTCTTCTTAGTGATTTTTCCCATTGCAAAAGATAAATAATGGGTTTTTAACAATGGTCTATTTCTGATAGAGAGAAAGGGCTTATATTTTGTAGACTGGTCTCCTAACTTCAATCTAGATGTAGAAAAGGTTAAGGAGGTTCTGATTTGGATCAAAATGCCAAATCTACCTTAGGAATATCGTGACCCAGAGACTGTAAAGTTCATTGGAAATAAAATTGGTACTTTTTTGAAGTTTGAAGAAGCAGTGGACAAAAGGGACTTCTCAATCTATCCTCGAATGTTGATCTAATTATGGTAGGATGATCACCCTCTCCCTGATCTAATAGATATTCTAACTAGTGAAGGACTGTGGAAACAAAGGTTAGAGGTTGGCATTTGTATGGATTTGGTGAATGATGAGAGGGACAAATATAATCAAGACATAGAAAAATTTCCAAACAAAGGAAAAGGGCGAGACAAAGATATTTTGGTAGAAGTGATTTTAAAGCTTTCTGAAGATAGGAAGAAGATAAACTTTGAAGGTCTAACATTAGGTTCTATGTTGGATAACTCTTTGGCTAAGATGAATGGAATAAGTGCATCATGTGAAAGGGAAGCATGGAAAAATATAGAGGTTGACACCATTTTTTAAAAAGATAGGGGATATCTAACAGTTGTTTCAGATGATCTCAAATTGACTTTAGGATATGTAGAGTAGACAAATAAATGGATGGTGAACATAAATCAAAAGATCAGGGAGGAAGTGATTTCCAAGAGCCATATGCTCAAGAGGTGGATTCAATGGTGGTGTTGAGAAATAAAGAAATACATCTAAATGATAGTAAGGGGAACTGGGGGGACTTCACAAGAACATGCCCTTGATGATAAATTGGAAACCAAGATGGATTGTAGATCAAAATCTTCTATTGATCTCACTCAAAGCCATAGAGAAATGGGTGAGAATGATAGAAAAAAGAAACCGGTCTTAGAGTTGGATCTCCATCTGGGTGGGACAAAAGAAAATTTTGGGGTCATGGAAGGATTGGTGATGAAATGTGGAGGAGATCCCAATGCTGATAAAGGCTTCAAAGACATACACATTCTCCAATTTGTAATATTGAGAGATCCTTTGAAGGGGTTAGAGACATTAGTGGGGATGTAGATGATTCAGATTATGAGTATGCTTCTCGGGAGGAAGAAGGGGGAGCAAATGATTTGGGGATAATGGACATCCTAGATGTCTTGCAATGCATAACTTTTGAGTAAACTCCAATAGCCAAAAGAAAACCGAGTAGTGGAGGAAAGAAGAAGTGGTGAGAAAAATCCACAAAGGTGAAATTAGCCATGGCAGGGAATGCTGCTAACCAGAGTAAACTTTTGAGATCAAGAAAGGGTTATAGCCTTTCCCGAGAGACATGAGGCTCCTTTCGTGGAATGTTAGGGGCTATAATGCCCTTGAAAAGATTCCCCTTATCAAAAGATGTTTTGATTAGGTGAGACCCAAGGTGATCTTTTTGCAAGAAACTAAGTTAAGTGGTAAGGATATTGTGTGGTTTAATAAATGCTTCCCAAAATGGAATGGTTATTTTTTTTATTATGTTGCTGCTTTGGGGGGTTTAGGAATTCTTTGGTAAGATTTAGTGGTTGAGATAAGGATTAAACTTAAGAGTAGGAATTGGATGTGGGTGGAGGTGTTGTCCAAATAACTTTTGACAGTTTTCCAAGCTATTAACATTTATGGACCTAACAATCAAACTTTGCAGAAGTTGGTAGGGAAAGATATCTCAGGGATACTCCCAAATAATATTAATTATATGTTTTTTGGAGGGAGGGACTTCAATGCTATTTTGAGTCTAGTAGAAAAATTGGGGGAAAAGGTTAGATGAGACAAAGTAAAAAAGACTTTGATCAATTTATAACAGAGAATGGTCTGATTGAGGTGGATTTAAGGAATGGTCAATTCACTTGGACCAACATAAGAAGTGCATTTCTCAATATCACAGAGAAGCTAGACAAATTTCTTATTGTTGGGAACTAGGCAGAGACGGGATGGGTTTTATTGGCTAAAATTCTACCTATCATAGGCTCAGACCATTATCTCATTTGCCTATGGATCTAGGAGGATGCTACCTTGGAGAGAGATCTTTCAAGTTTGAATCAATGTAGTTGCGGGACCTTGGGTTGAGCAAGAAAGTCAAAGAGTGGCGGTCTTAAGCTCCTTCAAGAAGAGGTAATAAAGCTTTTAACCTCTTTAAAAAGTTATAGTTCATTAAAGAGAAACATAAGATTTGGAATAGAGAGGTTTTAAAGAATATTTTTGAAGAGAAATTGAAGATTTAAAATGAACTCTCGAATCTTCATTCGAAGGTTATAGAGAAGGGTATGGATGAAGTAGATTTTCAAGTGGAACAAACTTTGAACAAGTAGTATGCTAAAACTCTAGCTAGGGAAGAAGTCTTCTGGAGGCAAAAATCTCATGAAATTTGGCTCAAAGATGGGGATAGGAACATGAAGTTCTTCCATACTTTAGTCAAGTTAAAGAGATCTTATAATAAAATATTTTCCATTTTGGATGAAAATGATGTGTTGTTACAAATCCCTAATAAAATGGATGCGGAAGCAGTAAGATATTTTAAAGATATATTTTGGGATAACTCAGTAAGTTCAAATGTAGATTTAGAGATTTTAGATGTTATCCCAAAATGTTTCTTTGAAACAAAAAATTAAATGTTGATGATCCATTTAACTCTAGAGGAAGTGATAAAGGAACTCTTTTCCATGGGGGGACAAAAGGCTCCGGGGCCTAATGGCTTTTTACCCATCTTTTTTCTAGAGGTTTTGGAATATTGTGGGGCAGGATATCTAGGAATTTTTTGAAGAGTTGAGATGTGGGCGATTCATGCTGAAAGATTTTAATAATACATTCATTTCTCTTACCAAAAAGGAGGAAAGGACCAGCTTTGGGGACTTTAGACCAATTTCCTTATGTAACACTATATACAAGATCATCACCAAAACTATAGCTAATAGACTCAAAATTATTCTTGACTTAGTTATCTCTTGTGAGAAGAGTGGGTTCTCCCCAAACAAGTCTATATATGAAGTAATTATAGTTTCTCATGAGGCCATCCATTTGGTAAAGACAACAAGAACTTCAAGGATGATGATAAAACTAGATATAAAGAAATCCTATGATGCAGTGATTCATGGCTTCCTGTTAAAGGTGTTGTACCAATTTAGTTTTTGTAGGGAGTGGATTGAGTAGATAGAAAGTTGCATAAGCACCCATATATTTTCAGTATTAATAAATGGAAGCCCACAAGGTTTTTTTAATTCAAACACGAGCATTCACGAAGGTGATCCATTATCTCCTTTCCTTTCCATTATAATGGTCGAAGTTCTAGGTAGGCTGATTTCTAAGAAGTGGATTAATGGATAGTGTAAGGGCGTTAAGGTGGATGAAGGGATAGATCCTCTATCCCATCTCTAATTTTTTGATGACTTATATTTAATGGGGGAAGAAAGTGTGAGGAAAGGATTATTAGATCCACACCAGACAAATATAGCAGGGCTTCAGGCCAAAATATTAATTGGCACAAATCTGAAGTGTATTTCTTTAGCACTGATAGATAGTTGTAGTGGAATATATGTAGAATCCTTGGGATGCGGGCTGGTCTTCTTCTAGGAAAATATCTTGGTGTTCCTCTATTTGGGGGTGCTTCCAAGGCATTATTGTGGAAAGATTTAGTGGGCAGTTGTTTTAAACGGATGGAGGGATGGAAGAGAAAGTGGCTGACTTCAGCTAGCAAGATCCTTATGATGAAGTTAGTCATTTCAACTATACGCATGTTTTCAATGATGTGCATGAATATTCCTGGGAAAATGATTAAAACCATTAAATTAAAAATGCATAAGTTCTTTTGGAATAGGTCTTAGGATGAAGACAAGTGGCCTCTTTTGGCATGGAAAGAGATTTGCAAGACAAAAAGGGGGGGTGGGTTATGGAATTAGAGATTGAAAAATGATGAATATAAATCTTGGAGCTAAGCTAGTTTGGTTCATATATTCCAACCCAAATCTGGTGTGGGTGAAAGTTGTAAAGGCTAAATATTTGGATAGTATGGAAGATAGTAGAATTTTAACAATTAGGAATCCTCCTAAGGGTTTGACTGTATGGAATTTCATCTTAGATTGTATATTTGTCATCAAAAACCATATATCTTGGAAGCTTGGAAATGGTCTTAAGGCTCAATCTGGGATGACTCTTGGAATGGTCTCCTATTCCTAAAAGATAATGCATACCTGCATGATTTGAGTAAT
The DNA here is from genome assembly GCA_027943335.1 of Chamaecyparis obtusa. Classification (NCBI taxonomy): domain Eukaryota; kingdom Viridiplantae; phylum Streptophyta; class Pinopsida; order Cupressales; family Cupressaceae; genus Chamaecyparis; species Chamaecyparis obtusa. Next base: position 890,892 of record BSBK01000711.1, read on the forward strand.
TTTTTTCTATAGGTGTGGGGAGATAAAGTTTGTAATTATGTTGAAATAGAACATGGGATATGAGGACAAGAATGGGTTGTATTTTTTTAGGAATTGATCTTAGTACTTGGCAGAGGGAGCTAATGAACTCTATATTTAGAAATAGACATATTTTTTTCACTAATAAGGATGAAAAACTTGTGTGGTGTGTTGCCAAAAGTAAAAACTACTTGGTGAAGGTGGAATATCAGATTCTAGATAGGAGGGATGAGATGAGAGATTTTCCTTTTAATATTTTCTAGGGATAGGACTATCTACCTAAAGATGGGTCTTTCACTTGGTTGGCTACTAGAGGCAGAATTCTAACTGAGGAGAGGAGGAAAAAATTTGGATTCCAAGGTCCAACCAGGTGTGCTTTATGTGAAGAAGTTGAGGAGAGCGTTGATCATCTTTTGTTAAATTGTAAAGTGGCTAGGGAATATTGGGAAATTTTTTTGTGTAAACTTGGGTGGCAGATCCCATTGCAAAACTATTTAAAGGAAGTTTTTCTAGGTTGGCCCTACAAGTAAAGAAAATCAATGTTGTTTAGTGTGTGTAATATGAGCCCTTCAATTTTGGTGCGAGAGATTTGGAAGGAACGTAACCGTATAATCTTCACTAGAAAAGATGAATTAGTGGAAAGGATTAAACATCACATAAATCACACGATTGAGGAGGTGGTCGGTGTTGCTACAACTCAACTTCACAAAGGGGTGCCTTACACACTATGGGATCAAATAATTAAGTCTAATTGGCTAGAAATCAAATTCAAATGTGTAGGAAAATTTAAGTAGGATAATGAAATTCATTGAGAAGGTTAGAGGTAAGATGGAATAAGCTGTTTGAGGATTGGGTGAAGATCAATTTTGACAGGGTGGTGAAATCCAACATGGGTGTTTCAGGGGCAGGTTTTATTATTCAAGATAGTAAGGGTGAAACTTTGGCAATTGGTGCACAAAAGATAACTCCTGGAATAAACAGTGTGGTAGAAACAAAGGCAACAATTCTTGTTATTAAGATTGGTAGACAAATGGGGTTTAGACATATCCATCTTGAAGGTGATTCATTAATTTTGGTTCAAGCTATATTTAAAAGGTGATCAAAGGCTTGGCATATACAACCTTATATTGATGTTATCTTAGATGTACTTGCTTCCTTTGATGATTTCAAAGTAAGCCATATATTAAGAGAAGGGAATAATGAGGTAGATAACCTATCAAAATGGGCATTATCTTTCAACGAGGAGCTAGATTTTATATTGGAGGACTTCAAAACATAGTGAGGATTATTTGTGTTGGAAACTTAAGATAACTTATTTTGTCCTTTTTGAAGAGCTGGCATGACTATGATAGTGTGTGGAGCTTTATGTGCTGATGTGACTCCTTTTTAATATGACCTTGAAATATTAATGGTTGTGGAATGATGATTTTTTCACACAAGTGAAGAGACATTTCACTTAGGGAGTAAAAGACTTAAATTAATTTTGTGCTCTCATATATTTATGAAATTGGATGTGGACTAGAAGAAGTATGAATTGTAACCTCCTGAATGTGACATGATGGCTGACAGAGAACTCAAATGGGGAATGTCTCATTGGCATTCATTTCACATGCATGAGCGGTTGGTGGATTTCTTTAAATGGAAGTCATGTTTTGGAAAGAAAACAAAAATTTGTAGCATTTATATTTAATGTGCAGGGGAAGCTTGTAAAGGTTTTGAAGTAGTGATGGAAGATAACTTCATAGTGACCACTAAGAAGTAGAAAAAAGGGGTTCCTTGGGCCAGAAAGCAAGGAGAGAATCCATGGGATTTTGAAGATCAAAATAGAGAAAATGATGAAGTCAATGTTAGGTGTTCTGGGTCTAATATTTTAGGGAAACAAACTCATCTGGAGGATGAATCTTGATGTAATTTCAATGGTGATAGCTTAGGGATTGGATCTTGGAGATGACACAGATATAGTGAAGTGGGTTGCAAAATCCTTATTTGAGGAAGACCTATTCGAGGGCCTTGACTTAATTCTAGAATGGGTTTTGTCGGGGGTGGGAACTGACATTTTAGAAGGAATAGTTGATGAAGAAGAGGTGCAAGAATTTGGGATAATTCCCTTTGTAAGGTGGATGGGAAAAGCAGATATAAAAGAATACAAATTATAGATTCTGATAGAATGGGAGGAGATTAAATTGGTGATTAGGTGCTATGAGTTTGAAGCTAATAATGATGCAAGATATTTCCTAGATGCAGTTCCTAGGATTCCATGAACATGAGCAGTAGTTGTTAGGAATAGTCCCAAGAGATAACTGAGAGAGGGGGGGGGGGGGGGTGAATCAGTTATCTACAAGATTCAATTATTTATCCAATTAAGCATAGAAGAACATTAAGCATAAACACAATATGAGAACACTTAACACAACACCACAATTTTGGTTACGGGGAAACCCAAATAGATAAAAACCCCGATGGGAATTAGCACCCACTATAAATTGCACTAGAGTATAATGATCGCTGTTAGAAGATCTTACAACCCTGTTAGGAGTTGATCTTTACAATGCATTAAGTATAGTGACCTAGTCAAGGGTCAGACCTTGTTAGGAGTCTTATATAATTAACCTTGTTAGGGGTGAGGACACATTGTCTAGGAGCTCACTGCTCAAATGGTGAAGGCTGCAACCTTCTGCATAAAAAATATACACTATATCTGGATCTTGGTGAGCTATGAGATAGACCTGTTGTCTTAATCAGTTCCAATGAATAGCATACACTCTCTTCTTTTTCACATAGACCTTCTACTAATGGCTCAATACTTCACACCTTCTTCTCTGCTCTTCTCTTTCAACCATCTGCCATTCTTAACGATCACAACTGACCGGCTATAAGTATCTTTCTCCAAATGATATAATCATGTCAGCCTGTTAGAACTTCCTTGAAATCATAATAGAGAAACAATACAACTCTCCAATAATATCTCCAATGGCTATACTAAGCACGCACCACAACTTAGGACCACGCAACTCAATATGAGTAGATGCGTCGCTTCACACTGTCGGCTCCACTAAATTAATTGATTCTTTCTTCTCATGCTGAAATATGTTATGCTCTCTTAACCAAACATTCTTAACTCATTACCAAACATGAAAACAAACATGCATATCAAAATGATAGGCACAATCACTACAACAATATAAACAATGTCGGCTCCATCGGATAAACTCACAAAACTATAACTGGCAACTAGAAACATCATAACTCAACCTGTACTGCACAACTAATTTTGTGTCCATGAACATAGCTTCAATAACATGTATACAACATAAATATAAATGTGCAAGGCTCCATCACAACCATACTGAAAATCACATACAAAACTCTTCCTAGGACACTGTCAGGAACACTACTGATATAAGAAATTGTATAACTATCTTCACTCATAATCAACCTCTACGTTTATGATATCATGCTGATAACATATCTAAGAACCATATGCTCAAGGCTCTCTCCATCAGGCTTCCACATATGTTGCTTACTATATGTTGTCATCAATGACAAACATACAATCAACACTGGCTTGCTAGCAAATCTCCAACAATCTCCCCCTTTGGCATTGATGGCAACATATGGAATGAAAAACACCACCAATCCAAATGTGCAATTATTTTATAACTTATCCATTTCCTCAACAAAACTCCCCCAAGGATGAATCCTCCAACTGCTACTGAATGCTCTGAATATCAATTGCTATAACTTTGCATACTCATCTTTTGCTACTATATATTATCCCTCACTACATACTCCTCAACTATATATACTCCCCCTTACTATATTGTTTTTCATGACTATATACTCCCCCTTTGACATCAATGGCAAAGGGTGCCAAAAAAAATAAGCATAGATACTACTCCTGAAGTAGAGTAGTCAACCATTCATCAGTCATTGAGGACTGATGAACTACTGCAAACTCTAATCAGATCCAAGGAAGGGAATTACTCCTAGATTCTCCCTGAGATACTCAAATGTATCCTTAGGTAAAGACTTTGTGAATATGTCTGCTAGTTGTTCTTTTGTACTCACATAGTCCAACTTTACTTCTTTCTCTGCAACTTTCTCTCTTAGGAAGTGATATTTTATCTCAATGTGTTTTGTATTTGCATGCATCATAGGGTTCTTTGACATATTGATAGTGCTAGTGTTATCACAATGAATAACAATAGGATAATCAATCTGAATTCCAAAATCCTTTATCATCTGCTTGATCCACACAATTGTAGAATAATTTAATGCTGCTGCTACATACTCTTCTTTTGCTGTGGACTAAGAAATACAATTATGCTTCTTGCTTGTCCAAGTAACAAGTCTATCTCCAAGAAATATTGCTCCTCCTGAGGTACTCTTTCTATCATCCACGCAACTTGCCCAATCTGCATTTGTATACACATGAAGGTTTACATTCTCCGAATTAGGATACCATAAACCATAGTCTATAGTTCCTTTCAAGTATTTGAATATCCTCTTTACTTCCATAAGATGACTTTGTTTAGGTTCTACTGCAAATCTTCCAACAATACCAACTGCATTAGAAATATCAGGTCTAGATTGAGTAAGATATATGAGTTTACCAATCATATACTTATATAGGGTTATGTCTACTACTGTAGAATCATCTTCTTTTGAAAGCTTGCATCCTGTTATCATAGGGGTACTTACTGGCTTGCATTAATCCATCTTGAATTTCTTCAATATCTCTTTCACATACTTAGACTGATTAATGAAAATACCTTTGTCTGTTTGCTGCACATTCAATCCCAAAAAGTACTTGATAGGTCCAATCATGCTCATTTCAAATTTTCTTTGCATTTCTTTAGCAAATTTTGCACTAAGCTTGTCATTACCACCAAAAATAATGTCATCAACAAAAATAGCAACTAGTAATAATCCATTAGATGTCTCTCTTATGAATAAGTTACAATCTGTTGCTCCTTTCTTGAATCCTATCTTTGTCAAGTAACCATCTAGTCTTTCATACCATGCTCTAGGGGCTTCTTAAGTCCATAAAGGGCTTTCTTTAGTCTGCATACCATATCAGGTTTGTCTGATAAGGTAAATCCTTCAGGCTGCTCTATGTAGACTTCTTCCTTCAACTCTCCATTCAGGAATGCTGACTTGACATCCATCTGATATACTTTAAAGTATTTGAATGTTGCATAGGCTATAAATAAATTTATGGCTTCCAATATTCTTATAGGGGCAAATGTATCAAAATAATCAATTCCTTCTCTATGTGCATATTCTTTACATACTAGTCTTGATTTGTTCCTTACTACTGTACCATCTTCATTCATCTTCTTTCTAAATATCCACTTGGTTCCAATCACATTCTTATCACTAGGACTAGGGACCAATTCCCATGTTTCATTCTTAATTATCTTATCTAACTCTTCTTTCATTGCTTCATGCCAATCTAAATCAATACAAGCATCTTCAACACTTAAAGGTTCAATTTGTGAAAGTAAACATACCGCTTCATCAACTGTTGAACTTTTTTCTTTTGATCTTGTCATGACTTTGTTGTTCTGATCTCCAATGATGTCTTCCTTTGAATGGTACCTAGATGTGAATTTTGGAATATCAGTTGTGACTCTCTCATCTAATTTATGTGATTCTTCTTCACTTGTTTTAGGGTCATTGAATAATACAACAATGTTGTCAAATATTTCTTCAACAACTGTTTCTCTACTCATAGGACTAGGTTCTTCTTCAATCATAAGTCCATAATCATGATATCTTTCTTGAATCATAAAATTATCATCAATCTTAACATGAGCACTATCAATGATCTTCTTCAATCTTAAGTTAAAACATGTATAAGCTTTGCTTTTAGTAGAGTAACCAAGAAAAATAGCTTAATCACTTCTTGCATCAAACTTGCATATAGCTTCATCTCTCTTGATGTAGCACTTCCTTCCAAAGATTCTAAAGTATTTTACTGTAGGTACATTCCCAAACCATAGCTCATAAGGTGTCTTGTATGTGCCTAGCCTCAATTGAATTATATTGATATTATAGATTGTAGTATTGACTGCATCTCTCCAATAGGTGTGTGCAACTTTTCCTTCAATCATGATAGTGCACGCTGTGTCAAGTATGATCCTATTTCTCCTTTCTCCAATTCCATTCTGCTGAGGGGTTCTAGGTGCACTTAGCTATCTCTTTATCCCATGTTCTTTGCAATACTCATAAAATTTGACAGAGGTGATTTCTCCTCCTCTATCTGATCTCAGACATTTTATTTTTACTCCAGACTCATTTTCAACTTTAGCTTTGAATATTTTGAACTTCTCAAATGCTTCTCATTTATCTTTTAAGAACACAACCCACATCATTCTATAATAATCATCAACAAACAAAATGAAGTACCTTTGACCATAGTATGATCTGGTTTGAGTTGGTCCACATAAGTCTTTATGCACTAGATCCAATTTGTTCTTTGTCGAATCATGCTTTCTTTTGAATGAATTCCTCACATGTTTTCCCATCACACATTCCCTACATATTGTATCAACTAGTTTTGCAATACTAGGGAGGTCTCTTACTACCTTTACATTGCTTATCTTTACTATGTTGTCAAAATTGATGTGATACAGTCTTTTGTGCCATAACCAACTATCATCTACTTTAGCAACAAAACAACTTGCTTCATAATTAAGATGAAAAACATTACCTTTTGTCTTTGAACCTAATGCAATCATTAATCATTCTTTGTTATTAATGATGCACTTATTGTCTTTGAATTCCAATTGATATCCTTTGTCAAGAAATTGTCCAACACTTAGTAGGTTAATTATGTTGCAAACCATCAACATACAAAACATCATCAGTGTTATTCTTTCTATCCAAGGTGATGGATCCTCTACCTATGATAGGTTTAGGAGTGTTGTCTCCAAATCTAACCATGCCACCTTTGTACCTATCCATATGTATAGATCTATCTTTGTCTCCTGTCATGTGATGTGAAAAACCAGTGTCAATGATCCAGTATGTTCTAATATCTTCTTGTGAGATTAATGCTAACTCTTGTGCTTTCTTTTCATCTTCAAGATCCATCTCATAAAACATTTTCTCCATATATTCAATAGCAATGAATCCAATTTCATCTTCTATTGAATCTTCACCTGATACTCCATCTCTAGCACAGTAACATTCTTTTTTATACTTAGGCTTGTAATTAGTTGTGAACTTCTTGACTCTTGTAGGACACTTAGATGCAAAGTGACCAATCTTATTGCATGAAAAACATTTGAATGGTAACTGACCTTCATATTTTCCTTTTCCTTTTCTTTCTTTCTTAGCAATCATAGCAATGAAATCATATAGTTCTTTATCTTCATCATCATCATAAAAGTTACCAGAAGTGTTCAAGGATTTCTTACCATGGACTGAAGCTTTGAAGGTTGTCTCACTTTTAGGCTCTGTCTTCAATCTTGATATCTCAAATGCTGAAATCTTGCTGATTAAGGTCTCTCTTCTAAAGTCTTTTGAAAATTGCATATTCTAATCTAGGATGTTTATCTTACTCTCATATTCTAGTGTTAGAGTAGTCATCAACTTATCCATTATGTCTTCTTCCAAAATTTCTCCACCATTGTTTCTAATTCTTGCAACTGCTTCATTGATTCTTTGATTGTAGGCTCTGATGTTCTCTTTAGATAGCATCTCCAATGTATTTTACTTCTTCTTCCATGTCTTTATGCGTGCATTTTTGTCTTGGATGTCTCCTTCAAATATGTCTTCTAGATACTTCCATATCTTGTAGGCTTTATCTACTTTCTTGATCTCTGAAAACTCATTGTCAGACAAAGCATTGATAAGGGATTCTTTGGAAATAGCATTTTGAGTGAACATCTCTTTTTTCTTAAGAGTTGCATCTTCCTTTGCAAGATTTGATAAAGAGGGAATTTGAACTTCACTAGTAGCAACTTCAAAAATCTCAAAACCAATGCACTGCAAGTGTGTTGTCATTTTGTTCTTCTAGTCTAGATAATTCTCTCCATCAAACTTAGGACTTTCTTTTGTAAAGAATGCCATCTGATCAACCTCAAGTTGTTAAAATTTCTCTCCGAGGCACTTGGCTCTGATACCAATTGTTATGAATAGTTCCAAGAGATAACTGAGAGGGGGGGGGGTGAATCAATTATCTACAAGATTCAATTCTTTATCCAATTAAGTATAGAATAACATTAAGCATAAACACAATATGAGAACACTTAACACAACACCACAATTTTGGTTACGGGGAAACCCAAATAGGTAAAAACCCTAGTGGGAATTAGCACCCACTATAAACTACACTAGAGTATAATGATCCCTGTTAGAAGATCTTACAACCTTGTTAGGAGTTGATCTTTACAATGCATTAAGTACAGTGACCTGGTCAAGGGTCAGACCCTGTTAGGATTCTTTTATAATTAACCCTATTAGGGATGAGGACACACTGTCTGGGAGCTCACTGCTCAAATGGTGAAGGCTACAACCTTCTGCATAACAAATATACACTATATCTGGATCTTAGTGAACTGTGAGATAGATCTATTGCCTTGATCAGTTCCAATGAATAGAATACACTCTCTTCTTTGTCACATAGACCTTCTACTGATGGCTCAATACTTTGCACCTTCTGTTCTGCTCTTCTCTTTCAATTATCTGCCATTCTTAGCGATCACAACTGACCGGCTATAAGTATCTTTCTCCAAATGATATAATCAAGTCAAACTATTAGAACTTCCTTGAAATCATAATAGAGAAGCAATACAACTCTCCAATAATCTCTCTAATGGCTATACTAAGCATGCAACACAACTTAGGACCACGCAACTCAATATGAGTAGACGCTTCGCTTCACACTGTCAGCTCCACTAAATTAACTGATACTTTCTTCTCATGCTAAAATATGTTATGCTCTCTTAACCAAACATTATTAACTCATTACCAAACATGAAACCAAACACACATATCAAAATGATAGGTGCAACTACTACAATAATATAAACAATGTCGGCTCCATCAGCTAAACTCAGGAAACTATAACTGGCAACTGGAAACATCATAACTCAACTTGTACTACACAACTAACTCTATGTCCATGAACATAGCTTCACTAACATGTCTACACCATACATATAAACATGCAAGGCTCCATCACAACTATACTGAAAATCACATACATAACTCTTCCTAGGACACTGTTAGGAACACTATTGATATAAGAAACTGTATAACCGTCTTCACTCAGAATCAACCTCTACGTCTATGATATCATGTTGATAACATATCAAAGAACCATATGCTCAAGGCTCTCTCCATCAGGCTTCCACACATGTTGCTTGTACTATATGTTGTCATCAATGATAAACATACAGTCAACACTAGCTTGCTAGCAAATCTCCAATAGTAGTTTGAGTGCATTGTAGTAGGGGAGTGTGAGAAGATAAGAGGCAACTAGGCCTAGTTTTTGTGCAATTTTAGGTCTTGTCTTTGTTTTGAATATAATGGTTTGGGATGGGGCTTGTGTTTGTAATTGTTCATCATCATTTTGTAAAGATGGGATGATAAATTTTCATGGATTAGTTAGTATAGTGGGTATGTTATCGAAGTTATTTTGGAAGCTACAAAGTCCTCTATCTTTGGGTTTGGTCTACTTGTTGATATTAGTTGGGTTGACCAAAATTTAATTGTGTAGTCAGTTGGGGTAGTGCATATACTATTTAAATAGGTTAGTGAAAGGCATGTTTAGATTATAAGCACTTAATGTAATTCTCTAGTGTAACCCTTATTTATTATTAATAAAATATACTTCTTACCGAGCCAAAAAAAAATTGAAACATGTAAAAACTTGAAATGGAGTACAAACAAAAATTTGAGAAAATTTTCCATTTTTCTAAAAATCCACGTCTCATGCCTATAATACTCATCCAATCCTTTGGGGTTGGATGCCCAAGGAAAATACAAGCCTAAGGATTAGTGTTTCCCAAGGTATAAAATATGATGTGCACCATATTTGGCATGTGCCAAACATGAAAAATACACACCATATGGCATGCACCAAATAAGGTGCTAGCCAAATGTATACCATTTCTAAATAGTATATTGCATCTGATGTCTTTCTAAAAGGTATAAAATGTTCCATTTTAGAAAATCTACCCACAACAACAAATATAGAATCATTACCTCTTACTGTCTTCGGTAAGCCAAGAACAAAATCCATATTGATATCAATCCAAGGTTTCTTAGGAACAGAAATCAGTGTATACAATCCAATTATCTGACTTACTCCTTTTGCAACTTGACAAATTCCACAACTTTTCACAAATTTCTGAACATATTTATACAACTGTGGCCAGAAGTATTTCTCCTTAAGCAAATTCAATGTTTTATCAACACCAAAGTGTCCAGCCAAACCACTACTATGTTTCTCTTTTATCAAATTAGTTCTCATTGATCCTCTCAGTATACACAACTGAATACCTTTAAAAAACATACCTCCTTGAATGAAATATTCTTCCCATTTAGTGCTCGGATGATCTTGAATAGATACTATGTGCTTTCTCTACGGTTTAGAAAAATTAGGATCAAATTCATAAGAATATCTCATGTCATCAAAACCAAGAACTTCAATTTTCATCTTGGTCATCAAAGATCTTCTTCTACTCAATGCATCTACAACTCGGTTAGTGACTCCACTCTTATGTTTTATCACAAATGTATAACTCTACAAATACTCAACCCATTTCATATGTCTCTGATTCAACTTATTTTGACTACCCAAATACTGTAAAGCTTTATGATCGGTATACAATACAAATTCACTCGATATCAAATAATATCTCCATTTCTTTAGGGCTTGAACAATAGCATAGAATTCTTGATCATACAAATAGTATTTCCTTTTTGCATCATTCAACTTTTCACTAAAGAAAGCAACAGGTTTACCTTCTTGACTCAACACAGCTCCTATTGCACTTCCACTTGCATCACATTCCACTTGAAATACCTTATTGAAATCAGGCAATGCCAAAATAGGCAATTCAACAACCTTTTGCTTCAGAGTCTCAAAACTTTTATCAGCTCCATGTGTCCACTTGAATTCTCTTTTATCTCCTCTCATAGTCTCATTCATCGCATTGCAAATTGAACTGAAATTCCTAATGAACTTTCGATAAAAAATTTCCAAACCATGAAATGATCTTACCTCATTGGAAATTTTAGGTGTAGGCCAATTCAAAATAGCTTCAACCTTTTCAGGATCCATCTTCAAATCGTTAGCTAAAATCACAAATCCCAAATACACAATCTCCTATTTCACGAATGAACACTTTTTCAGATTTATCAGCAACTTTTATTCTTTCAACCTCTGCAATACTTGTTTAACATACAACAAATGTTCTTCTCTGGTCTTACTGAATATCAGAATATCATCTAGGTATACAATCACAAATTTACCTAAGAATTTCTTCAAAACTTCATTCATCAACCTCATAAAAGTACTCGGTGCATTAGTTAAACCAAAAGGCATAACCAAACAGTCATAAAAACCTTTTTTTGTCTTAAAAGAAGTCTTCCACTCATCACCTTCTTTGATTTTGATATGATGATACCAACTTTTCAAATCAATTTTGGTAAAATACTTTGCTCCAGTCAAACTGCCCATTATGTCATCCATTCTTGGTATAGGAAACCTATATTTCACTGTTATCTTGTTGATTTCTCTAGAATCAGTACACATTCACCATTCTCCATTCTTTTTAGGTGCCAATACAATTGGTACTGCACAAGGACTCAAAATTTCTCGGATCAAACCTTTCTTCAACAATTCTTGAATCTGTTGGTTCAATTCCTGATTTTCTGTAGGTGTCAACTGATGTGGTGCCTTATTCGGTAAACTAGCTCTAGGGATTAGATCCATGCAATGATCAATGATTCTCTTCAGTGGAAAACCATCAGGTACATTATCAAAAATGATTTCACTTTACTCGGTGAGTAACTTATCAATCTCCTCAGGGATACTATCCTCTATTTTCTTACTCGATTTGTTAGGAATCATAGCAAAACATACATCATTCTTTTTCAAAACCTTAAAAAAAGTTCTTCCTTCCATCACGAAAACTTTCACAAATGTGCAAACATTACTAACAGGTTCTTCAATCAAAGGTAACAAGATTTGTCTTCTCCCATCAACCCAAATAGTATATTTATGTAATATCCCATCATATATAGCATGTCTATCATATTGCCAAGGTCTACCCAACAAAATATGACAATAATCCATAGGCTTAATATCACATAACGCCTTATCATAGTACTTTCCAATTTTCAAATTCACATAACATTGTTCACTTACCAATAGTGTATGCTCATCTTTGATCCATGAAATCTGATAGGGCTTCGGATGTTCCAACCTTTTTAACTGCAACTTTGTAACCATTTCCTCAGATGCTAGGTTCTCCAAGCTACCACTGTCAATGATTACCTTCCAAAATTCATCAGAAACTCTACATCTAGTCTTGAAAAAACTTTTCCTTACTAGATCTTCCTTATTACTTTCACTCCAAAGTGCTCTCCTTACCATCAAGTTCTTTTCCTTCTCAGGTTCATTCGATGACTCTTCTTGCACAAAATCATTTCTACTACTACCGACCTTCTTACTTGCATGTGTACACTCAAATGATCTATGTCCTTCTTCTCCACAATTGTAACAAGTTCCTCGGAAACCACCTATTTTATAACAACCTTGGTAGTTATTACCTCTTTCTCTAGATGAACTTTCACCTTTCCACTCGGTCTTGCCTTTATCTAGATTTGTCTTTTCAGGTTTAGATCTACTATTTTCACCATAAGATAGACCTCTTCCTCTAGGGAATCTACCACCTCTACCTCTTTGTTTTTGCTCATGTTTCTTTTTCAATTTATCCTCAGCTTTCAATGCAAATTGATAAACTTCTTTAATGTTCTCCAATTTGACCAAACTGATTTCTTCTTGGATGGAAATTCTCAATCCATTTAGGTACCTAGCAATTATTTCCACATCACCATCATCATGTCCAGATCTGATATCTAATCTATGGAATTCCTCAGTATATTCTTTTATTGAACTATCTTTCTGCCTCAAACTTTGCATTCACCTAACTAGGTTAATATGATAATCACAAGGTAAGAATTTTCCTTTCAATTCATTCACCATTTTATTCCATACCTTAATTTTGTCATTGCCTTTCCTCTTTCTATCTAACTACAGAGGTTCCCACCACAAGGATGCATGACTTTTTAACTTTGTGCTTACAATTTTCACCTTCTTTTCCTCAGGTACATTTTCATATTCAAAGTAGTTTTCCATCTCGGTGATCTAGTCCACCAATTCATTAGAATCTAATTTTCCACTATACTCATGAGGATTATAGTGTGGTTTAGACTTTAGATTTGTTAAAGCCTTCAACAATCTTTCCTCACCTTGATCCATCACCGGTGCAGGTTCTACATCAACCTGTTCTTCCTCAATTTCATCATCACTAACATCTTCAAGATGTCTTCCTCTTCTCTAGGTTGTCTCAACAACTTCTAATCTAGTAGCAATTTGTCTCAACATGTCTGCCAATCCTAGATCTGCATCTCGCCTCCCATTAACCATCTTGAAACCCTGTGCAATTGCATGTCAAATTGTAATCTGCTACCCCACAAAAAATCAACTAGGGTTTGACAAGAAGGAACCCTCAAACCTAGATTCACAAACCTAGATCCAGATCTTACCTCACTCTGATACCACTTGATGGAAGGGAGGATAAGGAGAGGGGCCAAAGGCACACCCTAACCAGATCCACCTTGTAGAGATCACACACGAAAGCAACAATTTCACATGTGAGAGAGAGAATATAGATAACTTTCATATATTTATTTCAATTCATTCATACATGTCGGGTTGTAAGGCCTTCCCGATTTAGGCCAGATATACAATTCAAGTACATAAGTCCTCCAACATGCGAGGATTTGCAAGAATCTTCCAACTTATAGTTTTCTATCTCTGATGTCCTAATTCATCTCCTAAAACTACAAATAAAGATTACATTATATACAAGAGGCTACCAAACAAGTCGGCCTTCAAATCCACCATCAAAAGAAGGAATGACTAGATCTAGGTCCACACACTTCCCAGTGATAGATTCTAGCATTAAATCTATGACCATAATTAATTGCAAGAGTCAGCCTCAACAGGAAAATAAAATAAACAACTCGGTAAGTAAGAATAACCGAGCGCCAAACAAGCATCACTGAGTGCCAGGCAAATTCACTGAGCACCGAAGAGATAACCAACCAATCCCGACAAACAAAGGAAACCAAGAAACACCGAACCAACTCAATCAAAGAAGGAACTGAGCAACATAGGAAAACACAAGCATGTTTTTGGTGACACAAGATTGCCAAGGACCCGAGATGCTCCTGCATTAGAGGTTCAGTTGAAAGTTGCACCATTAGGTTTCTTCCAAACCATTCATCCTAGAACTAAATATTCTGATCCATTAGCTCCTATTGGGTGGGTAAATGGTAGTTAAAACCCCATTCCACCCACAAATTCACTAGAACATTCATCACCACGCTAGAGAAAAGTGTCCCCAATGTGCACTAAGCAAGATTGGGCAACGATCTTTTGAGGCTTGTATCTCAGACCCCATGAGATGTATCAACAAACCATCAGATGCTACAAGAGTATGTTTTTGAGGCCTACAATAATCTCTCTCCATTATGGGAGATTCAAATTTGTTTGAATTTGGCATGCCAATCTCGCTTGATGCCAAAACTTCTAGTGAGGCTCAGTTGAAAGTTGCACCACTGGGTTTCTTCCAAACCATTTGTCGTGGAACCGAATGGTATGTGCCATTAGCTCTGATTGAGTGGGTAAACACTAGTGACAACCCCATTTTGCCCATGGAGTCACTAGAACATTCATGACCATGCCAGATCAAAGTGTCCCCAAGGTGTACTAGGTACGATTGGGAAGTGATATTTCAAGGCTTGTATCTCAGACCCTGTGAGAGGTATTGGAGAACCGTCAGATGATAAAGGACCATGTTTATGAGGCCTATGATAACATCTCTTTATTCTGGGAGATTTGATTTTTTTTGAATTTGGCATGCCAATCTCACTTGATGCCAAAACTTGTAGTGAGGCTCAATTTAAAGTTGCACCATTGGGTTTCTTCCAAACCATTAGTCCTAGCACCGAACAATTTTCCCCATTAGCTCTTGTTGGGTAGGTAAATGCTAGTGACAACCCCGTTCTTCCCATGGAGTCAATAGAACATTCGCGACCATGCCAGACCAAAGTGTCCCTAAAGTGCACTAAGCACGAATGGGCAATATTTCAAGGCTCATATCTCGGACCTTGTGAGAGGTATCAAAAAAATTTCAGAGGCTACATGACCATGTTTCTAAGGCCTAGAATAAAATCTCTCCATTCTAGGATATTCAAATTTGTTTGAATTTGGCATGACAATCTTTCTTGATGCAAAAACTTGTAGTGATGCTCAGTTGAAAGTTGCACCATTGGGTTTCTTCCTAATCGTTTGTCCTGGCACCGAATGGTCTATGCCATTAACTCCCATTGGGTGGGTAAATGCTAGTGAAAACCCCATTCTTCCCATGGAGTCACTATAAAATTCACGACCATGCCAGATCAAAGTGTCCCCAAGGTGCACTAAGCATGATTGGGAAGTGATCTTTTGAGGCTCATATCTCAGACCCCATGAGAGTTATCGACAAATTGTTAGATGCTACAAGACCATATTTTTTAGGCCTACAATAACCTCTCTCTATTCTGTGAGATTTATTTTTTTTGAATTTGGCATGCCAATCTCGCTTGATGCCAAAACTTGCATTGAGGCTCAATTGAAAGTTGTTCCACTGGGTATCTTTCAAACTATTCATCTTGGCACCAAACGGTCTGTGTCATTAGCTCCCATTGGGTAGGTAAATGCTAGTGACAACCCCATTCCTCCCACTTAATCACTAGAATGTTCACAACCATCCCAGACCAAAGTGTCCCCAAGATACACTAAGCACGATTGGGCATTAATCTTTCAAAGCTCGTATCTCGGACCTCGTGAGAGGTATTGAAAAATTGTCAGATTCTATAGAACCATGTTTCTGAGGCCTACAATAACCTCTCTCCATTCTAGGAGATTCATTTTTTTTTGAATTTGGCATGCCAATATCGCTTGATTCCAAAACTTGCAGTGAGGCTCAGTTGGAAGTTGCACCACTGGGTATCTTCCAAACCATTCATCCTGGAAACAAATGGTTTGCACCATTAGCTCCCATTGGATGGGTAAATGCTATTGACAACCTCATTTCACCCACAGAGTCACTAGAATGTTCATGACCATGCCATATTAAAGTGTCCCCAAGGTGTACTAAGCACCATTAGGTATGTCAGCGAGTGTTCTGGTGTGTTGAAAGGAAAAGTGGGACCATTCCTAGGGTAAACCTACCCAACTAGACATGATGGAAGCATCGATTCATGCCCACAATGAATAGATGTTTCTACTCCAAGTTGGTTATACAAGGGACATCATCGGTAGGGTAGGTCGGGTCCTATGTGTCCTAAATGTGTTAGGGTCCTATGGACTATTTTGGTTTGTAATAAAGACTACATGTTCAAATCTGGTCAAAGGGTCGATAATAGACTACTATTTGATGTGTTGAGCTCTCAGGATGATCAAATTTCAAGATAACCTTCAAAGCATGAAGGGTACACAAAAATACATGTAAGGCATGGATCATACAAAAAACACTCGTAAGACATGATTATAGTCATGAATGTATGAAAGGCATGAATTACAATACACATAAGGTAGTGATCATATACTCAAGGCATGAATCACACATTTAGATATCCATACACATTGTTTGTATATACACTTATGAAGCATGCATGTAAATAATGCATAAACCATGATTTTTCTTTAGCCAAATAGAATACTCATAACGTATGAAGGATACACATGAATAAAATGTAGCACATACATCATGAACTCACTTAAATGATGAATTACACATGTGAACACATGTAGCACATAAAGCGTACACATAAATTTTCTTAATTCATGAAGCATACATGTAGCACATAGATTATGAAGCATACACATGAATTCACTTAAGTCATGCGTGTAGCCCGTACACATGAATTTAGGTTATGAATAATGTACTTGAATACACATGAATATATTTAAGGCATAAATTGTACACATGAGTACATACGCACAAGCATATTTACATACTAACAATGAACAAATGAACACACAATTAACAAATTGGATCGAATATCAAGTTTTATATATATATCAAAATGAACAATAATTATGTACATATAAAAAGATGGAATACATGCCAAATCAATAATAGAGTTACAAAAATGTGGCATTGACTATGTCAAGGTTGATATATATAATAAAAATGTCCAATATTTACAAAATCTAGTCATTCAATAACCACAACTTGATCTGTATATCTCTATCAATATCTATGACTCTATTGGATCATCGAAATTGAGCCTCTTCAAATTAGTAGGTGGCTCGCTAGGTGTTTGCACAAGAACAATTCAAATGCTAAATTAGATATCTTTTCTTAAAAGTCATCATAATAACTAAATACTAGATTGTAATTTGTTGGCAGATGAATTATTGGTTACCTCATCTTTTTCTTCTATAATTGGGTCATTCTCTAAATCTGATGGTCTCCATCTTGAGTGAGCTAGATTCCTAACAAAATGTAAAGGCATAGGATCCATGGGAGGTTGTGAAGAGGGCTTTAACAAGTAAAATAAAATCAATACAAGTTAATAACATATATGTTAGGAAACACTAAAAAAAAAAAAATGCACGTACTCATATCTAAATACACATGTTTAACATATATATAGAAAAAATGCATACCAGAACCTTAGATGGCTCTCTTGTACTCTTAGGACACATCACCACTGATGAGGCAGTTATGACCAATTCCTGTAGGAATAATCATAACATATGTCATAATCATAGAGGAAGGATTTCTAAGAGATTTAGAATGATCAAGAATACAATTGAAAGTAAATATAAAAATGTTACCTCTTCTCTCTCCTAAACATCAGTGACATCAGGTGCATTCATTAATTCTATAAAACCCATTTGTTTCTATAAATAAAACAAATAAGTCAGGTACATTCATCAATATAGACTACAATTACATGTTTAATCATGAATAATACATTTCAACAAATAATCTTAAATTCTATTGAATTACCTTTTTTCATTTGGGTGTCCTCGATGATTTCTTTCTCTTTCCTAGTGTCCTCAAGTCAGGTGGGGTACCCTAGAAAGAAAAAAATAACATAAGAGAAATGAATATGATACCGCATGGGTTCAATTAAAACTGTAAACAAGAGATGTGTAAAATATTATACCGCAAAGCTTTCAAACCCAAAGTTAATGGAAGAAAGGGTGATATCATCAACTTCAAAAATCTGAGTAGCTCACAAGCCCTATAAAATACCAAATAAATATGAATATATTAACAAAATATATTTTGAAACATAAATATTATTCTATTTTTATGAATATTTAAAAAAAATTACCACAGGTGTCGAAGCTACATGTGTACGTGTATGTCTACTCGAACGAACACTCTATGGTGTGCTCATATCACTTGCTACACCCTACAATGTATATTATTCATGTATCAATTTAAATTATTCTCTAAATAAAAAATTATTTACTTTTATAAGATTTAGGTGATTAATTAATGACATGTCAAAACACAAATAAACAAACCTACCTCTTCTCTCTAGAAAATACCATCATCATCATGTTGTCTATGAGAGCTGCATCCTCAACATTGAATGCATGGCATCTACCCCCGCAGTGTGTACACGAATGAGATGTCAAACCATCCTCATTTGCATCAGTATCTACCATAAAACATATACCTTGACAATTGGGGCACATATGCTCAATGGGTTGGGCTGATCCAAATGGTGCATCTAATGATGATGGAGGTGGCGCAAGTACTGATCCACCCTCTGCTCTGACAAACTATGTGCCATGATCAATAATGACATCAATCAATGATGTGGCTACGTGAAGAGTCTTTAAATCTATGGAATCCTTCATAACTATTGGGACGACAACATGAACCATGAGTTTTTTATCTAGAGGCTTCCTATGTTGTGGTTGTACCACCCTATGGGCCCTAGGTCTATCTTGTGCAGAGCCTCTCCCTCTACCTTGGAACTGTTGGATGTCAAATTAATTTGGCTTCTCGTCGAGGATAAACTCACAATATAACTTTCTTAAAAAATATAGAGGCACCTCCCAATTATTACAAGGTGCTTGGTCAAAGACCATATACCACCTATCCCAAAAATATGCTTTCATCCTATTGTGAACACACTAATGTATAGGAAACTGAGTCGTATTTAGTTCTAGGGTGTTACTAGTACTAGGATTGATGAAAAGAGAGCATATGTCACTTTTAAGTATGGCCTTCTTTTTCACTTCATCATATGACAACCCATCCACATAAAATGGTTGACACCTATCCCTCCATGAACCCCATTTGGTAACCTCCCTAGAAACCTCATTTGTACTATTGGCCATTCTTTCTAGCATCAAGGCGAGGGTTGAGTGGTGGTCAAGACTAGAGAACCTCAACCTATTTTCCAATATAGAAATTTGGGCACTATTACGTGTAAGGCATTTTATGAGATCATCTTGTGTGTCATCTCCACAATCTAATGGAGGACATGGAGGGTTTACGGATGGCAGTGGCTGTTGACGAAGATTATTTTGAGGTTGAGGAGGATTTTTTGGTTTTGGAGGAGGATTTTGTGGTTGTGGTTGTTGCTCATGTTCAATATTTTCTTCTATTTCTTGTGCATGAGGTCTTTGTTTTCTTTTTTAGTTTGGGGAATTACTTGTAGAATCTAACATCAAAATTTAAAAAAAACATAAATCAATTCAACAACCCTACTTTAAATAAAATAAAAACAAAAATAATTGAAACACTAAAATCTTACCTTTCTGATGCAGTGCCATTGTGTCAAATTGATGAAAAATGCAAATGGAAACAAATGGAACCAAAACACGCTCAGGTTATTATAAAAATTAGCTTCCTCAATTGATTGTTCTTTTATTTTTGGCATTGGAAATGGTCCAGAGCCACGGGTTTTGGGGAATATAATATTCCTCAAAACCCGTATGGGTTTTGAGGTTCATTTTTATTCGTCAAAACCTGTATGGGTTTTGAGGTTCTATTGGATTTTTTAATTATTTTTGGCTAGGCTTGGTAAAACCAAGCCTAGCATGATTTTGAATTTTGTATAACCCTCACGGGTTATGAAAAAGTTTATTTTTTTGGGATGTGGCCACTAAACTATCCACCATCTCGGTGCACTTACCCATGAACTTCTTGCATTCCATATTTGGGGGCATATTTTTGTCAATATTCCCATATCCTATTATATCCCTCCCATTTCCTCCATTATCCCTACCATCTCCTCAATTATCCTTTTCCTTTCATATCCCTTATCTTATCAACTTCCATATCCCCTTTTCCCAACTTTGATCTTGACAAGGTTAATGATATTCCTAGAAGCATCACATGTCCCATCAACTTTACATTATCCTATCCCTTTGGTCCATAATGCATATCTTATCCACATCCCTTTGGTCCATATTGTCTATCTTATCACAACCTCCTATCCATATCCATACCCTTGTCCACTTTCAATCTTTCTTATCCTATCCACATCCTATTATTATCTTATCCAAATCCCTATCTTGGTCTTGATGAAAATAATAACATTAAAAAAATACAAAACATATTTCAAAAAACCTCTTGACATGTCAATTCCAATGCATCATATTCCATCTAGTACACCATTTCATTTCTCTATCCTCGTCAAATCCCATCCTTAAGCTCACTTAAAACATGTTATCCCCATTTTGTGGATAGTCATTGGCAGCCCAAACAAAGCTTCAGTGACATACTCAACAACCATTTGGCCTTCATCCATCTACCAACCTATCCATCCATCTATAATGTCCTTGCCTTGGTAGACACTAGGGACAATTATTTATTGTAAATACCTTAATGTCTTGAAAAAATAACTAAAAATCAAATAAGAAGCTAAAAAAAAATCCTAAATTTTTTGCATATGATCTTGAAAAAATCACTATAAAAATTGCATAAAATGTCCTAAAAAAAAAAATCATAAAATGTCCTTAAAAAATACTAAAAATCAAATATGATCCTGAAAAAAATTACTAATGATTAAAAAATATCCTAAAAATTTGCATAATGTCTTGAAAAAAAATCACTAAAAATCATATATTGCCTTGAAAAAATCTCTAAAAAGCATGAAAAGTCCTTAAAATAATTCAAAAAAAATTCAAATAATGTCCTAGAAAAACTCCTAAAAATTGTAAAATGTCCTGGAAAAAAGCACAAAAAATCAAATATTTTCAAAATCCTAAAAATAAAAAAATCAAATTCTTCAAAAATTTGCAATAAATTTGTAGATAACCATTTATATGATTTTAATAAATTGTCCCTTGTGACATGACAAACATTTCAGCAGACACAATCTGAACACTATTGTGAAACATTGCACTTAACAAAATCACACTTCAATAGACAAACTATCCAATCATGTCAGCAATCAATCAGATCAAACTTGTCCTATCAATCAATCAACACCTATTTATCCTTTATCACTTGTCTTATTCAAGGTGTAGTATACTTGAAACTAGATGGTATCTATATTAGATGGGGTACTTCATGCCTGAAACCAAACACGATCATTATCAAAACACAAAAAAATATCAATTTAGACAACTAGAATAGAATGGTTGTTGGCTTGCTTGGTTTAGTGAGTCTTATCTTTTATTTATTTATCTCTTTTTATTTTGTCTTCTTCTTATTGGATGATCTCAGGAGATTCTGGGGCATTTCATTAATATGCATTAGGAAAGACGAGATCATTCTTCATCTTCTATGTGTTTGTTTTTATGCAAATGGATCGCATTATTGTTCTCGCTTTCTATGCCATGGTGCGACACATCCACTTTTTCCATATTAAATAAAGCTCTCATGACATAAAATGCACTTATGAAAGAAAGTTTCACCATTACTAAATTTTCTCCATATAATTTTAGCCTTTTACTAACATTCCTTCCATCATTCCTACATCGTCATTCTCTTTTCAAAAAATTGTCCTTGAATCAATTTCCACCCATTTTTTTGAGGGGGCATCCTACCTCCCTTTCGTTGATCCACTAGGGCATGATCTTTATTTTTCTTTGAACCAACACTCATAATCACATTGTCTCAAAGAGGGGCAAAATGTAGACACCCTAATCAATATCATTTAGGACCAATCCCTTTTCGATCATACATCATCATTTGGTCAATCATTTTTTACTAATTTGTCCCCCTTGGGATAGATAACCCATAGTTTATCCCTTTTGGTATTAATCTATTTACTAGATTAATTCCCCCTATCCTATTTCTCCCATAATTAATTAACTTCATATTAATTAATTGTTCCTTTTTTCTATGAATTTTGAAAATTTTAATTCCTAATTCCTAATGTTTCCTTTTGGTGGGAATTAATGAGAGTTTTTAAATTAAAAAATTCCTTCCCCCTAATTGTGCTTCGAATCCCTATAATTATGCTTCATGATTTCTTACATCTTTCCCTATCAAATTTTCTACTAATTTGGCCTCTATTTTCTATTAATTAGCCTCATCTTTATCCTTTCACTTTGTCCTTGATTTGTACATTGATTTATGCATTCCAAATTGTGCATTCAATTTGTCATAATCATGACAATCTTCCAATTTTTACTCTCATTTCCAAATCTACATTTTGGTCTCCAATTCCTATAAATTGAGATCAAATTTCCCAATTCCAACTAACCATCTTCTTTTGAATCTTCTCATCATCATTATAGTCATATTATCAATATCTTCCTTTCATTGTGTCACCATTCCACTCTTTTAGAGAAGATGTAAAGAGCACAATTGTCAAATTGAGGGAGTTTTGATAATAGTTTACATTTCTTTGTCTCGATTTATTTTGTGTTTGGGTAGGTTGATTGTGCATACTTTAGAGTTTTATGGTTCCTCTTGTGTGCATGTTGTCCTCCTTTTCCTATCTTACAGTGAGTACTTGGTCTCGTGACACTCGCCATAGGTTATGTGGTTTTAACAATTTTAGCATCTACAACCCAAGCATTGACCATGTTTTAGTTCTTATACAAAAATAAGGTTTTTCCATTGTTATTTGAGATAGATTATTTCATATTGTCCTTATAGATATTCATAATTCCTTTAGATATGAGGGCCACCTAAATTTAGTTATTTATTTTTCTATGATGTCATTAAAAAATTTTAAGCATTGGAAGTGAAGATGAAATCCTTTTTCCTAGGTTGAGTTTGCACAAACATTTTAACCAATTTCCTCTCAAGAATATTGCAACAACATTTACTTGCTAGGTGTGTCCCCCTTTGCAAGAAAGTGAAAAAATATTCTCTATCTATTTTTTTGGTATTGCATTATTCAATCATGAAGATTTCATGCTAATTGTTATAGGAATAATGTGTTATTAGTGTATCTATTATCTCATTTAAGGTCTTGATACACATGGTATTTTTTAGAACCATTCCATATCTAGTCTCCCAAGGCTATGTGGAAAGAGACATGTAAGAAAAGTATAATTGTGTACAACCTCCAAGAAATACATGTAAAAATATCTCATATATTCCTTAAGATCACCTTTCTCTTCATACTTGTCAAATTCAGGCACCTCAAAATTAGGTATGAAAGGTGACATGAGTATGCTTTTACTAAAAGGATAAGGCCATATTTAATCTAATGTGTATTTATTTCTTGGAGTGCCCATTTGAATGTTAGTAATTTATTGTTGGAGGTTTTGGATTTGTTTCTTCAACACTTCTAGTGGTTGTTTTTGAGGTGGAGGATATAGCAATTGGGCGAGTTTTGTTTTTGGTATTGTCTTTCACAAAAGAAAGCTTGATGATTGGTTGGTCAGAATAATACCCTAGTAACTTCAAGGATTGGACATCCTTTCACAGTGATTCATTTCTTAAAATTATCACATGTCTACTTAGAATATCATGTTGGACTTCATTAAATGTATCAATCCTAGAACGTGAGCTTGAGATGGTGGCTGCAAGGTCTATGCTTTAGTTCTCTTCAAAAGTCATCACTACTAAAGTAAAGGTATTACTGCAGGAGATTTATACTAAGAACTAAAACTACAACTTAACTCACAACTTAAAGGAAATGCTTAGCAGTAAACTAATAATGCTTAAAAAGTAAATCTATGCTGCAGGAAACAACCGATGGTTTTGCTACCAATGGCTGTAGGAGCAACAATGATTATCAACTTCAAAGAAACTTAACTAAGTCCTACTTGAACATGAATAGGGAATTCACCTCCCACGTGGGCCCCTACGAAAGTGTGAATAGATTTGAAACTCAGATGTTAAAATATGGAACTATCATATATTCATTTAACAAAACACAAGTACAAGATGGAATATCAAAGTGTATTCACTTTGTTGTTGGATTACAATATAAACTCCTCAAAATATCTAACTAGCTCAGAATCATAAGTTCCAACTTATTTAAAAGCAACTGAGAAAACATAACACCTAAAAACTAGGTCCTTTATTACATAAGCATAACAACTTCAGTTATAGGAATGACAACATCATTTATGCAAGAGGATAAACCATATTTAGTGCTTCAAGAATATAGGAACACCCGATAACTGGATTGACCCAATCTATGTCAGCAACCACAAGGTTATGGAAGTAGTGAAGCCATGATAAAATCTAGAAACAATTACTCACCTTGAAGAAGCCACTTCATCATTGAGTCCTTACTCCTTGCTGACTTATTCTTCCCCTGCAAAAGGTTAGCATACCAAAATATGCAACACAAATCCAAGGCAAATATTTAAAATAAGTTTTCCTATTTTAATGCATCCTTGTCACACGGTTGCATGAACACTACCCATTAACACTAGAGAAGAGAAATACCAGATTTCATCATAATATCCATTAGTCTATATATATATTTAGTATTTCCCCTCAGTTTCAAAAGTATCAGATATACACATGACTAAAGCATAGAAACATAAAAGTTTGCATAATGTTTATGAAAACCATAAGATATTTAAGTCTAGACTTAGAAAATCATAAAAAAAACAATCCATAAACTAGACTCATCATTCCCCCCAGCTTAGCTTTTTGCTGGTCCCATAGAAAACATAAAATTCTTCAACCTAGCTATCAGTCTATAATCAGCAGCTGTCTTCTATCCAGAAACTCCTTTGGCAAAGCTCCAATAGAATCCCTTTGTCTCTCTATGTCTTTTCTACCTTTCTTCCTCTCCCTTCATGTCATAACTATCCATATTTTTTAAGTTTGCTAAGAGAGGAGACATCAACAATGGTGGATGAAAGGTAAGTGGAATCCAAAACATTTGTCATGTCCTTCCCAAAGAGATATATGAGGGTGCCCTCCTATGTGCCATGCTAAAATTGAGGGGTGAATGTGGCTCTTTAGCTCTCAGTTCCTTGGTTAAACTAATCCAACACCAATGAATAGAATTGGTAGCATTAGGCAACTCAGAATCAACTAACATATCATACTCATCAAATGTTGCATCCCTAAGTGGATAGATGAGCTTGCTGCCTGAATTAGAGGGGGAAATTCTTAACCAATCATAATAGCAAGTTTTAGGGTCTTTGGCTTCAGGTCTTAGATATAGGGGAATCTCTTGCTCTAAATACCTATACAACTTGGCTTGAGTGTCCCAACTAATCTTATTCTGTACCCAGGACATAAGGGACCTAAGCTAGATATACCCAACATATAGTAAGGGATTCCAGACTTGGTCATTTGGGACTGCTAGGTTGTGGAGGAAGAATTCACACAGTAGATTCTTAATGGCTATAGGAGAATTATTGAAATCTTGAGAAATCTGAGTAGGCTCTAGCAATGAGGGAGATCTATCTTGCATAATGCAAGTCATCTAATAGTTCAACAATTGTTCTTTGAGGAACATGGAATAGATAGGAGATGGGGACCTACAGCCCATCAGGTCAGGAATAAGGGATGTAACTTTGGTAAGTTTTTCTTGCAGCCGTTCCACTTTCTCCTCCTACTCAATAGTCTCTTGAAAATGTTGGTCTATAATTCTATTTAACTCTTTCCTCTACTACCTCCATTGTTCCCTTTCTGAATTTAATTGATTGGACAACTGAGAAATAATGGATAACAGGGACACAGAAGTAGACTGACCTGACATGGAATTGTCAAAATATTTATCTGCTGAAGAGAGAACAGGGGGCTTACCTTGTTTTGAATTTATCCCTTCCTTAGGATCTGTCCAAACCACCATGGATCTCTTAGTATTAGAGCATTGTTGTGCAATAGAGGCCAATGTATCTAAACCCTCATTTAAAATTTGCTCCACTACCTTATTAACAAGGTCTGCATCAACATTAGGGTTTTCTTCATATGGACTCCTCTCTGTTGTAGGAGAAAATTTTGGTTCATCTTCTTCCATTATATAACTATCTGAGTCATCACTATCTAAGTCATTACAACTATCATTTTTCTGAGGATTCTTGGAGGTCAAACCTCTTCTCTAAAATACATAAGCTTGCTTTTCAGAGCTGGAGTCATCACCAATTATAATGACTTCTTCATTTTTTGGCTTATCAAGAACCTGTTTTGTTTCAATATCAGGAAACCCTTCAAATGTTTCCTACTGCATAATCTCAGGCCCTTGTTCTTCTTGCTTAGAAATTTTAGGTTGTATGTCAGCTTTTTGCTGAATGTTTCTAAACTCTTCTTCTTTTTGCTCAGAAGCTTCTTGTTCAACATTTGACTCTTCAAATGGAATATCTGTAGTCGCATTTGACTTCCTCCTATTACTTCTCCTTAATGAAGTTTCTTCCTTCTTTTTTAGAACTTTCCTTTTTCTGGAAGTTCTTGTGGCTATAGGAGATGATTCCTTAGTCTGCTGACTAGTACCAGGATTATTTTTCTTATTCATGTCTTTCTAAGAAATCCTCTTCGTCACAGGAAAAACTTTAGCCTTTTCTATAGAAGTCTCCTCTTCCTCTTCATGAACTGACCTTTAAGTAGAGGAATGAGGGGAATTAGGATTCCTAACCCTAGATTTCTTCTTAGATGAAGAACCTTGTCCAAGTTCAATAATAATTTTCCTAACCCCTTTATCAGTTTGAATTCTCTGCCCCACTCAATAGGTTCTGGGGTTGGTTCTTTAAACTCTTGTAGCAAAAATTCATCCCAGGAGATTTATGAATGCTCCTTTAAGGCTTTCTCAACTATCAATTTGACTAAACAGTGTTTTGAGATAGAATTACATTTACCCTCTATACTAGAGTGGCCTGCTTCGACAAGATGCTAAACAGGAAACTAGGAACATTGATGGGTCTATTGTCATGCCTTAGACAACACAAAAATTTAAAATGAATGGAATGCAAGTTTGAATGTCATCCTTCACAAGTAAAATATCTAATGACATGAACTGTACATTGCCTAAATGGCTCTAGAAGAGACAGTCTGAATGTACCTTGTTTCTGGTCAACCTCAAGAGGTGGGTCTGAATGCAGGGTGAACTGAGCCCTGGACGTGGTCGGATCAAGATTTTCTACAAATTCCTCCCCTTCCTATGGCAACCCCATAAATTTTTCCAAAATTTATTGTGAAAATGGTACCCTCAATCCCTTGACTATAGCCACTTCATCTTTTAATGAGCTCAAAAACTGGAACGCAACTTCATCATCCCAACTGGTTAGCTTTTGGATATAATCTAGCCAACCTCTTGCCTGAAAATATGGCCTATAGGCTTGGTCTTCTAGAAGGATATTATGCACAGTGGGTTCCCTATGAATGAGGTCACCTCCCATCTTCAGTTTGTTGAAATACCCAAAGCAGAGTTGTAGGAGATTAAAATAGTCAAGAACAAATTCA
Organism: Chamaecyparis obtusa; assembly: GCA_027943335.1. Lineage (NCBI taxonomy): Eukaryota > Viridiplantae > Streptophyta > Pinopsida > Cupressales > Cupressaceae > Chamaecyparis > Chamaecyparis obtusa. Next base: position 919,019 of record BSBK01000711.1, read on the forward strand.
GACAAGGAGGCTTGAAAAGGCAAGTTATAGGAAGGTTTCAAACATGGAAAGTTCTAGCAGTGTAGTTCAGAAAATGATCTCATAAGTAATATGAATGCAAATAAATAATATCTCTTAACTACTCATAATTACTCATCTGTAGACTTTGTACTTAACATGTACTTGCCACCCTCGCTTGATATGTGCAAAATAAAAACACAACACAAAACTCTTCAAAAAGTGTCAAATCATGACAAGAAATGCAAGTACAATATGACAAAAGAATAACCATAAAGATTTCATGAACATAATGGCAAAAATGATATAACTTCCCCCAGCTAAATTAGGCAAGTGGTCCCACACTTGCACAGGTGACAAGGCATACAAAAAGATTGCAAAAATAAATTAAACTGACATACCTAGAAAAGTGTACGAGCTTGAATTGTTGCTGAGGTGGCAGTCATTGTTATCCATGAATGAAGAATAAATGAAATGGATGGGTGATAGACATGAAATGAAATGGAATTTTATTATGGAGAAGCAAATTTCGTTAAGAAAGCATTTATTATGAAAGTGACAAGAACTTCTAGAGTGAGGAAGGAAAATGAGCAAAGAGCTCATTAAGAGATGCTGTAGGAAGTGTATCGCTAGCAGCGGAGGAGAATTGCTGCAGGAACTCTTCCTTACTCTAGGTTTTGTGATATAACTTTAACCTGTGACCATTGACTAATAATTTGAACCGAACTGGATCAACTGTGGAAAGCTGGACCGCTCCATTTGGAAATACTGCTATAATCTCATACGGTCCTAACCATCTGGTTTGGAATTTTCCTAGATTATTCTGATACCGGGAGTCATAGAGGAGCCCCTAGTCACCAACATAAAATATTTTATCCTTAACATACTTGTCGTGCCATTGCTTGCGCTAGTGTTGTATCAATTCTATGTTGTGCAGGGCAGATTTATGTCATTCATCAAGGCAATTCAAGCTCAATATCCATTTTTGTTGTGCTGTAGTGAGATCCATACCAAGATCAAGAGCTATCCTTAGTGTCTTATGTTCAAATTTGACAGGCATAACTATAGACTGACCATATACAAGCTCAAATGGTGTGAAGTCGGTTGTAGATTTCCAGGTAGTTCGGTAAGCCCAAAGAGCTTCAGGAAGTTGTGTAGCCCAATCTTTCTTATGGATGGCTATAGTTTTGGTGAGAATAGATTCCAACTCCTAATTGGTAACTTCTACCTTCCCATTAGCTTGGGGGTGATAAGGTGAGGATTTACCATGCCTGATGTTATACTCTTCCATGAGAGCAACTATCAAATTAGAAGTAAACTAAGACCTTGATCAGATTGAAGCTCCCTAGGTACCCTAAATCTTGTGAAAATGAACTCATAAAGAAATTTGGAAATATTTTTATCCCTTGGGTGCTTCATAGGTTTAGCCTCAGCCCACTTTGTAACATAGTCAGTGCATACAAGGATATAGGATTTACCTTATGAAGATGGCTCAATAGGACCGACAAAGTCAATCCCCTATTTATCAAAGGGTGTGACAATTACCTGTGGCTGCAGGGGCATTTCATTTGTCTTAGTAGGTCATCCCATGCATTGACATTTGTCACACTTTTTGGTGTACTAAGTAGCATCTTTGTGTAAACTGGGCCAGTAGTAGCCTATAGTCAAGATCTTCAATGTTGTTCTTTTGGCAACAAAATGTCCACCACAAGGTTCATCGTGAAATGCCCTGAGGATATCATATGTTTCATCCTCTCTTATGCATCTTCTAGTCACTTGATCAAGACCAGTATAAAACATGAATCCAGAAATCCATGAATACTTAAAGCTCTTTTCAGTCAACAATCTTCTTTCTCTAGCAGAGAAATGAGCTGGTGTCTTACCAGTGGTGAGATAATTGGCAATATCAGCATACCAGGGATTGTGTGGAGATAGTAGAAAGAGATGCTCATCAGGAAAACTATCATCAATGGATGCAGGATCATCAGGTACATGAAACCTAGAAAGGAAATCAACTACCACATTAGCCTTACCAGGCTTATCTACTATGGTGATGTCAAATTCCTGCATAAGGAGCAACTAGTGAGCCATTCTTCCAGAGATTGTAGGCTTATTCATGAGGTACTTAATAGAAGAATGGTCAGTATGCACATAGATCTCATATCATGTAATGTAGTGTCTGAATTTATTCAGGGCATAGATGATTGCGAGCAGTTCTTTTTTAGTGACAGTGTAATTAAACTTAGCACCTTGCAAATTTTTACAAATAAAGTAAATAACATGCTCAACTGAGTCCACCTTCTAACCAAGTACAACACCAATAGCATAGTCTGAGGTGTTAGTATGAAAAGGAAAGCCCCAATTAGGTCCTCTCAAAATTAATGTTGTGGTGAGAACTTCCTTAAGCTGCAGGAAAGACTTTGCACACTCAGAGTCCCAAGCAAATTCAACATCCTTTTTGAGCAAGTTATACAGTGGTGTGGCAAGTTGACTGGAATCCTTTATAAACCTTCTATAATACCTGACATGTCCAATAAAACTCTGCACATCTTTTTGTTTTGCTGGAGTAGGCAATGTGCTAATCACTTCAATCTTGGCAGGGTCCACTTGAATACCTTTTGAAGATATGAAATGCCCTAAGACAACCCCTTCTTCCATCATCATGAAGCATTTCTCACTGTTGAGAGAAAGGTTGTAGTCATGACATCTTCTAAGGACTTTTTCCAAGTTTTCCTTAGCCTCATCAAAAGTATGCCCATATGTGGTAAGTTTTCCATGTAAATCTCCATGCAATCAATATATATATCAAAGAATATACTTATCACAGCTCGCTGGAAAGTGGCAGGAGCATTGCATATCCCAAAAGGTAGCACTGAATAGGAAAATGTTCCCCATGGACATGTGAACATTGTCTTCTCCTGGTCCTTAGGTTTTATTTGTATCTGATTATAACCACTAAATCCATCCAAAAAAGTGAATTATTTCTTACCAGACAGGTTATCAAGGACTTGATCTATGAACGACAATGGAAAGTGGTCCTTAGTGGTGAGTTAAGCTCCCTGTAGTTGACACAAACTCTCCACTTCCCTCCTATCTTGGGTACTATAATGAGAGGGGAGACCCACTAACTATATCCCTTAAAGCTGGATTAACCCTTCTTTGAGGTTAGTAGACAGGTCTGCATTCAAGACTGATGTAGATTTTATGAGTGTAGACTTTAGGGTCTAGGCCTTTCATACCAGTATAATCCCAAGCTAAGCAAAATCTTGTTGATGTTCTTGTAGAAGCTGCAGGACAAATTTTTGCTGAGAGAGTGACAAAGCACTTCTCATATTGAATTCCTATCCTGGACTAGCTTCTAGCTTAATGACCTTTTCTGCCATAGACAGCTAAGCAAAAAGAAAATATTCCATTTCATGAGGCAATAATGTATGAAGGAATTTTGAAGTTTCTAAATACTATGGAGCATTTGGAGGTGGTAACAAAGTTTCCAAAACACAATCCACTTGGGAACACATTTGGGAGTGCACTCCATATTCATTCATGATAATGGAGGAAATTATCTCATCTTCTCCCCTAGAGGCTACAAATGGCTCCCAGGATATCATCATTAACTAGCGGATTGAATTGACCTCAGGTTCAATATCACCCAAGTCCGGCCAGACTATCTGGTCATCTTGCAATAGAGGTTGAGCTGGGGAATATAGAGTTAGATTCTTAATGTTGACTCTATTGGATATAGTCATTTTTCCTAACCGACAAGCTATATAGGCATCTACAGTAGCCAACCATGGCCTGCCTAGAATTATTGGATACTTTCCCATGTTAGCCTTTGGAGAAAGGACAACAAAGTCAACCAGATACTCCCAAAAATTCAAGGTGACTATAACATCCTCTACCATCCCATCAAATTTAATGGTGGAAATATCAGCAAGCTGAAGGATGGTTGGGGTTTCCCTAAGACTGATGATATGCAACTAAGACATTACTTCCTTGGTCATGACATTTATGGATGCACCTAAGTCAACTAGAGCATTTTGAACTTGTATTCCTTGAATAGTGACTGTAACCATAGGGCTACCAAGATCATAATACTTTGGAACTGTCAATTTTTCCAACATTAGGTAAGATAACTATCCTAGGACATGTATGGTTTTAGGATCCTTTTTCTTCCTCCTGGGTTGTTTTATACAAGCTTCCTTGATGGCTTTAGTATATGTAGGAACTTCCTTTATGGCATCTAGCAGTGGTATTTTAACTGTCATTTGCTTTAGTTAGTTAAGCAAGTCCAACATAGCTTGATTTTCCATTGGCTTAGTTTGTTCCTCCAACCGATGAGGAAATGGGGGCTCTTGAGCTACAGGAGAGGCATGTTTGACTAGCACTTTAGTTGGCTCTGCCGAGGCATCCTCAACTTCAGTGATGCTAGGCTACTGTGGAGGAGAAAGGGTTGTGTCAGACCTTAAATGATTATTATTCAAGGAAATAGCATAGCTCTTTTATTGTGTTGTTGGTTTAGCATTGTTGGGATTAGGAGTAGGCTAAGCAGGCAACTAAGTTTGTTTAGGGGAAGTAGTATTGGTTGTAGGAGGCATTAGAGCCTGTTGCCGAGGTGGTGGCATCAAAGCTTGCTAGTTTGATTGGCTCATCCAATTGTGTGGTTGTTTCCACCCTTGCTGGGGCTATTGCTAGGTTTGCTGAGGTTATTGCCAACCTTGGTGAGGCTGCTACCAGCCTTGCTGAGGTTGTGACCAACCCTGGTGAGATTGCAGCCAACCTTGGTGAGGCTGCTACTAGCCTTGCTGAGGTTGTTGCCAACCTTGTTGAGGCTGCTGCCAACTGTTGTACCCACTAAAACCACTATGCTGTTGATTTTTCCATGCATTATTACTATTAAAATTTTGAAGAGGATCTTGGGGAATACCTGGTCTCTGAGCCCATGGCCTTCACTGGGAAATGTAGAGCACCTCTCCATTCTCATCAATGGCTTTGAACTCGGTAGGCATAGGTTGGGACTCCAAGCTTGCAACAGACTTACACCGACAATTATTTTTCTTCTCCCTACAATGCGGACAATACTATGCTAGCATTGCATCAGCTTCATCTTTCTTTCTCCTTACCTGCATAGTGTCCAACTAAGTAGTGACATCATTAATGATGTCTTGCTTGAAATCTAACAACATGTTGGATAGCTCTATTTTGGACACACCCACACCATTAGACTTGTGAGGCAAGTCTCTTAAGCCTCTTCCCTTCTTGACAGTAGCTCTAGAATAGTTCAAACATATACTCTTTATGTCATCCCAAGTTTTTGGGGTAATGTCCCCCCTGCCATTGTTTATAGTTGAATGTGGACCTCTAATCCAGCCATATACACAACATAGTCATTTCTCGATCATCGAATCATGAAGGTGAGTATAAATTAATCAATTCGCAAGATTCTATCGATTCGACCCGTTGCCTTCTAATTAGTTAGGGTGTTTGAATTACTCTCAGAATGAGAGCCAACAACCAAAAGACCAAACTAATACAAAGGATTTTGAAAGCTTGAAAGATAAACAAATTGTAATTATTCTAAGATGAATGTGTAATTAATCTAAGAATGAAATGTAGATTTTAATCTAAGAACTTGAAAGAGATATGAGAATTAAGCTAACAAAAATAAGCAAATTACACTAATATGAGAATACAATTAACTAGAAATGGAAATTAAACTAATGAGCAATAAAAGCTTGGAAATATGAAATAATTGAGACTAAATTGACTATAGTTTAGATACTCTCATAAATTGCCTCCTCAAAATGAGAAAATGAGGTTCATAATATAGACAAGCCTAGAGAGAGGATGAAGAGTTTCTTGAAATGAAATGGTCGACTCTTCATTTCCAATTGAGACAAATATTGAAGGATTATTTAATTAAAAGAATGAATTATTGCCACATATGGGTGACCCTTCAAATAATTTGAATTATTAAATCCAAATAAGATAACCCATTCAAATAACCAAATAATATTAATTCCTTTTATGTGTATTAGCTAAAGGGGGTGAGTTTAATTTAATTTAAAGCACTTAAGACTTTAGAATTAAATTAATTTATCATAGGGATTATTTAGCTAATAAAGTTGAATACTTAGGAATTAATTATAGTTGAGATTAATGCAATTTAGGGTTTTTGCAATTGACACCAAGTCAAATAAAGTCAGGTAGGAGAGAGAAAATTGCCTAGTAAAATAGGACTTTAATGATGTTAAATTGAAGAAAATGTACCAAAATTGATTGAAATTATAAGGTGCCAATTTTGGGGTATTACATTTTCCCCTCTTTGAATTGATGTGTGAGCAGTGCGTTGATTCAAAGAATAGTCTGATGTGACAAATGAGGTTTCAGGATTATCCCCAGAATGGAGCTTAACCCTTGGAAGTCAAGGTTAGGATGCCAAGACACTGAAATAGATTGAATTGTAGAACCACCTCCAGAATGAGGCATGATTCTCCGAAGTCCAAGTTAGATTGTGAAGACAACAATCTAATGACAACTTGAGAGGAGACTGGAATTGGGGTTAGATTGCCCCAATGCCCATTGATCAAATGATGATAGATGCAAATTTAGGACTAATCTTCAGAATCAGGGTTAGATTTCCCCAATACAAAACTTAGCCCTCCGAGACCCAAGTTAGATAGCCCAAATAATGATCCAAAAGAGATTTCGAGAGCCATCTCCAGAATGAAGCTTGATTTTCAAGAATTAGGGTTTGATTGCCATAATACCTAATGAGATTTTGAGAACCATCTCCAGAATGAAGCTTGATCCTCGAGGATCCGAGTTAGATTGCTCAAATACCTAAAAGATAGATGACAAGATGACAAGATGCGAGGCACAAAGATGCGCCTAGAAATGAGATGCCTCAAGCGGTGAGGACTTCGATTTAGATCAGATTGATATGAGACTGGTTCGACAAGATTTGAATGATGCAATCATCCTACCCCCTCTGGAGTGAAATCAAAAGATGACATATCAGAAGGATGATTGACAACAAGAGGTTACATAATAGAAGCAATCAGACTAGATTTGAAAAGCTGTAGAACCAATTTGGAGTGATTGGGAGGTCTTGTTGACCAAGTTTGACTAGATTTGACTAGAGTTGACTTTAGATGAAAACATTGAAGATCTCAAGAAAATGACGAGGAGATGAGAATTTGGGAGGAAAAAGATGCTAGAAGGCTGATTGCACAAGCGTCCGATCCCAAAGGATCCCAAAATTTTACAATGTGATTTTGAGTCATCTAGAGATGTCAGATTTTGATTTCAATCCCGAAAATGGATTCAGAGCAGTTGATTTAGCCAAGGGTGAAGTTTTTACGCAAAATGGAGTACTTTGAAAATTAGGTCAAAAAAGCTATATAAGGCCCGGAGGGGTCATTTTCAAATCATTATTCACTGTCTTCTAGTGATTCTTAGAGCTCTGCAAGAAAATGGATGGTGTTCCAATGCATACACATTAATTCGAGCACTCTTGACACCACAGCGAACCATCAGAGTATGACCCACCTGTGAGTAGTCGATAAACCATTCTGTATTTCAAGTTTTAACTACTTTATTAGGTGATTTGGGTTAGATTTAGCATGTTTAGGGCCTTGTTCTTCAACCCTCATGTGAGGAAATAGTTTCCTCGTGCTAGCTTCATTTTCCCCTCGCATGAGGAAATGGTTTCCTCGCATGGGTTAGGACTTCCTCACTCGGGGCTTCTCTGTGAGCTCACGTGAAGCGCTAGTTGATGTCGCACAAGATTTCATTTTCTCGGGTATGAAGAGATCTTGTCTCGCTTGAGGGAACAATTACCTTGCGTGATAAGCTATTGCAACATTTATAATCTTCATCCAATTTTACATAAAATCATCCAATTAAAACATTCCAGAGTCCTCTTTAGGATAGATGTGTAGCCTCATTTGCGTGTTGTTCTCTGAGAAACCATCATGTTAAGATAATAATCCGATGCTGTCACTTACTTTACAGGTTGACTTCCCTTATGTCGCATTTCGGTCGCACCACCCAGTCATCACCACATTAGTTCAGAGGTTGACCGATGCTGAGAGAGGCCACATTGATGGGCTAGGATTGACATACTTACGTGATATACCTAACATTTAGGTAAATCACGGTCTTCTAGGTGCACTTGTCGAGCGTTTCCATTCAGAGATGAACACATTTCATTTGTCGATAGGGGAGATGACAGTCACTCCTGAGGACATTTATAAGATATTGAGGATACCCTTCCATGGTTCCCGAGTCAAGTATGATATATAGCCGAGGGCAGGTACACTGGCACTGAAGGCCATATTAAGAGATGAGTTAGTGATGGGTCAGGCCATCTCATGGGATGATCTGGTTAGTAGATATGGTAGTACTCACTGATTGGCAGTCATTTTAGCCATGTTCCTGAGTTGCTACTTGGTTCCTGATCAGGGTCAGCATGGATTGGAGTGCGGCTGGGGACATATCCTACAGAGGATGTTTGATAGGCTAGCCATTAGATTTGGATGGGGTGAGTGCATGCTCGCACAGATGCACCACAAGATGCACGAGGTCATGTATCAAGGGGCAGGGACTATGGCCGCTGGAGTTTTTGTATTATAGATTTAGGCCTGGGAGCATCTCCCTATTTGCAAGATGATATTTCATGATACATGATAGGCCCTCAAGCCCTATATCTACAGATATGTAGGTCCTATGGCTCAGCCAGCGCTGGGTAAGACTGAGCAGTGGAGGGGATAGATAGATGATATGGTAGCAGTTGTGTGGAGACCTTGGGTTGCCACAGAGCCATGGGACGATGCTCAGTGGGAGCTAGCACACATGTTCATCTTGCATCCACTGATTGGACACACTATTAGTGTCATTGAGTGATTCTTGCTCACACATGTTATGAGACAGTTCGGGAGACAACAGGACATCTCCTAGGAGTATGCATCATATGCTCGCTTCATTGATGAGATGAAGAAGGGCTGGCAACCTAGGTTAAAATAGGGCAGATGCACTATTGAGGCACAAGTACCCCTAGCCCAGTGGGAATACATGGTGGATGTCACCAATGCAGGGATGACACCTTCATATCGAGATCATTTCTTGGTGCACCCCTTCCCTAGATTTACAAATCCTATCGGGATAAAACAAAGAGTACAACAATAGCCCACACAATATCAGCCTGTGCAGCAGTAGCAGCCTGCACAGTAGCCACAAGGACAATAGTAGGTACCTACACGACAAAAAATACCATTATAGTGGCCTGGGCAGAGAGCATTGAGGCCTAGGACAGGGTAGATGGATATCCCCTCGAGGACTATGGGGTCAGATGCAGGTGCTAGGAGCAGTGGGACCCAGTAGAGGTCCACTAGATAGAGGACAGGGGATCCATCACAGTAGATGCCTCCTGATAAGGAGGCCCGGGTTGAGGATATTGATATGATAGATCAGGCCACATAGGGGCCAGCTCAGATAGCATAGGTTTAGGAGGCTCTCAGGAAGAGCCGAGAGAGAGTGAGATAGGTGCAGTAAGAGAGGGATGATTTCCATACACAGGTCATCATCCAGGAGATGCAGGTGGCTGACCCAGAGTGAGAGATCAAAGAGCTCCAAGAGGAGCTATCAAGGTCACAACTAGAGACTAGATATGAGTCCACTCAGGCAGCCTACTACTGCGCGACATATGTTGGTGTTGTTATAGATCTATCAAAGCAGGTGCCTCTATTTTCTGAGTACGCCGAAGCACCACAGGGACCTCCACCACAAGCACCTCCATAGGCACCACCACAGGGACCGATGCCTCCTCCTCAGGGATCACCTCCACAGGGACCACCACCACTTCCTCCTCTAGGCGGCGATGGGAAGAGTTAGCCCATTTTGACATTCATATTGTAGCCCATATTTTGATACTGTGCTCGAGTAGCACCATTCTTTTTGTACATGACATTGATCGACCGCGAGATATATATATGAGATTACCTCTTTGATATCATTGTACTTGTTTATATATTGCTTTAATGTTGATGTTCATGTTTTATGAGATGTTTCCTAGATGATTTAGATGTATGGATTAGATATGTATAAGATGCACATGCTTTCTTTTATGATACGAATATGCACATGTTTTATTTTATGATGGTATATGAATATGCAATGTGAAATGCAATGATAAATGGTAGATAAATGAATGCAATGTATGATTTTATGTATGCTTATAATGGATGCAAATGGAAATGAGTATGTAAATGTGAAATGTATGCATATGGAAATGGATGCAAATGGAAATGCAATTTATGTGGTACTAATCATCTCATGCAAGATTTTGCAATATATGACAGGTACTAACCAAAAACATGTTTAAAGATTGAGAATGAGGACCGAACACTTGTGCAGCCAAGACGAATCTGGGATGAAAGATGAGAACCTTCTGTGTGATGATGATTATCACCTTCATGAAATTAAGATCTAATAGCAACAATTGAAAGTAAATACAATGCAAATCTAATTAAAATTGAAACTAAGATCTATAGCATCTCATGGTTCTCTAGAAAGAGGTGGTAAGTGAAGCTCTCAGCTCAAATCCTCACTAGTGACACTTCTAAAATGAGAAATTATGCTCCTACTATGCTTCTAAAATGCTCATTCAATGCTTAATCTAGGTCAAGTTGACAAGATATAATGCAAATTACTCTAAATGCTCTTAATTGCTCTCAATTGCCTATAGTAACAATGCTTTGCAAATGAAGTTCTAAGATCTCAATTTCTCTCAAAATGCTTCATATTTATAGTAAATTCCCAAGGGTAGGGGGTGGAGTGAAGTAATCATGATTTACCTTAGGTTGAGTCAAATAATTTGCTTTGTTCATAAATGGGGAGACAATTTAAAGGTTTGTCTCAAAGCTTTGGACAAAAGGACAAGATTGAGTGGTTGAGATTGAAACTTTCAAATGAGTGATTGAGATTCATCCTTTTTGAGTGATTTGTGTCTTTTTGTCCTCAATTTTCATTGGTTGCTCAAATTTGTTGAAAGAAATTAGGAATTATTAAATTCAATTAATTAATTAAATTTAGCCATGTAGGGTAATAGGTTCATTTTGATTTTTGATTTAAACAACTATACAATTAATTGATTAAAATCAATTATGTAGTGTTTTTGGCCCCTTCAAGCTTTGATTTAATTATTTAACATCCTTATTTGATTTTTCCTTTGCTTTTAATTGATTTTGTCCAACTTTATTTAATTATGTCCATTTTAATTGATTTGATCCCTTTTTTGATTGAATTAATGCATTTTGATGATTTCGAGCCATTTAATTGATTTTTGCAATTTAAAAGCACTTGTCCAATATTGCGTGTCTACAAATGCCCCTCTTTGAATTGATGTGTGAAGAACATTGATTCAAAGATTCTTGTGAGTCCTGATCGCTTTTAGGTCTTGATTGCTTATTCACTGATATGCCTCTGATATTGATTAATTGCTACCTCTGATATGATATTGATATGATTGTTGCCTCTGATACAAATTTTTTTGATGCCCCATTGATTCCAATGATGTTTGATTTTAATTTCAATATGATACCCTGATACCCCCTCAAAAATTAAAACATATTAATAGTTTGATTTGAAAAATTTGATGAGGGTTGATTCATTGAATATGCTTTCATTTCTGAAAAACTTGATGATATGCTATGTGCTAAAGGATGCCTCGGTTGGTTTGATATGTCAATATATAGGTCTAAGCCAAATTTCACCTCCAAAATTAGGTCAAAATAGCTTAAATAGGTTGAAAAACCTTGTTTTACTATTCATTTTTACTTTTGTCTTTGGTGATTTTGCTATGATCCTACAGTGAATTTCAAGATGGTTGTCCCTATTCGAGAGCATCGATTCGAGAGGTGTCAGAGATATGTGAGGCCACCTAAGTATGGACCTCCAGTAAGTTATTTTGAACTTGTTATTTGCATTTATTGCTCATTTATTAGCTTTTATTGCAATTTCTTATTTCATCATTGCGTTTAATATGCGAAATTCACGCCTAGAAACATTTTACTATCACTTAGACCCTTTAACTATCGCATCCACGCTTCTGTCTCACGCTTTCGTGTAGTTTAATGCCGCTTAAGAAACTTTTATTCTCGCCTAGGAATAGGATACTCACGCCTATAGCTAGGTCAAAATGCCCATTTTCTTATAGTCTATCGCTTAGGAAACCCTAGCAACTTTACTATCACCTAGCATGATTCAGTGTCACATAGCAGAAGAACTATCGCCTAACACCCGAATAATGTCACTTCACAAGTTTTTTTGTTATTGCTTAGGAGGAATGTCGCCTGGGATGGCTAAAATCATGCCTATAGACTTTTGAAAAAAAAATTGTACTTTTTTTTAACACGTGTACTTGATTGTGTCTGATGAAAAATTTGATGACTTTTGATGCTCGAGTCGAATGATTAGATTAGGTCTGTTGCTTTCAACAAAACAAAAGGATTAGGATATCAGGATAGTGTTACCAGCAAATGTGATGTGTTAATCTGATTAGGATAGGATTTTGATAGGATAAATCAATCAGTGTGAAAATTGATATTATTTGATAATGCTGCTTCGTTCTCAGGACACAGAGACACGAACAAATGGTACTTGGTGTGATTGCTTGATACTTTTGAAAAACTTGATTGACTTGAGATAATTTTGTGATATGGTATACTGATATGGTTCCTTTTCTTTTCCAACAGGCAAACTTTCCTACTTTATACTTTCGGACAGTGGCTTCTTGGGTCATTGATTTGGGCCAGACTCTTACAGATGCTGAGTTTCACATGACTGAGTTGTGTGGTTTGAGTTTTCTCCTTGATCTTCCATGGTTCTAGCTGAACCATGGTTTACTGACTACAGTGGCAGAGTGATGGCACTCCGATCACAACACATTTCATTTTCCTTATGGAGAGATGACGATCACGCCTGAGGACGTGTATAGATTACTATGTATCCCCTGTAGAGGAGAGGTAGTGTATTATGATTCCATCTATGATTCTAGTGTCTATCGATGAGTGTTCGGGGACAATTCTATTGATAATGGTGATATGATCACTTGGCCTCAGTTTGCTTCCTTTCCTACCTTACCAATAGTACTTGGTGCATTGATCGGTAGTTTACTTCTTCCCAACCGGCAAGGTCATGGTTTTTCTATCGGATGGGGTAGGATATTGGAGGATTTTCTTGCTCATCCTTGATGCTTTGATTGGGGTTCATGCATCCTTGCATAGCTCTACCATGATTTTCATGAGTTTGTCTATCGAGCGATTGTATCCTTGTCAGCTGGTGCATTGGTTCTTCAGTTGTGGATATGGGAGCATCTTCCCATCACTAGGCCTATTTCAGACAGGGTTCGACCTCGGGATTTTCCCTATGCTTTTCTATACATTGGGATGGTTATACAACATCATTTGGGTCATTTGGATTTCTGGCAATGATAGATTGATGATCTAGATCAGGTTTTATGGAGACCATACAGGGGTTGCGAGCTATAGAGGGAGGATGATGATGAGTTACCATATATGTTTTACCTTGGCTGGATGATTGGTCGCACTACTAATACTATTAAGTGCTTCTGCTTTGGCAGAGTTTCTAGATTCTATGGTTGGACATAGGATATGCCACAGGGTACAACACTATATGCTTGGGTACAGACAAAGATATCTATGTGGGGTCCTCTTATTGATTATGAGTTTTCCTTAGATCAGATTGCTGGTATGGCTTATTGCAGATGGGAGATGCTTTCTGGTGTAGCAGAGGTAGGTATGTCTTGTGAGTTTTCTGGTTGGTGGGCTCATAATAGGTTTACTCAGTTTACTGATCCAGCAAAGCCTATCCCGGGTCGAGGTGATGGAGGTGGTGGTGGTAGACGGTGGAGATGAGGAGGACAAAAAGATCCTCCTATTATTGCTGATAGAGGACAGGTGAGAGATGGTCATGCGAGGGATAGAGATCATGCTAGAGGTCATGATGATGCACGTGAGAGATAGCCTAGAGTAGATAGACATCATAGAGCTCATAGACAGTAGAGACAATAGAGATAGGTTCATGTTGATGCTGCTAGGTAGATTCTTGGTGGATTGGATCCTTTGGTTTAGTTGCAAAGAGTATCCTTGGCTCAGCAGGATGATGATGCAGCACAATAGGATTAGGTTCCAGCATAGTAGGTTCCTATACAGGATCACCAGCCATAGGATCATGGGCAGGGTTCATAAGATGTTCCTACTATGGGTACTGTAGTACAAGAGGTTCAGCCTCTGAGGACAGATATGTCCACCGTTGTTGGTTGTTTAGATCAGGTTGCTGCCTTGATGCTGTAGTTCATGTCTACTATGATTCAGAGATAAAGTGGAGGGAGTACTTCTCAGGCTCCTCCCCCACCAGATGGTAGAGGTCCAGATGGATCTGGTGCTATAGGATCTTGATTTCTTTGATGATAGATTCACTCATGGTTGATGTACTTGTATCACATGCCATGTTTTTTGATTGATCAAACCATTTGATGTAGTACTTTGTATGACATTGTATCTTGATATACTGAGTTGATGGATCATTGATGAGCACCTTTTTTTTTATGATATATGATGATATACTCCTTGGTTCTCCTTGATGAGTTATTTATGAGATTATCTTTTATGTAGCTATATGATGTGTTATGCATTTACTGTGATTTATGCTATGGATGCAGTTATCTTATTTTATGATATAGATAAATGATGCAATGATGTATGGATTTATGACATGGTTTCCCTTTTCTCAATGTATGGATGCAAAATGTTTTATGGAAATGCATATGTAAATGTCCCTTATGTTTTTTAATTTTTCAATGTATGCAATGCAATTCTATCCTTAACAATTTGTATGCAAATGATGTATAGATGTTTTTCTCTTTTTCTGGTATATGGATAATGTTTAATGATTAATGCTATGCATGAATGCAAAAGATAATCTCATTTTCTTTTAGTTTGATTGATCTAATCAAGAGTAAGATGTTTGATGGAATCCCTCATTTCATTAATGTTTTGAATAACCAAGATTATTGATGTACCCCCTTTTGCCCTTGGAAAATTAACCAAAAATAAATGCAATTAATCTAACATGATAATGTAATGCAACCTAAGTGTCACCAGCTTTTAGCAAAGAAATGCCATGGAGATAAATTTTCATCATTGAGCATTTTGGGACCAAAAAGCTAGTACAATCATCACTGACCACATCATGATGATATGAATACCACTTTTTATCGCTTTTTGGTAACCTCCTTTTTGAACCAAGTACAACCCTCACTAGTTGGATGACCAAACTATGGGAGTCTGAATACCAGTGTTAACAGATTCAATATTGCAAGTGGATTTTTGGGATTAAGATATAGAAAATCTAAATAGCCAAGGGATCTATTTGTGTAAACAAGCAAAGGACAATCTTTCCTCTTATGAGATAGTCCTCGATGGTTCTTTGATGACCATGTCATTAGACAAAGGCTCATAAGTTGATGAATCTTCCTCAAAAAAAGCACTCAAAGGAAATAAAAAATATCATGTCTTTCTCATGGCTAATCTAGTTGAAACATCATTGATTAGTTCAAAAGATGTGATAAAAAGTCAATTTCCTAAAGATTATCAAAAAGAAAGTTTCTAGTGTTTTGCAATGTTTCCTAATTTTCAAAAAGTATTTCCAAGCCTTCTGATCTTTAAGGTGTTTTGTCAATTTTTAATCCTGAATTATAAAGTCAATGAAGGCTTGAGGATCATGTTGTAGGATCAAATACTTAGGCTTTGAACAATGATATCTATCAAAGGTTCAATAACTTTCCACTCGTCTGAAACTCTGATAAATCTCTCTCCAACATGACTGATTGTAGCACTTATTGAATCCATTTGGTACCAAATTTCAAATCCTCTTCTACCCCCAAGTGATAAATGTGATCATTCAACAAACTTGGGGCTGATAGACAATGCAACAATGCAACTGAGCGGCTTTATTATGACTATGTACAAATGATGGATGCAATGGCAGTTGTACAAATGGGATGTTGGAAATGCAATATGGACATATGTGACTAGGAAAGACAAACTTAAGGGAACAAAAGGTTCTTGTTTACCAAGTTTTCACCTTCTGGATCTTTTTCTTTTTTTGCTACCAAGGTGCCTATTGCTAGGTTTTCACCAAGGCACTTTTTTTCTTTTTCAATTTGTTTTTTTCTTTTTTTTCAATTTTTTTGTATTTTTCAAGATCTCTTTGACTATGTGCAATAAATATGATGCTCTTATCTAATACTCTTTATACTCTTTCATCTCCCTCATGTGTAGAACCTTTTGAGATGAATGTTGTTGATGGGTTCTTGGAGTTCCTCTCCTTCACAATCTGATAACTTATAGGTTCTTGTGCCAAATGAAGACACTATGATGAATGGGCCAAGCCAATTAGCCTCCCATTTGCCTTTCTTCTCTCTTTCAACCCGATTCTTTGGGTTCTCTCTCAACACTAAGTCTCCTACCTGAAAGACTCTCGGTTTGATATATTTATTATAGCTCCTCAAGATTCTATTTTGGTATACTTTTAGGTGCTCATAAGCTTGTGTTTGATGTTCTTCAAGTAACTCCAATTGTTGAAGTCTAGCGAATCTATAGTCCTCATCGGTGATCAACCCTTGTAATGACACTCGTAGAGACAAGATTTCAACCTCTAATGGTAGAACTGCTTCAGCCCCATAGACTAATGAAAATGTCATGGCTCCCATAGGTGTCTGAATGCTTGTTCTATAGGCCCATAATGCTGGATTAATTTTCACATGCCAATCACTTCTCAATTTATTGACCGACCTCTTCAAGATTTTCAAGATATTCTTATTCATGGCTTCAGCTTTCCCATTTCCCTGAGGGTAATAGATTGACGAGGAGTGGTGAGTGATATGAAATGTAGCACAAAGTTCATCCACGTCCTTGTTTTTAAATTGTTTTCCATTATCTGTTATGATGGCATGAGGAATGCCATATCTGCAAATGATGTGGTTCAAGATGAACATGGAAATTTGCTTACCCATGGCTGAGATCAAAGGAACCGCTTCGACCCACTTAGTGAAATATTTTGTTGTTGTTATGATATATTTGTGACCATTTGAAGAAGGTGGGTATATGACGCCAATTAGATCAAACCCCCATTGATAAAAATGCCAAGGTGTAACAAATGGGTGTAATTCTTATGTCGGTGCATGTATCATGTCACCATGATATTGATATTTTCTACATATCCTGACAAAGTGGAAAGCATCTTTTTCTAATGTCTTCCAGAAATACCCTAAGCAAAGGATTTTCTTAGCTAGATTTAACCTGCTTGCGTGTGACTACAAATGCCTTTGTGAAATTCATGCAAAGCTAATCTAGACTCTTCCTCCTCTAGACACCTAAGAAATGTCCCGTCGAGACCCTTACGATACAATGTTTCTGAGAGAATTATGTAACAAGCTTATTGGCATATAAAGTTTCATTTTTGGGCTCGGGTTTGGTCTAAGGATAGCACTTGGTCTTTGAGATATGTGTATATAGGGTTATGCTAAGGGGAGTCATGTCCATGTAATAGGGAAACAATTTGGGTTTCAGGAAGGTCAAATGCCGGTTTCAACAACTCTTCCACCAAGAACTCGTACTTCTCATTTTGATCAGGTTTTTGTAACAAGGAAGCCAAGGTGGCCATGGCGTCAGCTGCTCTATTTTTATCTCTAGGAGTCTGCTCAAAAGTGATCAAGGAAAAGTACTTCTTCCATCCATCAATCATGGTCTTATATGGCATCAAATTTTCATCTTTAGTGTTATATTCATTGTTGACTTGATTAATGATGAGTTGAGAATCTCCATAAATTTGTAGCTCCGTGATGTTCCATTCTAAGGCCATTTTGATGCCTATAACTAGTGCCTCATATTCTGCTATATTATTTGTGCATGGAAACAAGAGTTTTTAGGACTTAGGAATGGTGTAACCTTGAGGAGTGACCAATAGTATGCCGGCCCTGAAACCTCCTTGAGTATGGGAGTCATCAAAGTATAACTTCCATGTTTTTGCTTCTATGTTTACAATGGCGGAATCCAGAAATTCCACTTGGATAGTTTGTGTAGAAGTCATGGGGTTTTCAGCTAAGTGATCCGCTATCACTTGCCCTTTGATTTCCATTCTATCAACATACTCAATGTTGAATTCACTCAATATCATAACCCACTTTGCTATCCTACTTGTTAAGGCAGTTTTACTTAACAAATACTTGAGAGGATCAATTTTGGCAATTAGCTTGACCTTATGCATCAACATATAATGTCTTAGTTTTTGAGATGCAAACACAACTGCTAAGCAAGCCCTTTCCATGAATGTGTAGTTAAGTTAATATTTGATCAATGTCCTACTCAAATAGTAGGTAGCTCTTTCCTTTCCTTGTTCATCCTCTTGTGCCAAAAGCACTCCTAGGGATCTTTCGGTAGTAGATATGTATAAAAGAAATACTTTTCCCTTGATTGGTGACATGAGAATAGACAGATTTATCAAGTAGGTTTTCAACAATGTGAAAGCTTGATCACATTCGACATCCCACATGAATATGGTATCCTTATGTAGCAACCTAGTGAAGGAATGACATTTTTTGACCAATTGGGAAATAAACCTTCTTATGGATTGTATTTTGCCTTGTAAGGATCTCATTTGGCTGATGTTCTTTGGTATCTCCATATCCATTATGGATTTTACTTTCTCTGGGTCCACTTAATTCCTTTGGCAGAAACTATATAGCCTAATAACTTGCCGAATTGGACACCAAAGCAACATTTCTTTGGGTTTAATCTGACTTTGAATTGCTCCAACTGAATGAATATCTTTTTCAAAATTTGGAGGTGTTCTTCTCTTTTGTGCAATTTTGCCAATATATCATCCACATAATCTTCTAAGAATGTATGCATCATGCCGTGGAAGATAGTTGTCATGGCCCTTTGATATGTGGCTCCAAAATTTTTAAGGCCAAAGGGCATGACATTCCAACAAAAAGTGCCCCAAGGGCAAGTAAAGGTAGTCTTCTCCTAGTCTTTAGGTGCAATTTTGATCTGATTATACCCACTGAAACCACCCATTAGGGAGTACATGGAATGACCCGCTATGAAGTCAACTATTGCATCAATGCTCAAAAGTGGGAAGTCATCCTTAGGACAACAAAGATTTAGGTCTCAAAAATTTGTGCATACTCGAATGGATTTGTCATGTTTTGTGATCGGTACAATGTTAGATATCCATTCGGCGTAAGCTATTGCCCTTATGAATCCCACCTTCAACAATTTTTCTAATTCTGCCTTGACCAAAAGAGCTATGTGTGGGTGCATTTTCGTCAACTTTTTCCTAACGGGCTTAACCCCTGGTCTAACATTCAGATGATGCATTATAAAGTCAGGATCTAAGCCAGGCATGTCAGCATATGACCGTGCAAATTTTACTTGTTGTGCTTTGAAAAACTTGAGGAAGTCCTCTCTTTTGAGAGGTGTAAGAGATGCTGCCAAGTGTATAAATTTTGGATCCACTTCCATCCCAATGTTAACCTTTTCTGTCAGCTCTATGAGTATAGGCAACCTTTCTTCCTCATGCTCTAGTAGAGTATCCAATCTCTCTTCCTTTGATGCCACAATTGGGTTTTCACCAAAGGAAACGTCTTTTATCTTTACTTTTTTGGGTTCTAATGCTGCCATATAATGGTTTTCAGCACTAGAACTTTTCTTTTTCTTATTTTTTTTTATTTTTTTATTTTGAGTAATAGATTGAACCCCCGCTACTTCTATCATGTTCGGTTTGAATTCATTGGTGAAAGAGGGCTCAACCACATTAAGGTATTGGTTTGTTGCTTGGTCATTCGAGAAGTAAAGCAAGTCACTTGGCTTGGTTTGGTCCCAATCAATAAGATGGGGATTTATTAAGGATAAGGTTTCATTAGGTGATTTTTCATCAATTTGGTTTATAGACATGACTTTTTTTGAGGGTTCGTACATTGTATCATTTAGATCTATGACGTGCACTTCCTCAAGATGGTCCATGGAAGAAGGGTCAAAATCCCTTCACTTGAGTCCTCGTCGACTTCTACGGGAAATAGTGTGGGAAAACCCATGAGCGTATTAAAACTAACATTTGAATCTCCCTCCTCTGAAGGCATCCAAAATGTATCTATCCATGGTGAATTTTTATATGCTTGTCCTATGTTAAGACCTTTTATATTAGGCTCTTCATTGACTTGAATTTCTTGCCTTGGGATCTTTGCATAAGTATGCATTGTAACTACTTCTTTATCTTGACATGATTCATCAGATAGGGTGTCCCACTCATAATCCTAGGAGTCATCACTATCTCCATCGGATTCTAAGGCATTTACTTGAGGATAGAAATCTTGCATTGGGCTGGAGCTTTCACCTTTGTATTGGTAACCTACTCTGGACCTTTCTTGTTTTTCCCTCCAAGTAGGTTCAATGGGTTCTAGTAAGCCTCTATTCCTTTGGCCTAAGGGTCCTCTTCCCTTGTATCCCATCTTCTGCATTATCTCAAACCCTTTCCCATATTGCTCGATTTGTATATTAACATGCTGGATTCTTTCCATGGGAGTGTTTGGGGTATCCTCTTCATCATGATAAAGCCATTGAAGGACTTCATTCTCTTCCTTGTTGAATGCTACTTGTCACTTTTTCTTATGAAGTAAGAGTTGTACTTATGAGGCAAGTGTTCTTTTTATGGTTTTCCATGTGTTCTTGGAGATGTGGGTATGTTGAATAGGGAAACAAAGTATTCCCCTACTCCTTTGGAACTAATTTTGCATTGTTTGTCAAATGCATCCATCATCTCATCCATTTTCTTGTAGTTTTCCTTTTTAACTTTATCTTTTTCTTCCCTAGTGGGTTTGTAGGGTACTATCTCTAATTTAGGGGCTTGATTTGAACCTTCATTTGCAGTTGGACCCTCATAGCTCATCTTTTCCTTCCCCTTAGTTGATGTCATTGAGCTAGCTTGAGGAGGGTTTGGAGTAGAATTTAATGTTATGATAGGATCATCCATTTTGGTATCTTCAATGGTGGCTCTTTGAATGATTCCTTCCTAGTTATGTGGAATAAATAGCTCATGAAGGGGTTTGATTGCATTGCAATATTGGAATGGGTTTGAGTCCCCTCCAACCATGATTTCTTCACCCATGTACAAAAATTTGATGCATTGGTGGTACATGGATGGGACTGCTTGCATCTCGTGGATCCATGGTCTCCCCAAAAAAATATTATAATTTAACTTCATGTCCAATAATTGGCAATTGGTGTCCTTCTTGACAAGTCCCACTTGAATGGGCAATACGATCATGCCTGTAGAGGCCCTTTCAGCTTCATCATAAGCTTTAATGGTGATGTTTTTCATAGGGTCAATGCAAGACTTGGACAACCCTAAGGATTTAACAAGACTTAATGTGCAAATATTAAGGCTAGCTCCCCCATCAATGAGAACTCGTTTGACTCTATGGCATTCAATAAAAACCTCTATGTGCAATGGTAGGTTTTGGGGATGAGCAATAGACGTGTCATCTTGGTCAAAGAATGAAAAGCAATGAGGTGCTACGAGATGACCTACCATGTTTTGGAACTTCCCCTCTTCTAAGTTGGTAGGAACATTCGTCTCTACTAGAGCTTTTTCTAAAATTTCCTTATGATTAGGAGATAGCTTCAATAGCTCCAACATAGAGATTTGCATTGGAGTTCTTTGCAACTGATCTACCAAGCTATAAGGTTTTTCTGCTATAGAAGATTGTTTGATCACAATGTTGGACTGCAGAGTGCCAATAACTTTAGGAGCAACCCCTTGTAGGGTAATCCTCAAAGTCTACCCTCTTGTAATAACATTTGATGTCTCTTTTTGGGGCTGTTCCTTCATTATTATAGCATTCACAATGTTATCATAAGGTGGTGCAAAGTTAATGTTATTGCTGCTTTGTTTCTTGCCATTAGATGACTCCCCTTTGTCATATTTGTAGAAGGGTTGTTTGAATACTATATGGTCTTCATTGCTTTGAGGTCCATCAATGGTGATCATGCCATTATCAATTAAATCTTGCACTATATTCTTTAGCTACAAGCATTCATTTGTTGTGTGCCCTTGAGTCCTATGGTATTCACAATGGCTATTGGCACTCCACCAACTAGGCTTGTTGTGTGGCTCATAAGGCTGAATGTTGGGTAGAGTAATGATATTATTAGCCATGAGGGTCCTTAGTGCCTTTTCGAGGGGTTCACCCAAGGGTGTGAAGTTCCTTTGAGGAGTTGGCACCAAATATTTATCAAATTTATTACTCCTTGAATTATTTCCTTGGTTGCCATTATTAGCATTGTTGTTGTTGGAAGGTGCATTGGAGGTCTGATTGGCATTATTCACCTAATTAGGTGTTCTTGTAAGAGAAAAGGGAGTTATCTTCAAGTTGCTAGAGTCAACAACCCCATCATTGACTATTCCTTTATTGTTATTTTTATATCGACTATTGCTATTGAACCAATTCTTATTTTGATTGGTGCCATTGCTGGAGTTATTGTTGTTATCTTTATACAATTTCAGTTCCCCATTTTTAACCAACACTTCTTCTATTGTTACTCCATTTTCTATGAGGTCTTGAAATGTCTTGGGACATTGCATTCTCAGTCGGTAGTTCATCTCGGTGCTCAAACTATTAATGAATATATCCATTTTTTCATTCTCGGGCACACTCCTAGGATACCTCGCAAATACTATCCTCCACCTTTGTAAGAAAGTGAGGAATGCCTCTCCATCTTTTTGTTTAGTGTTACATAATTTTATCATCATAACCTCATGCTTGATGTTATATGAGCAATGGGCCAAAAAATTTGAAGCTAATTCTTTGAAGGTTTTTATGCCGGAGGGTAACTTAGAAAACCACTCCATAGCCATGCCTCCTAAGATTCTTGGGAATAGTCTCATTAAATAGGTTGTATCATGCATGAACTCTAAGCTCAATGCACAAAAATCATGTAAGTGATCTTGTGGATCTGACATTCCTTCATACTTATCATATTTGGGGAACACTACATTGATCAGGAATGGTGCCATTACTATACTTCTATCAAACAGGAATGGACACAATGCTTTGATAGAAAAGGGTTTAGGACCCCCGCTTTGCTTGATTGTATCTAGTTGCATTTTAAATATCTTAAACTGTTTGATCATAATGTCTATGGCACTTTCTTCAATTTTGGGTGGTTTTAGTTGATTCACATCATAATCTCATGGGAGTTTGAGACCTTCTCAGGCTAGGTTCATGAAATAATTCTCTTTATCTCTTGCCATTGCCTTTTCCATGAGTATTAAGAAATAGGGGCATTGAAAAACTTCATCAACTTTGTCATTGGTGGCATCCTCAGCGGTTGGTTTAGTATTAGTTCTTTGGTCAGTGGTATCAATTCCTTGAGCATTTTGATCTGCCCCTCCACCATTGGTATTGCCTTGATTATTTATGTCAATGCCCCTATTATTGGCATCACCTTGGTTATTGGGGTCAATGCCACTATTGCCCTTATTACCCAAACTACCATAGTACATCATGTTGTCCTCCCCTTCTTGTTCGGGTGATTTTTAGGGTACTCTTGGAGTATTAGACTCATCTCCTGGGTAAGGGAGTTCTTGACTCAAATAAGTCCCGTCTACTTGCAAGGTTTGCTTGATGCAGTAGGATCTAGTAAAAGTAGGCATGAACCTTGGAGAATAGGAGTCAATATTACCCGTGGTCAAATCCTTTGTAAAATTTGCAAAAATGGTGTAGAATAGAATTTTTGACTGAGTTGAAGGTTGGAGCAGTAAGAACATGGAAAATAGTACTCAAATATATGATCAATTTTTTCTAACCCCCCTGCAAGTACTCTCTATTTTCCCTTTAGATTTTTGGGTGTCACTAAACTAAGTGTAGGTGTGACTGAATTTTGCATACGTGTGTACTGGTATATTGTTAGGTGGCACTCTATAGGGATGCAAGCAACACTTTCCTATTGATAGGTGATTTTCCAATTTTAGTAGGCGTAATTAAATATGTTCTAGGCATGACTTCACTATGTCTATGCGTTTGCATACAAGTCACAGGCATGACTGAGCCTCTGATAGGCAAGATTGGTTTGTGCACAGGTGGCACTTCTCTGACCAGGTTGTAAGATTTTTGAATTTTTTAAATGTTTAAGATCAGGTCTTTTGAAATTTCCTTGTTTGAAAATAAACAAACAATCTCAACATGCACATCAATGTCCTTAAAATAATCTAATGTGTATATTCTCGAAAATTTTTCACAGGTATAACACAAGAAATAATTCCAAACAACCTACCTAAAGTCAAATTTGGCTTGTAAACATGACTCTAATAGGTGGCCTTGCTACTTTATCTGGTATTTAGTGTGGATTCCGTTCAAATAGATCTTAAATTTTCATCCCCCAAGTATGTTAAGGGGTTTCCCACATGCACCAAGGTATGATTTTGCGCAATTCATGAGGACTAGGAAATTCAAAAAATTTAACATGTCCATTTGTCACACACCCCATTAAGGATGTATGTGTTTCATTTTATAGTGGGTTGGATTCTCACAGTAAAAGCAAGGGTATCCCACTTTGGGTTGTCCCTCTCACCGGCCTCGTTAACGCACAACTCGGGCGGTGAACCCACTAAATCTCTATTTTAACTAGCATGTTCATATAAAGCAAGAAAAATGGAATTAAGGTTAAGCTTTTGGGAATTTGGTTCACCTAAAAGGTGAAGAGCATATCCCTAACTTTCCCTGTAGTTCCTCAAACACTCAAGCAATAAAGTTCTTTTTCAATCTCGTAACAAAGAGATTCTTAAAATTGAAGTGTTTGGTTCATTTGTTGTTTTAATTAAGCTATGTTCAAAAGTAATGCCGCAATTTGATCAAGTGCAAGCTTGAATAGAAGAATACCTTTCCTTTGTAGCTAGCCTAAGCTAGGGGCATTTTTGAAAGGTTTTGTCATTGTTTTTCAACTCACTTTGGCAATAGCCTCCTCCAAATGTGCTTTTCCACCAACAAGTTAGTCAACACTAACAAACACCATGAGGGGAAACTAAAATCAAAAATTGAAGGAGCAACACTTATGTATGAATTTTATAGAGCTTATTTGCACATTTCCAAAGGAAACTTGATCTAAGGACTAAAAATCCAATTGAGAGACACAAACTTTGATTTGTATGCTTGAACAATTGCAAGGTAATTTTGAAATACCTGATTGTCGTCCTTTTGTGTAGTCTCAAGAATAGCTTTAACGTGCTCAAAGTTCTCCTTTTTAATCTTCTTTGCTAAAGCCTTTCCTTCTTTGTTAAATTTTCTTTTCAGCTTCTGTACTTTCCCGTGGTTGCTCAGTTACTGTTAAATCATATAAACATGGAGTTAGACAAATGATTTGATCAATTTAACAGTAAATATAGACAACAAGTAGCAGACGACATTGTCCAGCTAATAGGCATGAACAAATTGTTAGCAGGCATAACTTTACTGATAGCAAGCGACACTCTACAGTGCCACAGGCGATACTAAAAATTACACAGGTGTGAAAAATTTATCATGAAGCCTAAACAAAACTTAAATTTGCAGAAAATGATTTATGCTAAGCGACAGTTTAATAATAGTAAGCGTGCATTCAAAGATTATAAGTGTGACTGTTATTTAAAATGGCAAAGCAAAGTGTAAAGGTAGGCGATAATAAATCTCAGCAAAGCGATACTTCCTGAGTCATAGGCATGACTTTAAGCACCAAAGGATGAATGCATTTATCTCACAGGCGTGAGTAGATGATTTGTAGGTGACTACAGAGTTCTCAAAACTGAGTAGAATTTGCATGCCAGGCATGAATCTTCAGATAATAGGCATCAGGACAAAGATTTTAAGCGGTAGTAAAATGACTGCAAGTGTGAATAGATCTCTTGTAAGCATGACTTCACCAGTTTCCTGCAAAATATTCACGGAAAATAGAAAATACAAGCATGCAAATTATGATAAAAATGATAAAATGAGGCCTAGGGTCCTACGGTGGGTGCCATTTGTGTGATGATGATTATCACCTTCATGAAATTAAGAACTAATCGCAACAATTGAAAGTAAATACAATGCAAATCTAATTAAAATTGAAACTAAGATCTATAGCATCTCATGGTTCTCTATAAAGAGGTGGTAAGTGAAGCTCTCAGCTCAAACCCTCACTAGTGACACTTTTAAAATGAGAAATTATGCTTCTACTATGCTTCTAAAATGCTCATTCAATGCTTAATCTAGGTCAAGTTGACAAGATATAATGCAAATTACTCTAAATGCTCTTAATTGCTCTCAATTGCCTATAGTAACAATGCTTTGCAAATGAAGTTCTAAGATCTCAATTTCTCTCAAAATGCTTCATATTTATAGTAAATTCCCAAGGGTAGGGGGTGGAGTGAAGTAATCATGATTTACCTTAGGTTGAGTCAAATACTTTGCTTTGTTCATAAATGGGGGGGACAATTTAAAGGTTTGTCTCAAAGCTTTGGACAAAAGGACAAGATTGAGTGGTTGAGATTGAAACTTTCAAATGAGTGATTGAGATTCATCCTTTTTGAGTGATTTGTGTCTTTTTGTCCTCAATTTTCATTGGTTTCTCAACTTTGTTGAAAGAAATTAGGAATTATTAAATTCAATTAATTTATTAAATTTAGCCATGTAAGGGTAATAGGTTCATTTGATTTTTGATTTAAACAACTATACAATTAATTGATTAAAATCAATTATGTAGTGTTTTTGGCCCCTTTAAGTTTTGATTTAATTATTTAACATCCATATTTGATTTTTCCTTTGCTTTAATTGATTTTGTCCAACTTTATTTAATTATGTCCATTTTAATTGATTTGATCCCTTTTTTGATTGAATTAATGCATTTTGATGATTTTGAGCCATTTAATTAATTTTTGCAATTTAAAAGCACTTGTCCAATTTTGCGTGTCTACACCTTTGATAAATAGATCCAGAAGAAAACAATCAAAAGAGTATCAAAACATTGTCTCAATGCAAGCCTAGAATGAAAATGCAAGCCTAAGCTAGATGCAAGCCCTAGGACTTGGTTGTTGGACTCATCGTATTATCATCATAGAGTTTTTAGCAATGAATATTTGCAAGATGCCATACAATCCTCACTGACATTGCAATCATGAGAATATGAGTATGACATTAGTCTTAGGGTTGTAGGAATGAGATGTAAGCATTAAGGCACAAGAAGCCAGAATGACTTGAACACCTATTCCTTTTGATTTAGCAAGTTAACATAAGCATCAAAGCATAACTGCTAGAATGACCTAAATGTTGCTCACATACAAACACGCCAGACACAAGAGATTTCCTTCTTTCACCAAAGAATGCTCGCAGTGACCCTTACATTCACTTAGCAGGACGAGCATTAGCAATTTTACTTGTAGCAGAAAGAAGTCACTCAAAACAGACAAGGAGAAGAACCAACCTCACAAAAGCATCCATATAAAAGGATTCAAGGTACACATGGCCATTCAATACATGATGAAGGCTCTTATAGATGGACACCCCTCCTATATGAATTTTTTTGGATCATTGGAACTAAACCAACAAATAGAAAGCAAGAAAAGATCATTCCCCCAGTCTTCATGTTTCTCAGTCAAGAAAGACATCTTAGATTCACTTGAGGAGAAATGACAAAATGAAAGAACAAACACACAAAAGAGAAAAGATCAACACACTTAAGAGAATCACAAATTCAGTTTTAGTTTTAGTTTAAGTTTGTGTTCAAATGGATTGAAGTCGGATCGGAAGAATATGATGAGAGAAGTCATCTCAAAGAGAACATCAGAGATCTAAATGAAGTATTAGCAGGTAGATGAAGCAAGAAATGCCAGTGACTGATACAAGAGATATCCTCAAGGAGAGAGATCTCATAGTTACTAGTGAAACATCAACAAGAAGACACAGTGAGAACCACTGGTGACTGATGTACAAGGGATCCTCAAAAAGAGAGATCCAAGTGATAGCTAGGTATTAGTAGGCAGACATAGTGAGAACTGCTGGTGACTGATACACAAGAGACCCTCAAGGAGAGAGATCTAAAAAATAGCTAAGCATCGGCAGAAGATCCAGTGGGAACCACTGGTGACTGATGCAAGAAAGCATCTCCAAAAGTGATAGGACAATGCCCCCTAGACCAAGAAGGTGCCCCCAAGTGTGACTAGTTCCAATCCATGTAGAGTCAAGGAAAATATCAAAGATAGGTGGAAGCGAATGCATGAGCTAGCAAGCTAAAGTGGGAAATGAACTAAAGTAGGAAAAGAAAACTAAAGCAGGAAACAAGGAAAGCAAACTAAAGCCGAAAATAAGGAAAGCAAACTAAAGCCGGAAAGCAAGAGCCAAATGGTACTGAGATGAGATATAGCTTCAGGCAACAAGAGGTGCCTATTTACCAAGTTTTCACCATCTTGGTAGAGATTCTATTTTTTCTACCATGATGCCTGTTTACCAGGTTTTTATTAATGGCACATTTTTTCTTCTTTTCCAATTTTTTTTGTTCTTTTTCTATTTTTTTTTTGTTTTTTTTGTATTTTTCAATTTTTCATTTTTTTTTATTATTATCAAGGCACCTTTTCACCAGGTTTGCACCAAGATAATAGATACATCAAAGCACCTGTTTACTAGGTTTTCACTAAGATGATCATTTTTTTCGGACATTTTGCAATTTTTAGGATTTTTGACAATATATCATTTTTTGGATTTTTTCAGGATCAATAAATATGTACATGAGCACACAAGAAATGTCTCAGCTGTAGAATTTCTTCTGATGTAGAGTGTTGATAGGCTCTTTGAGTTGTTCTCCTTCAGTGGTGGAGAGTTGGTAAGCACTAGACCCAAATGTTGCAGTAATAATGTACAGACCGAGCCAGTTTGGTTCAAATTTCCCTTTCTGGACCCGCTGCTGCTGGTTTTTGGGGTTTTCTGTCAGGATGAGATCACCCACTTGGAATTCCCTTTGTCTAAATTTCTTATTGTAGGCTTTAGACATTCTCTTCTGGTATGCTCGAAGTTGATTGAACACCACCTTCCGATGTTCATCCAATAACTCTAGCTCTTGTAGCCGGGATATTCTATTTTCTTCATCAGTTATGAGGCCCCTCAGAGAGACTCGCAATGTAGGAATCTTGACCTCAATAGGCAATAATACATCTGATCCATAAATCAAGGCAAAGGGCATGGCCCTCGTTAGTGTTTGAATGATTGTTCTATAAGCCCATAGAGCTAGATTAATCTAGAGGTGCCAATCTCTACCAGATTTATGAATTGTTCTGTGCAAAATTTTGAGAATTGTCTTATTAGAAGCTTTTGCATGTCCATTACCCTGGGGATAATGGATAGATGACCAATGCTAAATGATCCTAAATTTGGTGAATAACTCTTTCAGGTCCTTATTCTTGAATTGTCCCCCATTGTCAGTGATTATGGATGAGGGTACACCATATCTACAGATGATATAGTTTAGTATAAACATAGCCACAGACTTGCCATCAGCTATAGTCAGAGGGACTGCCTCAACCCACTTAGTAAATTAGTCTATAGCTGTGATGATAAACTTATGTCCTCTTAAAGAAGAAGGATGTATCTGACCCACCAAATCAAAGGCCCATTGTTGGAATGGCTAGAAACTGATGAAAGGAATAAGCTCTTTAGTAGGAGCATGGATCAGATTTTTGTGAAATTAGCACTGTTTACAAGCCTTGGCATATTGAACAACTTCTTTCTCCATATCTAGCTAGTAGTAACCAGCTCTAATAAGTTTACAAGCTAACATCAGACCACCTGAATGAGACCCACAAATACCTTCATGTACCTCAGCTAACGCATGTTTGGACTCATCAGGTTCTAGACACCTAAGGAGGGTGTCATCTAGACCCCGTCTATACAAGTTGTTTTCTCTGATGACATACCGTGAAGCATTATGAATTAGGTGATGCTTTTCATTCTGGGTATAGGTGTCAGGAATGATTTGATCATGAAGGTAGGAATAGATATGGTGGTAGTGGGATGAATCATGTCCAATAAATGAACAAATCATCCTAGATTTAGGAATGTCATAGGCTGGGTAGCGTAATGTCTCCACCAAGAATTCATGTCTGAAGTTATTTTCTGGCATCTGTAATAGAGTGGTGAGAGTAGCCATGGCATCTGATGCTTTATTATCTACCCTTGTAATTTGCTAAAAAGAAATGTGTGCAAAATACTATTTGAGATCATCCACCATTCATTTTTAAGGCACTAGCTTGTCATCTTTTGTTTGATAGATATCATTGACTTGATTGATTACCAATTAAGAGTCTCCAAAGATCTTCAGCTCATCCATACACCATTCAATGGCTATCTTCATACCATTAATGAGAGCTTCATATTCAGTGATGTTGTTTGTGTAGGGAAACAACATTTTATAAGCTTTGGGTAGTGAATATCTTTGAGGTGTTATGAATAGTATGCCTGCACCTGACCCTTGCTGAGTGAATGATCCATCAAAGAACATGCTCCAAGCTTGATGTGTGAGAAGCATGATGGATTCATCTGGGAATTCAATATTCAAAGGCTGGTGATCTTTTAGAGGAGCCTCCGCTAGCTGATCCGCAATTGCTTGTCCTTTAATAGCTTTTCTTTCCACATACTCAATGTCAAATTCGCTGAGTATCATAACCCATTTTTCTAGTCTACCCATGAGGGCATCTTTTCTCAGTAAGTACTTTAATGGATCAATTTTTGCACCTTGTAGTATGAGTGCGCATATAATGCCACAACTTATGTGAAGCAAACACTATTGCTAGACAAGCTTTCTCAATGACATAATACTTCATTTCATAAGAAACCAATGTTCTACTAATATAATAAATGGCTCTCTCTTTGTTGTTCTGATCTTCTTGAGCTAGGAGAGCCCCCAAAGATATGTTCGTGGCTAAGATGTATAGTATGAGTGGCTTCCCATGAATAGGAGGCATCAATATAGGTGGATTAGCAAGATACTATTTAATTTAAGTGAGTCCTCTGTCACATTCTTCATTCCATTCATAAGTCACACCCTTATGCAAAGTTTTAGTGAATGGTTGTCAGCCAACTGTGAAATGAAGTGCCGAATAGATTGTAGCCTTCCATGAAGTCCTCTAATCTGACTGATGTTATTAGGTGGAGGCATTTCCATAATAGCTTGAACTTTCTCAGGATCAACCTCTATGCCTTTAGCTAAAATGATGTAACCCAAGAGTTTCCCAAAAGTGACACCAAATGCGCATTTTTTGGGATTAAGTCTGAGACTAAAATGTTCCATGTGGTCAAGTATGGGACCCAAATCTATAAGATGATTTTTTCACTGCATGCTTTTGGCCAAAGTGTCATCCACATAATCTTCCATTGTTTTATGCATCATATCATGGAAAATGGTAGTGACAGCTCTCTGATATGTTGCTCCAGCATTCTTAAGCCCAAAGGGCATGACATTCTAGTAGAAGGTGCCCCAGGAACACATGAAAGTAGTCTTTTCTTGATCTTCTGGAAAAAAATTTATTTGATTATAGCCAGAGAATCCATCCATCAAGGAATACATTTCATAACCTACCATCATATCCATTATCATGTCAATATTGGGTAGTGGGAAGTCATCTTTTGGACATGCCTTATTTAGATCCCAGAAGTCTGTGCACACACAAATGGATTTATCATGTTTGGTGACTAGAAAAATATTTGAAATCCACTCTACATAGTCAATAGTTCTTATGAAACCAACCTTAAGAAGCTTTTCTAGCTCTGCTTTGACTAAAAGTGCCATGTGTAGATGCATCTTTCGAAGCTTCTATTTGATAGATTTAATACCTGGTGCAATGGACATATGGTGCATGATTAGATTGGGGTCTAATCTAGGCATATCAGAGAGAGTCCATGGAAATTTTATTTTCTTGCTTTGAAAGAACCTAGTGAACTCCTCCTTTGCTTTTGCAGAAAATGACTGTGCTAGATGAATAATTTATGGAGCAGCCTCTGTACCCAAATTCACTAGTTGTGTCAGCTCAATCAATACTGATGATCTCTCTTGAAAGTGGCTCAGAAGCATATCAAGTATCTCATCTTTGGGCACCTCAGAGCTATTTTCACCCTCAGATACGTCTTTTATTTTTACTATTTTCAACTCTGACAGTGCCATAATGTGGTTTTCACCATCAACACATCTATTTTTTCTTCTTTTAATTTTTTTGACTAAGATACTTGATATCTGCCTTTTTCATGTTGACACTACCTTCACTGGTGGAGGACATTATAGGTTCAATAGCATGGAGGTAACAGGCTAGAGCATAATCATTCTAGAATGTTAGGACTTCATTGAATGAGGCAGGGGAGTTCCAGTTTATCAGCTCAAGATTTTTGAGTGAGAGTGAAGTAGTGGCTGGTTCAATTGCGTTCATAATATAGTCATCAAAAGCATGGATGAGAAAGTCAAGACCTAGAGTGATCTCATCTAAAGGAGCATTCGAATCCCTATGAGACCTTACGTCGGAAGTAGAGGAAAAGTTAACACCGATGGCATCTAATTTGTGTGTCCTAACACTAGACGCTTCACCTACTTTGAGAAGGTTTTCATAGGTATGCACCATGTCTATATCTTTATCATAAGTAGAATCATACAAAGAGTCAAATTTGTACTCATGTGAGTCAGTACTTGATGTGGGAATTCCATTAGCACTAGTTGTACTATCTGACTTAGGTTCTTCTTTAGTAGCATTGAGAATTTGTTCTTGTTTGAATCTTTCTCGAAAGAGTAATGACATGTAAGGTTCACCCACAAAATTAGGGTCAGCAGTTTGCATTCCCATCCACTGGTCATATGTCAGTGGGGTGATTGAGGAGGTTTCATCAGAATCACTTTCAACTTCTACCTGATGGATAGGTATAACAGGTTTATCCAGTTTTGTAAAGAGTGCACCAAATTATAGAGGAATAGGATATGGAAAGGTGTCTTCATCAGAGTTGGCCTCTGGATTTACCTCTGGAGTAGTATCTTCAAATTTTGGCTCAGGTTTAGGTTTAGGTTCAAGCATAAATTTGTTTATCCCTAAATGAAAGGGGACTTTTTGAAGCCTAAGCCAGTAGTATCCTTTGTGCGGTGACCTATAGGTTCAATAGGTTTCAGCAAACCATTGTCATTCATTCCTATAGGACCACTCCCTTTGTAGCCAAAGCGCTTCATGATCTTGAAGGCCTCACTATATGGCTCTTGTTCTAAGTCTGGAGGTGAAGTAGTCATTTCAAATGTTTCTTTGCCTTTATAGATCCAAGCTATGATAGCTCTTTCTTCATCCTCATCTTCTAAAGGTGTAGAGGCCCATACAAAGGTACCATCGTAGACTATTTGAGGAGAGTCATTAGAAGGTTTGTTACTCTCAGAAGGTCTCCCATAGGAGTGTGGAGATAGAGGGAGAGCAGCCAATGATAGCACAAGTTCAATTCGATATTCTCCCATGTTTGTATCCTTAAGTTTCAGAGTCTATTCCATTTCCTTGAGCTTAGCATCATAGAACTCAGTGGACTCTCTATTAGCTGGAACAAAGCTATCTGCATATTGCGCAAGGGTATTACAAGAATAGTTGGTATTAGCAGGCAGAGTGACTTCTGCTCCATGGAATGGAAACTTGATGTATTGATGGTATGTAGCTAGAACCGCTTGCATCTCATGAATCCATGGTCTACCCAACAATATGTTATAAGCAAGGGGAATGTCTAGAACCTGGAAAGTAACGTCTCTCTCAACAGGTCCTACGTGGATAGGTAGCACAACTAAACCTTGGGATTTTCATTCCTCTTCATCATAAGCTTTAATAGTAATATTCTTGTGGGAATCTATACAATGCTCATCATAGCCTAGTTGGGTAAGCAACTTAGCAGAACAGATATTGAGACTAACACCATTGTCTATGATCGAGCACTCAGCGAACACGCTTGGGACCTATCATGACTTCTATATGCAAGGGAGCATTATGCAGATGGCTCAGAGAGTGATCATCTTCTTTAGAGAAGGACAAATAATGAGGCGAGGTCAAATGACCCACCATAGATTAGAACCGATCAGGATCAAGATCCTTGGGGACATTTGCCTCGGTGAGGGCTTTATCAAAAATCTGCCTATGAGCAGGTGAGATCTTCAACAACTCAAAAAGGGTAATCTGAGCTTTGGTTCACTGGACCTGATCTAAGATGCTATAACTAGTCATGCTAGATGTGGGGACCGATTTCATGTTCTTGTTGGTAGGGCCAACAACAGTCTTGTTCGCAGGTTTCTTTGGAGAAGATACAGGAGGATCGGGACCTTTCAAAATAATCCTTCCATGTGATCGAGTAACAACATTGGCACAATCCTGAGGTTGTTCAGATTCAGATGAATGAGACATCAAACTATGCAAGATGAAAGGAGTCTTGGGTTTTGGAGCATCGTCACTTCCCTTAATAGTAATCACATCACAATACTCAACCTCAACAGGTTCGATCATACCAATGACATTGTCATTGTTAGTGTACATGTAATTGACCTTAGCATTGGTATTCTTAGTCTTTGAAGATTCACCTTTCTTGTGAGGAGGAAAGGGATCCTTAAATACCCGATGGTCTAAATTCTCATTATGGTCATCCACAATAATGTCACTACTATCAATTAAATCTTGGACCTTATGTTTCAGCTAAAGACAAGTAGAAGTATTGTGACCTTTATTTTGGTGGTAGTCACATTATGTGTTGTCATTCCACCAATGAGGTCATGGTTGTGGGTCATAGTGACGCTTTTCCAAAGGAGTAAGTATCTGATTCTACACAAGAGTCTTATAAACCACATCAAGTGGTTCTCCCAAGGAAGTAAATTCACACTTGGGTTGAGATGCCCAAGGTTTGTTTCTAGAAAACCTTGAAGGTTGCTCATTTTTCATCATAGGCTTTTTAGTAGCTTTGATTGCCTATATGCTAGAAGAGAGATTGAAAAAAAACTTAGCAGGCTTCTAGGTGACATTGTCAACCACCCCATCATTCAGAATGTCTCTATTCTTGTTGGTGAACTTCCCTTTATCTTTGTTCAAGGTTGAAGATCGTTGTTTGTTGTCTTTGTTCAAAGTCAATTCCCCTTTCTTGATCATAAAGGCCTCTATTCACACCGCTTGTTTAATTATGCTATCAAAGGTTAGGGGACCTTGTAATTGCACTTGGTATCTGAAGTCTGGGACAAGATTGTCCAAAAAGATATCAAGCCTTTCAGACTCTGGTAGCTTGTGAGGACACCTTGTACATAATTGTCTCCAACTTTGGAGAAATGTTAGAAAAGATTCCCCTTGTCACTATTTCAAATTGAAAAGATCCTGGATGTTGACCAGATGCTGAATATTATGCGAGTAATGTTGAAGAAATAGATTAGCCATTTCATCAAAAGTCTTAATGCCAGTGGGTAATCGAGAAAACCACTCCATAGCTGGCCCACCCAAGCTATGACAAAATAGGCTCATAAGATAGGTTTGATCATGTATGAATTCCATGGATAAAGTGCCAAACTCTCTTAAGTGGTCTTGGGGATCGGTAGTACCCAAGTATTTGTCATATTTAGGTAGCTCTACACCTTTGGGAAAAGGTGGCATGTGAAGAATCCTATCAAAGGGGAAAGGAAAAATGCTTTCCATTGTGAATTGTTGTGCGGGTTTGTCCTTATTCTTTGCAAGTTGACTAATCTGATCTTGCATGTCTCAAACCATCTTTTTCAACTTAGCAGTCTCAGTCTCTTCTTCTTTGGCCACAAGCATTTCAACTTGGTAGTCTTGGGGTAATTTGGCCCCTTGTTTGGCTAGTTCTAGAAAATATTTCTCCTTCTCCTCTAGAAGGAGGATCTCCATCATCTTGATAAGACCCTTGTTGGATTTTGTCACATCTATGTCATTTTGAGTTATTACCTCATCTTCGTTACCAAGGATCTCATAAATACTCGGGCCTTGATCTTTTTGTTGATCATCTTGGTCTTGGTCATGCAGAGGAGGGCGATAGTGATATGGTTGTCGATTGCCTTGAGCTTTGTTTTGAGCTTGGTGCTGATTCTAATCATTTTGGGATTGATCATAATGTTTCTCATTTCAAGGTTGAGCATGACGTTGGATATTGGAAGATTGACCATGATGCTGATTGTTTTGAGATTGGTCATAAGTTTGGCTATATTTGCCTGGTTGGAAGTCGAATGAATCTCCCATCTTGTCAACGTAGGACTGCACAACAAATGAAGACTCAGTAAAATGATGTAAATGATGCTAAAAGGGTGTAGCTAAGGTGACCTTTGGTGCATGAACAAGATCAAGAGGTTCAATAGGTTCAAATGAGTCGATATCATCAATAGGATCGATAGGTTCAATGATAGGACTAGTCTGAGGAAGTGGTCTTCCAAAGTTATGAAACAATGAGTTGTTTTGGAAGAATGAGTTGTCCTATTCTTGAAATGAGAAACCAAGTTGCACTTGAAATAATAGATTAAAACACTCTTGGAATATTGGAGGTGATGATTGAGATGGGCTATCTTTCAAAGTAATCAATGAAGAAGAAGTTGTGGATCCTTCACAATGCTAAGATTGCACAATAGGTTTGGGACAACTTGTTTCCTGATTATGAGATCTACCTCTACCTTGACTAGTATTACGAATGGGATAAGTGTTGCCACTTCTAGTCGTAACCATCATAGATGAAGATACCATGAAAGAAGACTTGGGATAATGCTAAAAATTTGTCTCTAGGAACAACGAAAAGGAGATAAAGGCTAGAACAACCAAGATGTGAGATGCACTTAGCATGAATCGTCAAGAGTATGCCTAGAATAGCCAAGATAAGAGTATCACAATGTGAGGTAAAAAAGCACAAAGAGATAAGATAAAAAAAGGAGAGACAAAATGAGTCAAAGCAATAATCTATTAGCTCTCAAATTGAGACACTCAATTTCAGACAGTGAACAACAGGAAAATAGACAAACAGACCTCAGATAAAAACTAGATCGGCCAAAAAGTTGACTAGTCGAATGGAATAAGCTCACTATTTTGAAAACTAGGGTACAGGTTCACATGAGAAAGTGTTGGGCCGTGTGAGAGAATACCAACCTTTGCGCGGAAGAATGATATTTTGCACAAGAAAATGCTTAGTTTCTGAAACTTCACGTGGAAAAATACTAGTGTTCGATAGTTCAACGTAGATTTTGAGATAAAAGATAGATTTTAGGACACAACGCAAATGGTTCTCAGATAGAAAATCTAGTTTCCAGATAGCTAAAAGGACAGTTTAATCAAAAATCTCAGTTTGAAGGTTTCAAGCATTTGTTTACAAGCATGAAGGTTTATAACAAGCAATGGTGACACAAGAAGTAGTCGTAAACAGACCTACCAAGGACAAAGAAACTTGGTAGTATCATGGGAGTCTTTGTTTAATCATGATGGACAAGTTTAAGACTCGATAAAAAACACATAGTTATCCCTACAAAAAAAATGGTGAGAAGACAAAACCTTTGCCTCACTGCTTATTCACATGCATTCACCTCACACAGCCATGTCACCTCCTAGAGGGCACCCATGTTTTTGGTGTTTCCAAGGAATCAATACTATATGTTCAAAGGTTACCCTTGAAGCAGGGGCTATTGTCATATACCACCTTCAAGCATCCAGGTGCATGCCTATGGTGAGAATCTACATGAGAGATTCTTCCCCCTCCCTGGGCAAAGATTATGTCTACTTTCAGAGGTGATCCGGGTAGGAAACTAACTAGGGAAATTTTTTAGTGGGCTTCCATTCACACTAACCTTCAGTGCCCCTGATACAGGGTTGAGGCCTCACAGCCACACCAACACCCAAATATCATACACCCCCACAAGCAGGGCTAGGAGCGGCACCGCTCAGTACAACAGAAGGAGCCTTCTCAAGATGATAGTCGAAATCAACAGAAGGAAGTTAACATGGTTTTGGATTCTTTAGACTCAACAAAACATTCTTTATTATAGTGAGGTGGAATCATCGGCGATAGGTGTGTACTCACTTGGGTCGTTCTTGAAGGTTCAACTTTCGGCAAGCACTCTAAAGGTGACACAACTTGGCCTAGATTTGAGGGTCAAATTTTTTTATTCTCTTAAAGAGAGAAGAGCATACTTCTCTACCTCTTCACCTTACCCAAACACATCAAGCATATTCATCACCGAGCTAGTTTCACTCCACCAAATCCACAAGCTTTTGAGTTTCTGGTTCTCTCAAAGAGAGAAGAGCATAATCCCATGGCAAGTAGATGTGCTAAATATTCACTACCTTGCTTTGCTTCCCTAGGTATCCATCATTCTAGCAACATCTGGGTCTCAGTTTCATCCATGGCCATCACTTCCATGTAATGAAGAGCCTATTCCCCTACTTTGCTATCAGGACCCTTAAGAAATTTTAACAAAGCCCTAGTTATACTATGTGATGAAAGCAATAAAAACAAGCACAACATTTTAAATGATCTTTGACAACCGTCCTGCAAGCAAACTGTTAGCAAGTTTTTATGGTCTTTGACAAGTGACCTGTAGAACACTGTTACGTTGTAGCAAAAATTAGAAATATTAAAGCAATAGCAGAAAGTAAATGTCAGGAAAAAGTAACAATAAATTGCAAAATCTAGAAAATTTAATGACTGACAGTAAAACTTCATGCGAGAAAGTATAGTGCTGTGCACAAGAAAGTGCAGGCACCTGCATGATAGAATGTTTCTTCGTGCGACAGAATGCTATTGGGAGAAAAACTTTGCGCGGCATGCTCTAAAATTTTGGGTGAAATTTCATACAAAGTGAAGTACAGATGCACAACAGAGTTCAGATTCCTTATCAAAAAAATTTTGAGAGTGAGGTCATAAATGATTTTTCTGCTCCACAGTGGGCGGCAGAATGTTTATAGCTAAACGTGGACCTCTAATCTAGCCATATACACAACATAGTCATTGCTCGATCATCAAATCATGAAGGTGAGTATGAATTACTCAATTCGCAAGATTCTATCGATTTGACCTATTGCCTTCTAATTAGCTAGGGTGTTTGAATTACTCTCAGAATGAGAGCCAACAACCAAACGACCAAACTAATACAAAGGATTTTAAAAGTTTGAAAGATAAATAAATTATAATTATTCTAAGATGAATGTGCAATTAATCTAAGAATGAAATACAGATTTTAATCTAAGAACTTGAAAGAGATATGAGAATTAAGCTAACAACAATAAGCAAATTACACTAATATGAGAATGCAATTAACTAGAAATGGAAATTAAACTAATGAGCAATAAAAGCTTGGAAATATGAAATAATTGAGACTAAATTTGACTATAGTTTAGCTACTCTCACAAATTGCCTCCTCAAAATGAGAAAATGAGGTTCATAATATAGACAAGCCCGAAGAGAGGATGAAGAGTTTCTTGAAATGAAATGGTCAACTGTTTATTTCCAATTGAGACAAATATTGAAGGATTATTTAATTAAAAGAATAAATTATTGTCACATATGGGTGACCCTTCGAATAATTTGAATTATTAAATCCAAATAAGATAATCCATTCAAATAACCAAATAATATTAATTCCTTTTATGTGTATTAGCTAAAGGGGGTGAATTTTAATTTAATTTAAAGCACTTAGGACTTTAGAATTAAATTAATTTATCATAGGGATTATTTATCTAATAAATTCAAATACTTAGGAATTAATTATAGTGTGAGATTAATGCAATTTAGGGTTTTTGCAATTGACACCAAGTCAAATAAAGTTAGGTAGGAGAGAGAAAATTGCCTAGTAAAATAGGACTTTAATGATGTAAAATTGAAGAAAATGCACCAAAATTGATTGAAATTATAAGGTGCCAATTTTGGGGTATTACAGCCATAAGGTCAAGGGGCCTCAATGCTTCCATCATTCACACCTTTTAGAAATAGATGCTTTTGGGATTCCTCATTCAGTTGGTACTGTGTATTACGCTGTAGGTTGAACATGAACCTGGAGACATAGTCTTCCAAGGTTTCATCTTCCTTTTGGGACATTTTAATTATGTCATCCCCTTTTAAGTCTCTCCCCCTGCAATAATCTTTATACTTTGAAAGAAACAGGCCACACATTGTAGTCCAATCTGCTACATCATCGGCACCCAAGCTCATAAACCATCTTAGAGCAGCTTCTTTTAAAGTAGAGGGAAACAATTTTAGCTTATGATCGTCAGTGGTGTAGTCATAGCTCTAGCAGAGGATATCAAACTCAAAGAGGAAAGTCTCTGGGTCTTTTGTGATGAGTCCATAGAATTTAGGAATCGCAACAGTAGGAATATTCTTCAAATTTTGGTTACCTTACTGAGTAGGAATATGAAAAGGGAAGGTAGGTTGAGCCATTCGAGTATCTAGATATTCTGGGTCAGCAAAAAGGGCATTAAAATGGTTTGATTCTTCAGATGATTGTGGTGAAGGCAATTGGTCATAGGCATCAACAAACATGTTCTCAAATGGTTCTTCTTCTTTAGGTTCTCAAATTGGGGTTCCTTAAATGCTGGGTTGAAAACCTCAAATGGTTCTTCCTAAATAAAGTTCGGTAGGAATCTCCCAAGATGGTCCCTACCTCTATGCATGCACAATAATGCAGACTGAAAACTAACTTAATGACTTCTAGGTTAAACTAAATTGACACCATCCCTGGCAACGGTGCCAAAAATGGTTGGTCAGAATAATACCTTAGTAACTTCAAGGATTGGACATCCTTTCATAGTGATTCATTGCTTAAAATTATCACGTGTCTACTTAGAATATCATGTTGGACTTCATTAAATGTATTAATCCGGGAACATGAGCTTGAGATGGTGGCTGCAAGGTCTGTGCTTTAGTTCTCTTCAAAATTCATCACTACTAAAGTAAAGGTATTATTGCAGGAGATTTATACTAAGAACTGAAACTACAAATTAACTCACAACTTAAAGGAAATGCTTAGTAGTAAACTAATAATGCTTAAAAAGTAAATCTATGCTACAAGAAACAGTCGATGGTTCTGCTACCAATGGTTGCAGGAGCAACAGTGCTTATCAACTTCAAAGAAACTTAACTAAGTCCTACTTGAACATGAACAGGGAATTCACCTCCTGCGTGGGCCCCCACAAAAGTGTGAATAGATTTGAAATTCAGATGTTAAAATCTGGAACTATCATATATTCATTTAACAAAACACAAGTACAAGATGGAATATCAAAGTGTATTCACTTTGTTGCTGGATTACAATATAAACTCCTCAAAACATCTAACTAGCTCGAAATCATAAGTTCCAGCTTATTTAAAAGCAACTGAGAAAATAGAACACCTAAAAACTAGGTCCTTCATTACATAAGCATAACAACTTCAGTTATAGGAATGACAACATCATTTATGCAAGAGGATAAACCATATTTAGTGCTTCAAGAATATAGGAACACCCGGTAACTGGATTGACTTGGTCTGTGTCAGCAACCACAAGGTTATGGAGGTTATGGAAGTAGTGGAGCCATGATAAAATCTGGAAACAGTTACTCGCCTTGAAGAAGCCACTTTATCATTGAGACCTTACTCCTTGTTGACTTAGTCTTCCCTTGCAAAAGGTTAGCATACCAGAATTTGCAACACAAATCCAAGGCAAAGATTTAAAATAAGTTTTCCTATTTTAATGCATCCTTGTCACATAGCTGCAGGAACACTACCCATTAACACTAGAGAAGAGAAATACCAGATTTCATCATAATATCCATTAGTCTATATATATATTCAATATTTTCCCTTAGTTTCAAAAGTATCAGATATACACATGACTAAAGCATAGAAACATAAAAGTTTGCATAATGTTTATGAAAACCATAAGATATTTAATTCTAGACTCAGAAAATCATAAACAAAACAATCCATAAACTAGACTCATCAATGATTGGCGATTTGATGGCTTTAGCCCATGCTTTTTTCTATGGTCGAACTAGTATTGAATTTTTTATAGTGTGGTTGAACTCCCATGTTTAAGTGTTGGTAGGTTGAGAAAATTGTGTATTGTATTGAGTATGTGGTTGAGGTTCTAATTTTAATTGTTGGAAGATAACACTTTTTTGTTAGTCCTTTTAGGGTTTCAAGGTAATGTTCCTAAAAGAGTTCATTTGGAAATGGATGATAGAGATTTGGGTCTATTCACTACTACATTTGGGGCCAAATTTCAATAGAAGCTTCCGACGGGTAATTTTTTATTAAAAATTTGGTGTTTTTTTTGTAGTAGGCCCCGATGGTGTCGGTATTCCAATGGGTGTTTAATTGACCATCAGAATTCTGAAAGATTCGGGGTATTGATGAAAAAAGATTTAAACAGCCTCATCATTTTTATTTCGATTGGATAGAGAAGGAGCAAAAGTTGTGTGCGGGAGAAGGTATGTGATTTCTTCATCTTTTGAGCCTCTTTCATCAGATTCAAATGCATTGCATTTTATTTGATCATGCATTCTCTCTGAAATGACTGTATTCTACTAGTGTCATGCTTGTGCTTGTGCATGTTATTTGTGCTTGTGCTCAAGGATATCCATTTTTTTGAAATGTTGACTGTGGTTATCAAATGGACAGCCTGTGAGCTTCTAGATAGGTTCCATTTGTATATTTGATAGCTTGGGGCATCAAATGTATTGTGTCATTGATAGTTGAGACTTTGTTAAAAGGAAATAGGACAAACAATGATTTTGATTTAGTCTCTCTATTTTGATCCCTAAGTGGCTTACAACCCTAGAAAGGTATATGCAAATTTACAGATGCAGTTGCAGGATACATAGCAACTGATAATTCACAATAAATACATGCATCCAATTTGAATAGCAATTAATACAAAGAAATAGGGTCTTCCAATGGCCCAATCATCTGGACCTTGACTGTCCCCTCAACCAGTGACCCTTCAAAACTGGGTTATCATGCAATCAGTGAGTGATCTTTCATTCTCCTGGTCTGCCCTGCATCCAAACATATTGTAAATACATAATACAATGATAACAAGTCTTTCACAATCCCCCTTCCCTCAAGGAACACTATCAACCATCCCTTCCACATAGCATTTCACTATTTTATGAGTGGATTGTGCAGGAACAGTTAACATTAAACAAGGAGAAAACTCCTCAACACATCTTGGAATCCATTGAATTCAATAATAAATGAAACCTAACACCAACACTATTCCTTCCATAGTTGCAGGATACATAGCAGTCGACAATTCATAAGAAATCCATGCATCAAATTTTTATAAGGATGTCCTACTAATCAATAGGAATTTTCTTGAGATGACCAATGATTATGCATTTTGATGGCAGTGTGCTAGTTCAAAAGGATAATATAAATCTAAAACAATTTTTTTTTTTTTTCTCAAACTATAAATGTTGTTAAAGGGAAAATATTATGTGGAAAACCCACAAACCAAGCTAGCAAATGATTGTACATCAAATTATTCCTATATTCATTCAAGTATTGCTATGCTTCAGCTACCTGACCTTTGAGCTTCATCTAGAGGAATGTGTAGCTTTAAGATAGAGTTACTTCTTGGGCCTTACAATAGGGTGGAATATGATCAAGATTTGTTTAGGTTGTATCTTTGTTAGTCCCATTGTTAGG
Organism: Chamaecyparis obtusa; assembly: GCA_027943335.1. Classification (NCBI taxonomy): domain Eukaryota; kingdom Viridiplantae; phylum Streptophyta; class Pinopsida; order Cupressales; family Cupressaceae; genus Chamaecyparis; species Chamaecyparis obtusa. The sequence goes on from BSBK01000711.1 coordinate 962,799, forward strand.
TTCTTATGGTTCGTGGTTTGAATCTATTATGGTTGTGTAAGGGATTTTTAGATGCTTTTTCTAACATAATTATTGGACACCATGATTGGAACAAATAGTTGTTGGCTATTGTACACATGAATCATAACTATCAATGGTTCTTTGTGTTCAAGAATTCGTTGATCAATCTTTGAGATTTATTGTCCCAGCTTTAAAAGAGTGATAAAAGATATAGTGAGTGCTATCTTTTCCAAGTGTTTTTTGGGTGCCATTATCTTCTAGGAGTAATTGCTGGAACCAAATTATGTTCTTTGCCTCTAGTAAATATTCCAGACACAATCATCTTCTTGGTGAAGGGTTTCCTCCATCCCCATGAGGCACTATTGCATGGTTTCCATTCCCTTGTAGTATAGTGAACCTAATTTAATACAAGTGTGCACTATTTTGGGATCCATAATTTATGGCCCCTACACTATGGTTGTTAGCCTAAGACAGGCCTACCTTTACATATAATAAGAGGCCAACATGAAACAAACATCTAGAAGTTAGGGGGTTGTTCCCTATCCATAATTTATTATTTAAGCGCTAAGTGATGATGGGTATATCATGTAATTCATACCTAGTGTGTCTCTTTCTTTCTCTCCACATTTCACATTAGGAGTATATGCTATAAAATACTAATGAAATCAACTATTGGTCAAATCTAATCAAAATTGCAATATAAAGATTAAAATAGATCTTGAAGAAATATGGGAACCATTTTTGACACATATTGTACAAATGAAGAGAATACTCCCAAGAGGAAATGCTTCAATGTGGAACAATTGAAGGACAATATTTTACTTTTATATGCACATCTGCAATGTTTTTGATATATTTCTGAGATAACAAAACCATAGAAAGAATAGAATATAGAATAAAGTAAAGAGTAATGATCATACTTTGAGATATTGTGGAAACTTAAAGGAAAGAATACTTTGGTGGGGTTATCATGCAATCAGTGAGTGATCCTTCATTCTCCTCTTCCAGTGACCCTTCAAAACTGGGTTATCATGCAATCAGTGAGTAATCCTTCATTCTCCTAGTCTACCCTGCATCCAAACATATTTGAAATACACAATACAAAGATAACAAGTCTTTCAAAATCCCCCTTCCCTCAAGGAACACTATCAACCTTCCCTTCCACATAGCATTTCACTGTTGTATGAGTGGATTGTGCAGGAACAGTTAACATTAAACAAGGAGAAAACTCCTCAACACATCTTGGAAACCATTGAATTCAATAATAAATGAAACCTAACACCAACACTATTCCTTTCATTCACTTCTACCAAGAATAAAGTATTTAATCCATTCAACATTACATATAATGATTAGATAGTTACATTTCCTGACTATGTAGAGGAACAGTCACGACCAAAATGATCAAAACTACTTTCACCCTTGCACAATCTATTCCAAACTTCAAGTAAAATGAGAAATATGCTATATCAAATCATTCATATTCATAGTAACCATTTGAAGGATCATTTTGTCAATGAACCCTCTGACTATACCCCTTCGATAGAGAAAGGAAACCTCAAAATAGAGAAAGGAAACTTAGTAAAACCAATCTATGTCGTTGTTTGTGAGGGAAACTTAGTCATGACATCAAGTATCATCTCATCATGGTCTATTCACCATGTTTCAACACCCCATTCACTGTGATCTATTCAACTTACACCATTCTTCTTCTCTAGGACTCAAAGGCTTGAAATAGTATATGTGGTAAAAATTCATGAAATACTAAAGAAGACCTGCTATTTGTTAGACAAATCTTCATTGTCCCCCACAAAAAACTAAGTAATAACTACTCTACCCTTAATTTGTTTAACAATGCACCATATTAGATAAAGTAGGTTCTATCACACATGGCACAAACTCTCTTCAAACTCACAATACGTTGCATGTGTAGTACAAAACTCATGAGATTCTAAAGAAGGCCTCACTCTTAATGAGTTATAAACATGCCATTGTTTCAGTTTTGCTTGCGAGTTATGATAATTTTTGTAAACATGCCATTGGTTCAGTTTAGTGTATTCATTTTTGTGAGACAAATCTTCATTGTCTTCTTTATATACTAGCACGTATTAATTGGCTAACAAATAAAGAAGCATTTAGACAATCAGAAGATAATGAAGATAATTTTAAATGCATCTAACACAAATTTTTTTTACAAAACTGAACCAATGGCATGTTTACAACAAAGAAATAGAGTGATAATAATATGATGAAAATTGTATTCTGTTTAATACACGCCAAAGGACCAGTCCCAACAATTCTTACACATACTTTATCTGATATGATGAATTATTAAATAATTAAGGTTGGAGTAGAAATAGTTATCACACAGTTTTTTTTTGTGGTACAAAGAAGATTTGGCTAGGTCAAGTCTTCCTTCGTGCAGCAGTCTACATAATTAGACCTTTATTAACAATTTGATCATATCAGATAACTAGTATGTTTAAGAATTGTTGGGACTGGTCCTTTGGTGTGTATTAAATAGAATAGAATTTTTAGCACATTATTATCATTCTATTTATTTGTTGTAAACATGCCATCGGTTGATTTTTGTAACTTCACTGTTGTATGAGTGGATTGTGCGGGAACAGTTAACATTAAACAAGGAGCAACTCCTCAACACATCTTGGAAACCATTGAATTCAATAATAAATGAAACCTAACACCAACACTATTCCTTCCATTCACTTCTACCAAGAATAAAGCATTTAATCCATTCAGCATTACATATAATCATTAGACAGTTACATTTCCTGACTGTGTAGAGGAGAAAAAAAACACAATTTGGTTGATTAAGATGAGAAGAAAAACACAATTCATTAGTTAAGTTTTTCGATTTCATGTATTTTTTCTCCTATTTATTAGTTGCATGAGTTGAAGGTTGAATGTAAGAGTCTTATAATGTTGTGTTACCTTTGGATCTTGAGTTTCTGATACTCCTATTGTAATGCCCCTCCAACCCTATCAAATCTTGGTTATGCTCACCAGGGAGTTAGATCATGCTATAAGTGATTTCATGGTTATTTTGTAAGAGAATGATCCTTCTTGAGATGGTTTCTTACTAATCATGATAACTTCACATTTTAATTTGGGAAATAATAATATTCACATAAGTATGTCCTTTGTATCTTCTTGTGGGTATGATAGTTTAGGATCTTAATACTAAAAGGATCACCTGATAGGCTTATATGCTTCTTTGTGAAATGCTCATTATTAATATTTCTGTTTACCTTAGGTTAATTGATTATAATCACTTAAGGGTTGGATCTGTTATCTTCTCTAAAAATGTTACTTGGGATTAGATATGATTAATACATTTGGGGTTATATGATTTGTTTATCTTGATCGGATAATGAGACATTTTGAGTACATGTCTGATGGTTAAAGGGGTTTGTGAAAGTTAATAGAGGATTTATGTTTACATGATTATGTTATGATTTATTATACAATATAGAAAAGAGATCATTTTGATACTAACCATACTAATCCAATTATGTCTTGTTGATGTGACTATCTGATGTGACTATCGAAAGAGGGGAGGCAGTCGTAGTTACTCCTCTAGGAGGTCCACACGATGTCACACTCTCCCTCCTTGTTTGCAATTGTTTGTACATATGTATATATTGGTGTACTTGGTTGGTGTGTCAGGAAGCAAGTACAAGGCATCGACTCCACCTGGCTACACAGGTCTGAGTGTGCCTTCAAAATCCTTGAACTATTGTTGTGTGGAGGTATTACCAAGATTACTGTCAAGGTTACCATGGATTTAGATTTTTGGTTAGGAGATTACCCTAGTTGGGGGATCCAAATGCGCTATGTGATGTGGTCTTGTGAATTATGTTTTGATGTCATTTGGTGATTTTGATGTGAGTTAGATTTATCCGTAACTAGTATATATATAAGTGTACATTGATTGTATGTTATATAGGTATGTGTATATGTGGGTGCACATGCATATACCCATGCTTATATAAATAGTAATATTTGTATGGATTTATCGATTGTTTAAGTGGTATGTTATTTAGAGTGAATTCAATGAAGTGTATTAAATAATTGTATTAAAAAGGTGAAAATAATATTAATAATAGTAATAATAAAAATAAATGCTCCTTGTAGTAAAACTAGCTATCTAGGAGGGAGTTGAATTCGAGACCTCCTAGAAGTTAGGCTAGTTGGTTTCCATGTGTGCTCTGTGGTTTTCTTGAAATTTATTTGTTGAATGTTCTTGTTATGTTTTCCTTCGAAGTTATTTTTAATTAAATTCATTAAAACTTTGTTAAGTGCTTACGGGAATAATTGGTTTGATTTTTCAACCAACTATGGAATTTGGAGAAGTCGCTTCCCGTAAAGCAACTCCTCCAACCACATAGTTGGAGGATAAATGTTTGAAGATTTTGTGTGCTGAGGGAGGATAATTTTTGGAAGATTTGTTTTTCTTCTAAGTTGTCTGTAAATGATTTCTCTAAAAAATTTTAGTGAAAGTCATGTGAGTTTGAGAGTCTCTGGTTGGTGAAGTCTTATGTGTGAGGATTGCTTGGAGTTGATTTCCACAGGAAAATTTTTAGAAGGATATCTACTCAAGGCTGGAAATTTTGCAAAGAGTCTCCAATCAAGGGAGGACGATTCTCCGCAGGACCCCAGGTAGGGTCTAAACTGGGATGAATCTCCATTCTTCCCATGTGCATGATTATGAATTTGAATGATATGTTACTCGACGAGAATATGATGGTTTATTTCTGTTTGAAAATGAGAACTATATATATATGTTTATTTTTCTGTGTATTTGAAATATGTTTCCAGGAAGTGATTTTTATGAATGCTTGTATGTTCACTGTGGTGAAATCTTCCTGGGGGGGTAGAAGTGGCTATGATCATGTAGGATAGTGTATTATATTGTTATTGAATGTATTATGAATGTTTTTGGAATTTAGAACTGTTATTTCAACCTTACTGGTCTTGTCAGTTTGTGCACCATCTTTCTTTGTCCAGATCTAGAACAGATTTGTTAGATAGATAGGATGGATTGATGAGCCCTTTCTAAAGGGAAACTGGGAGATCTCAAATGGGTCGTGCTCAGATTAGGCAACCATAGTCCCCATTATGCCTAGTTCAACCCGCAAGTCAGTGTTGACAGTCATATTTTGTAGTTTCTATCGATTTAGTATTAACCGAGCCAGGTCGGTATAGTGGTAACCAAGCCAGGTTGGTATAGTGGTAACCGAGCCAGGTTGGTTTAGTATTAACCGAGCCAGGTCGGTTTAGTATTAACCAATCAAGGTCAGTTTAGTGTTAATCGACCAACTCAGTATTAACCGACCAAACTCAGTATCAACTAAGCAATGTAGTATTAACCGACCAATGCAGTGATAACCGACCAGTCCAGTGTTAACCGACCTAGACTGTTTTAACTGACCAACTAGTGTCAACCGAGGTAAAATAGGCTTTATACAAGTATAACATTTAAGTATAAGTTTCTTATACTTTAAGTTATACTTGTATAAAGGGTTTAGGTACCTTCTGAGATGATTGAGATAGGTTCCAGATTCATAGGAGTTAAGATGCAATTTCTAATTTTGAGATTTCTTAAAAATAATTAGACTTAGCCAAATTTTAGGCACGTGAGATTTTGCAGAGCATGGTGTTTTGGCATATGAAATTTTGTGTAAACTTTAAATATGTTCATTGCTTGCTTTGTTGGGATTATATGGTGCATTTAGATGCTTGAATAAGGTTTAGGATGTGTTTTAGGGATATGAATTAGAGTTAGGGTTGACCAATGGACTAGGATTGCTCTAAGGCCTCCTAAATGTTCTCCAAACATTCCTAAAACTTTCCTATTCTTTTCTATGCTTTGATCCTAGTTCTTGAAAGTGTTTATGATGTATTTGTATTCATGATGTGTGAAGTTTGTGTCACCTATGTACATTTGTTACTTGTATTCTTGGGGTTATATGGCTTACTTATGATGTGTTTGCACTTGTCATATACCTAGGTTTAGTTTATGAGGCTAGGACTTGTCTCAGTGGCCTGTGTGCATGGGAGGGTTCCTTAGACCTATAAATGAGCCTTGGAAAAGTTGAACTTGTACATGTGAAAATTTTTATGTTTTTCTTTGAGATGTCTTGTGATGGACATTCTTCCAATAGTTCATGTTATGCATATGGCTAAGGTTAGGACTCGCTTTGAGGGCCTAAGTGTGCAAGGGAGTTTCCTAAAGCTATGAATTAGGACTTGGAAGTGTTATCTTGTATTTGTGGCTTGTGATGGGGTAAGGGAATAGGAACCTTAACTGAGTGGCTCACCATAGGTGTTGGAACCCTTAAGTGGTTGCAAGAGGATCCTATGGGTGGGTTTGTAAAAAGTGATAACCTTAAAAATTAACCTAGGAAGGGGGGATTCAAAAGATAGTGAAAGAAAATATAATAATGGCCACACAAACCTGATTGGAGTACCGGGACCAGGGATAACTACCAGGATGGATCCCTATTCATAAAGGGGGGACCGAGGTTACATGGTTGCTAGGAAGGATCCCAATATATAGGTTGTGTGATGACACTCACTTAGGTGGTCTCCTAGGACCTTAACCTCAACGTTATAATACGATGATATTTTTATGTGTCTTATTCTTTTTATTTTAGTCTTGGTTTTATTGGAATTTGAGACTTAGATTGCCTTAAGGTCATGAGAGTACCTTGGTACTATCTCCTAGCACAGGGGGGGTGGAACTTTATCAGTTTCACATGGTTGGGTGGCAAATCTCTTTCGAGTTATTGTTTGTGGTTTGTGTCATGGCTTGGATTCTAAGTTGTTCAGTGGTGAAGATTCTATTCTTGTATCATGTATCTCTATCTTTTGTTATCAAGATGTAAAGATGTATTGCAATCCCTTGGGCAACTTGATGTAATTATCTTCTATATGCCTTCGGGCAATGTGCAGTAACTGTAATTATGTTTGTTAAAGCAAATTGTAAGGAATAAGTGATGTATATGTGAAGGTTAGAATTGTGAATCTAAAGAAGGGAATTGAATATGGTTAAATCAATGAGTAATTTCTTACCTTATATCTCTTGTGAATTTTAAGAGAAATTGAAAGTAATGGTTTTATGCAAACCTTTGTAATGGAAGTACTTATGGATGTAAACTTCTTTAAAAGGAAACTTGTTTTGATATTTGGTTAGTGAAAAGATATGCTAAGGGTTGAAGGGTATCTCCAGGTGAAATAATAAAGGAAAAAGGAACATGTATGTTATCGAAAGAAGTAATGGGATGTGATTTCTTAAATGTATATTTCAATGTGAGTGAGATCGGGTTATTCAACTAGGTTTAATATAAATCTTTTACTAGATGTTTACAAGGTTGTAGTTGATAATTTGTGGAAGTTAAACTTACGGCAAAAATGATTCATTTAATGATTTATGTTGGTTGTCAATATATGGATAAGTACTTTACGCTCTTTCTATTATTATCTTGAAATGAAGATAGGAAGTAAGGACTCTTATTGGAAAAAGTTTAATTGAGTTTTGATGGTGCAATTGAGTTGAGCATAAATAATGTTAAGGAGTAAGTAAATATGAAAGAATAAATGTGCTTAGTGGATGTGATAAGTTATGTGTGCTTGTTTCACTTCTAAAGGTAAATTTGTGTTAGTCAGTAAGGGAAATTAATTCCACTAGATCATTAATGTAATTGGTTATGATGTGAAATGGAATTAATGTTAATTGAAGTTGTGAGGGTAATAGAATTTGTAAGATTAAGTAATAAAATGAAATACTTGATAATGGTAATTGAATTTATTAAGGGAACCTTAAGGAATGTACTTGTGTATGGTAATGATGATATGTTAGAAAGTGTTAAAAAAATTTGTTAGTTGTAATTTTAGGTCATTGACCTGATTCCTTATGGGTTCCCTAGCGGGGACATTACACCTATGATGATCTTTATCAACAAGTATTTTATTCTATTGTTATTTTTTGAATAACATATTGGGGAAATACAAAACTGTGTACTTCTACAAGACAATGAACACAAAATTGAAGCATCAAACAAGACTTGATCAAGTTGCAGGTGGAACGTACACTCAAATAGTAAGTAATGTAGAATAACAAAATAAGTAATCTGTCATGTCTACATTTTGTTATTTTTTGAGATTACATCCATGTTCTATATTCACAAAATGGTTCAAAATTGAAATTTACAATTTGATAAAAGTACTGATGGGTGTTGTTCCCTGCACCTTAATCAACAGCTTGCCTCCATTTGTGGTCTCAAGTTGCCTCCATTTGTTGTTCCCTGGACCCTCAAAAAGCATTAGATAGGCATATTTTTCATTTTAAGATCAAAGATAAAGGCCCCCTTTTTTATGCACGCACACACACACAACATATACAACCTTCACCATGCAGATTTGCCCAAGCACTAGTGGGACCTTATACCCTACAACAAATGTATTATTGTGAAAATCATCACAAGTCCATTTTTTTCCAGGTGTAGCTCCCAGTAGTGCTTGGTCAAATCTGATGCAATGTAGGGATAATATTTTATGTATAATATATATGATATTTTATTTTGATTTACAAACTACTATATTATTTGAATATCTTTCTTTCTTGCCACAATAGGAAAGAGTTTGAGGTGGAAGACTACAATAATAGTTGTGTTTCAATTTGGTATACTATACTACAACATCATTTCATAACTAAGTTTTCAATTTCTATATATAATTAGGTTATAGATAATCTAAGTGAAGAAGGATCTTGTCAGATAATCCAAGTGAAGAAGGTAATGGGGATACAATCAATAGATTGTGGTTAAACTTGAAAAGAAAAGGTGATGGAAAATGTTATTGTCCCTGCAATATTTGTAAGGGCTTAAAAACTAGAAGATTGCTAATCAAAAAAGCTAAGAGACATTGTGGGTATAATGGTCACATTGAAGGAGGGTTTGATTATCATCAATTGGTAAGTTTTTCATTATATTTATTTAATAATTAATATATATATGAAATACACTTGATGATGAGATCATTATCATGGTTTATTTGTGTTCATCATTTTTAAAAAGGTCAACCTCCCCAGGGGAGTACGTGATATGGACCATGGAGGTGTGAATATGGAGAATATGGCTTTGGAAGTGGAGGATCATGGAGGTGTGAATATTGAAGCTGAAGATTATGATCCCATGGAAGATGACAATGATGCGCCAGATGATGGTACTAATACATTGATCCATGACACATTTGGTATCGGGGAAACTGGTGATGATGATCAAGATGATGTTGATGTCATCCATGATATACCTCTAATTGAGAAGGCAACCACACCCCTTTACGAAGGCTCCTAAACAACTCTTCTCTCTGATGTATTGTTGTTGTTGAACTTGCAGGTTATGAATGGTTTATCCAACACAACAATGTCATGTATGCTAAGGTATGTCATATATGTCATTAAAATAATTAAATGGTGAAACATGTACCATAAATATTGTTAATATTAACAACTTATATTTTTTTCTATAGATTGATAGGTGAGTTTTTGTTACCACCATTGAATATTCTCTCTCGCTCATACCGAGAATTATGTGCCACTATGAAAGATATTGGAATAGAGTATCAAGCAATAGATGCTTGTCCCAATGATCATATTATTTATCATAAAGAACATGAATTTGCAATAGAATGCCCTAAATACATTTGTATATTGCAAACAATCAAGATTGGATGACGAAATGGATTGACCGATGTCATCAGTTAGGTCACACATTAACATGGAAAGATGTGTCTTCATTGGTTAATGAAGCTCATTGTAACGGAGATCCAAATGTTACGCAAAGGGAAATAGATTTAGCACATGGTTTAAGAGATTTCTAGGTACGTATAAATTTTTTAATCACTCGTACGTTTATGAACTCTTAATACATTAATTTATACATGTTTTACATATTTTTGTAGGTCAAGCACCACAAGACTATGTTTTACAATGGTCATAAATTTTGCATAAAAAAGTTGGATGACACAAAGAAAACTTGTGATTTGGGATAAGTGCAGTCTTTCAGGTGACTAATATTTCATCTAGAAATGACTTACATCCTTGAGAGTTTGAAAATTGATACTATGGCATTTTGGATGATATACTTGAGTGTGACTTTAATTCCTTCAGATTAGTTCTCTTCATCGTCAGATGGTATAGGCTACGACTTAATCAAAATGATCTTGATAGAACTATTATTGAACATGACAATGGATTTCCAATGATTAATACAAGGAGGTTTGAGCCAGTTGGGGATGAACCCTATGTTCTTCCAAGCCAATGTGAGCAAGTATTTTGCTCAGAGGTTCCACATAAATCAGGTTTGTCATTTTTTGTTAGACATGATCGAAGAGGAAGGCCAATGAGGTATAATGTGATGGAAGAATAAGATTGTGAACAACTAGAAGATGATGCAGATGATGATCACAAACAACAGTTAGTCAATGATGTTCCTGACGCAACTTTTCTTGAAGAAGAAGAAGAAGAAGAAGAAGATGATGATGATGATGATGATGATGCCAATGATGATGATGATGAAAATGATGATGGTGGTGATGATGTCGATGTCAACGATGATCATGGTGATTAGTTGGATGAAGAAGAAGATGAATGACATGAATGAAATGTATAGTTATGTGATCACTGCTTAATCTATTTAATATTGATTTCTTGATAGAAATGTATAGTTATGCAATCAATGCTTAATCTAATTAATTCATGATGTACTTACTATGGGATGCTTATGGTTTTTAATGTACTTACTATGTGGTTTTGAGTATATATATCATGAATTTTTTAGCTAACATTAGCTAATTGAATTACATATGTAGGTACCTGGACCCCTTCACGAGCATCCCACACAGTCTCATGGATCGACATGTATAAGTCAATACACCCTATAGAGATTAATGTATTTCACAATTTGAAAAATATCTCACATTACTTGCTATCTCTCTCATTTGATGGAGTGCAGGTAGCAGAAAATAGGTATTTGTTAGATGTGTCTTCCTCGAGCAAAGAAAGTGAGTCATTTAGTATGTTTGAATTAGGAAGATCAACTAGAGGTCAAAAGACTAGAAGGAAATTCAATAAATGCATGAAATTTTTCCTTGCACAAGGGGGGTCATGTTCTTATGGTGATGAGAGGAAAGGCGACATCAAGGTGCCCTCTAGGTACCAAAATCTATAGAAACAATGGGTCCCCAAAGAACTTCCTCCAATAAACACTGATTTTAGTATTAAAGGCAAGATATATCATATTGCACCATCATCCATACATGGTTTGGGCCTATTTTCCATGGATGGCATAAAGGTCTCTTACAAAAAATTTGTTGAATTGATGGAGTATGTTGGACCTTGTTATGATTACAAAAGTTGGATGTGAATTGTTCAATATAAAAAAAGTATGCATAGGTATGCACTCTCAGCAAATTATATGCAACAAAAAAGCAATGAGAAAATTAAAAGAGTGGCTATATACATTGACGGAAGGCCAAAAGCATCAGGGAATATTGTAGGTTTTATAAATAGCACGCGACCTCTATCAACTATTAAGCAACCCAATTGCATATTTGAGGCGCGCGAGGGAAATCATGTATTTGTATGTGTGATAAAATCAATAAGTGTAGGGGAAAATCTGCTTATTGATTACAATTTGAATCGTATAGATACAAACGATGTCACTATCATTGGGGTGCAAGTACATACTATGTACCATTAAATAATTGATTTTTTTTGCCAACCACATTTAGAGAGTCTCCTCACCATCCACCTCATCTCCATCATCATCTTCTAATGAAATTTATTAATGTAGTCCTTTCTAATTATTGGTTAACTTTAAATAATAAGACATGACCACAATATGGAGCAATCACGTAGAGGGGACAATGATGATCGTGCATGCACTTCTTCCCAGCAAGTAAACCTCTTTGTTATTGTAATACAAATTAGATAGAAGTAAAATGTTAAATAAAGTTTTTTATTATATTCTTTTCATCACTATTTTAGATTAATTCTAATAGTGTTAGTAATATTGTTGTCACAGATAGCTGGTCAGCAGAGAAAGGGAAACGAACCCACAATCCTTGAAGAGGAGTCCTTTGACGAGGACCTAGTTGTTGATTTGGCTACTTGTGATGAGCCGGCCTCTACATTTAAAAAATGCCTCCACAAAATTGGAAAAAGATTAGCTGAATTGGCATCTATATTCCCTCTGACTCTTGAGTCACAAAATAGGGCAACTAAACTAATGCACCTATCTTAAAATTATAGAGTAAGTATTAATGTAATTTTTAATTATAACAAAAGTTCAATAATAGTTTTTATGTTATAGTAGTCTTTTATGTCATTAAAAAATAAGCCGATGTGTTGCTTTTACAAATTTTTTTGTGTCATTTTGATCCTCACGACCATGATGAGGGTACTGTAGCTGGTTCAGGTAGATCGCATGTTGGACTATATATTTTTTTTACTCTCTAACAATATTGTCCATGCTAATCACTAGTTTTATTATGCTCTAACAATCTTATTCTTTAGCATGTGTCAATGATCATTTACTATCGCCACCTCATGTGATGGTAGGCTTAGATGTACTACGTCTTGCAATGTCGACAACATGTAGCATGACCACAGACACCATGGCACCACCTACTCGTACAAAAATTTTATTTTTTTTGTCATTATATATATGTTTATTTTCCTTGAAGTGTTCCTTCTTAGGGCCATTTCGTAATGGATTCAATATATGCAACAAGGGATGCAATACTTGATGGTGATTTTCCTGGATGTACTAGTATTCCTAGTACAGGAACGGTGAAGGATTGCATATTGCTTGTGAGCGAAGGAGTTCCCTTGAAAATAGAAAAACTTCCAGGTACTTTAAAGATTGGACCTTTCTTTTACTATATAATCGTATGTTAATTACACCTTGCATTCAATATGAGAAGCTTACATCTATTGTATTCTTATTTTATACTATTATATCCTTCGACTAATGATCCCATGATTATTTTGTAGGGAATGATGTTTTTTATAGTAAACTTAATGACGAGTGTTTGCAGATATTTAGGCCCACCATCTGTATAGGGTGGAACATCATATCCAAACTAAAACCCCAATCCACTATTTTGATTTCATATCATTGCTAGGATAGTTATCATTAAATCCATTTTTTAATCTAACACTGTTTTCTTTCTTAAAAGGTGGAAAACCCAAAATCAAAAGTTAAAGGATGATCTCGTAGAGAGTATGAAAAACTTTTTTGGACCTCATGCATTTGAGAAGGGTAAGCTCCTTCAAAAAGTCAGGTTATGTTTGAGGTATATTAGGGACCAGTATAGGTGTACATTAACCAAAAACCCGAATTACCAGTGCCCCCCTTGCATTCTTGATTTAGAGTGGAAATCTCTTATTCTGGATGTGAATGAGAAAACTGAAATTAAAAAAGGAAATACACCACCAGAGAATAGAAGAAGGTATGTGATACTATTAAGAATGTAATTGCGTACTAAATGCCCTTCATATTTATATGAACTAACATATTTCAATCTCTTCATAGATTGCTTGACACGTCAAAGGCAACAAAGGCAAGACTACAAAAACATGGGCAACACAAGCTAGACTCTGGCGGTTATTTGAAACTTGTTGCACGAGTTGTAAGTGTTAATATTGTCAGAATTGAATGAGGAAAAATACAATCTGTAGATGGATTTTAACACTGAAAATAATTCTTTGATCTTTATAATATTTATTTATAATTTGAAATCTTTTTTTGTTTTGATGAAACAATAAAATAAAATTTGATGATACCAAGAAAAAATGTAGGGTGCGAAGTTCAATGTAAGTCTCACAGAAGAGGACAAGAGAATTGGCTTTCAACAAGGCTATAAAGCCATGGCAGAAAGAATAAGAAGTGCACAAGGTTCTACTGATGGATCCGTCGTGGTAAGTAAGCTAAATAGATGATATTTCAAATTTAATTATTTACCAATTAGTTTATTTGATGTTAAGTTCCAACATAAAGTGAGTAAATTTGTTTTAAGAAAATAATGATAACATGAATTCGTATGAAATTCAAATGTAGCCTGTTGATTCTTGCCGTACACAACCCATGCGTGTTGATGACAATGAGGATGTGCATCATAGTAATACAAGTAAACATCTTAAATTGATTGGTGTAGTAATACAAATTTAATTGCAATTGGTGTTTGGATTAATGTAACAATTTGTATTGTAGCTGTAGAGAGTGTAGAGGCCGTTGTTAATGAGCAGGTTGAGGTTGAGGCCGAGGCCAGACAAATTGACCTCGATGTTGATGATGTGACTAGATCAGGTAAAGAGCTATACGATTATGGCCTGTAAAGTTTTGAAATACTTTAAAATGTTTTTAATGTTTTAAATTATAATAAAATGTTTTTAATTTAACCCTTTTATATGTTATTACAGATGACCCCCCTTTGCATCAACAGAGAACTAGGCATGTGTTGAGATCTAATGAGAGGGTAGATGACCATCATGATGATATCAATAATCCTCTTAACGATTACTTCTTAAAAACTATAAATCAAAAGAAAAAAAATGATTGTCATCTATGCACCTTAATTGATAATGATTGATTTTTATATGCCAATGAATTTAATTATGTGGTATTGAATGTTCATAAATTTTATAATGTGTTAATGAATGTTATCATGTGATAATTAATGAATGTTACATTTTATTGATGGATGAAATAATGAATGAATGTTAGATGTTAACGGGGAATTTAGAGTGATGTTAGGGGGGTGGGGTGGGGCCAAATGAGCTTCCACCTTCATGTCATGGTTGGCCCTATTTAGTACAAAATATAAAACTATTCTTGAAACAAAGTGAAGCTCAATAAGTTTGTTCCTTATATAGGGTCTCAAGTGTAACCTTTATCCCACTCTCAACATTGCAAGGCTTCAAGTGGTGTTCTGAGATTGGTTTCTCCATCTCCCACTGCCATCTTGTCTTTCTCCTAGGAACTCTCACCAATCATATTCATATTCATATTCATCTTCATCATGATCATAGCCATCATGGTCAACATTTGGTTCAACTTCATTTGAACCACACTCCATGTCAGGTACCATTATAAGGCATGGAGTGTGATCATACCCATGTTACCATAATAATGAGTTAGCCTATAAAATTATGAATAAAATACCTCATGTATCATATTTATAATATTGCAGGTGCACCTGGAATTGGCCCAGGCACCCAAGTTCCTACCAAAGGAACCCAAGTTGAACCATCTTGTGCTCAGTCTATATCACATTGAGAAATAACATCAAGACTCGAGAATAAAAATAATCAAAATTTTCTTCAAGACCATGAATGATCAACAACATTCCATTAGAAAACAAAACGCTAATCGATATTATCATTAAGCCATAAAATATGTCTTTAAAGTTTAGAAGCATCACAAAAACTTTCAAGAAAAATAGTACTATCCAAAATGAATACTCTCCAAATAATTATGATTATGTTGATGTTGATGTCTATAATTTATGTATAATGATTATGATGATGTTGATGTTGATGTCTATAATTTATTTCACTTACTGATGCTTGCCTAGATTGAATTTTGAATTGCCAAGCTAGAGAATGCTTTCAAAGTTTAGGGTATGTTCTACATGATACTATTAGTTACAGCTCAAATGCAATTCAAAATATTTTTGATGCTAGGCAACCCACTACATAAACTCATCTGCAGGTGAAATTTAATGCTATGAATCTTGGCATTGTAAATGTTACTACTTTAAATCATGTTTCATATTTGTGAAAATGTTTCTTGGCACTATCTTCTTTTTCAATTCCTATATTTGCAGCTTTTTAGATCATTAACTTAAGCATTACATGTCTTTGTTCAAAGTTTATTCTAACACTATATTATATCTTATTCTTATTATAATGTTCTTTGTTGTGGGATAGGAGGTCAATCTTCATTTTCTTCATTGTGTGGGACAGTGAAGATTTTTCTGACAAATAGCAGGTCTTCTTTAGTATCTTATAATAACATGCTAAACTGATAAAGGTGTTATGGGCATTTAATCTGCAATTACTAATAGATTAAGCATATTATTACTATGCTTGATGTTCCATTTAAATGCATTTAACACAAAAAACAAATTTACAAAACAGAACCAATGGCATGTTTACAACAAAGATGTGTTGAGGAGTTTGCTCCTTGTTTAATGTTAATTGTTCCTGCACAATCCACTCATACAATAGTGAAATGCTATGTAGAAGGGATGGTTGATAGTGTTCTTTGAGGGAAGGGAGATTTTGAAAGACTTTTTATCATTGTATTGTGTATTTCCAATATGTTTGGATGCAGGGCAGACTAGGAGAATGGAGGATCACTCACTGATTTCATGATTAGCTAGTTTTGAAGGGTCACTAGGGGTTGATGGAACAATCAAGGTCCAGATGATTGGGCCATTGGAGGACCCTAATTCTTTGTATTAATTTCTATTCAAATTGGATGCATGGATTTCTTGTGAATTATCGACTGCTATGTATCCTACAACTGCATCAGTAAATCTGCATATACTTCTCTAGGTTTGTAAGCCACTTAGGGCCCGTTTGGATGCAAGCATATCGACCGATATACCGGAATATCAAATTCTGAAGACGATATCCATTGTTTGTGTGCGACATCGAAGGATGGAATTGGAATTCTGATATTCCAATTTTACCCAAAAAATGGGCATATTGTCTTCCACTTGAAAAGGTGGAATTGGAATATCGGGCTCGCATTCCGGTTTCCAAATGCCAATTTTGAAAATGTCGTTGGGTCCGCGTGGGTTTTATGATTTTTGACATCCGCTTTATTACCTTGTTTTGACATCCGCAACGGTTATTATTACATCATGTGTTCGTTGGAAGCCCTCTCTGGTTCGAGCTGCATCTTCCTGCATCTTCTTTGAAGCTTCATCTTCCTGCATCTGGTTCGAAGCTGCATCTTCCTCATCCGTTTATCTGTTGTATGTATACTCCCTCAGCCATTTATCTGCATTTGTATTCATTTCTGCATTTGTATTCATCTGTTTATCTTTATGGGTAACTAGTGTAAATGGTACATTCATGGACACCCAGTGCCTAACTGGTTAAAATGTTACATACATGGATACCCAATTTCCGTAGCTGTGATTAAATTGGTACATAACAGATTCCCAGTGCCAATAAGTGGTTAAAATGGTACATTCATGGATACCCAGTTCCCATAACTATTTTTAAATAGTTTATTCATGGATTCCAATGCCCATAGCTGGTGTAAATGGTACATTCATGGATTCCCAATGCCCATAACTTGTTTAAATGGTACATTCATGGATCCCCAATGCCCATAACTAGTTAAAATGGTCCAATACCCATAACTGGTTTAATGGCACCTTGTTTCCGTAGGAGAACCAGCTATAGAATAGGAAAATTATGCAGATTGTACATCCATGGATAGTTAACTCTATAATAAAAAATCTCCTACCTTCCGTCAGCCATGAGCCACAGGCCTGTAGGTACTTCTCTCTCTGTATGATTTGGATTGGATGCCTCTTTATATACCCTTTCACCCATCTTAATTTCCCCAAATGTATGCCAAATACTTTTCCCCAAGCAGTGATACCTGATAATGGAGTCCAAGAAACATTTGGGATTGCAGCTTCCCATCCCTCTACAAAACCAGAGGGCTCCCCTACCCCTTCCTCCCATTCAGGGCATACAGAAGATCTCTGATTTGGAAAGAGTTGGGATTCTGGGCAATGGCAGCCAAGGCATTGTGTACAAAGCCCTCCACCACAAATCATCTTCCTTCTACACCCTCAAAGTCATCCGCCTCGACCATGATTCACCCCTCATAACAAGGGAGATGGACATCCTCAGGAAAATCGATTCTCCCTATGTTGTCAAATGTCAGGGTATTTTCCATGAGGGAGGAAACATTAATTATGTTCTGGAGAACATGGATGGAGGCTCCCTTGCCGATTTGTTGAAGCACAAGACAAAGATGACAAAGTCCTTTAATTGCTAAGGTTGCCAGACAAGTGTTGGAGGGATTGAAATACCTTCACAGTGACTGTCCCTTGTGTAATTGCCACTTTAATGTATTGGTATTGAGCCACATTAATGCTTTTCTTCTTGATAATATTATCATTTGTTCAAGAAGAAAAGCATTAATGTGGTTCAATACCAATAGGCAATACATTAAAGTGGCAATTACACAAGGGACAGTCACTGTGAGATGTCCTTAGTTGTGATTGTCCTTACAGTGAGTGTACATTATCATGTTGTCTTTAGAGTGACTGTCCTCATTTGTTGAAGAAGAAATGCATTAATTGTGCAATTACACAATGGACAGTCACTGTGAGATGTCCTCATTTGTGACTGTCCTTATAGTGAGTGTACATTATCATGTTGTCTTTATAGTGACTGTCCTCATTTGTTGAAGAAGAAAAGCATTAATGTGGCAATTACACAATGGACAATCACTGTGAGATGTCCTCATTTGTGACTATCCTTACAGTGAGTGTACATTATCATGTTGTCTTTAGAGTGACTGTCCTCATTTGTTGAAGAGATGTAGGAAGATGCAGCTCAAACCAGAGAGGGCTTCCAATGAACACGCGATGTAATAATAACCGTAGCGGATGTCAAAACAAGGTAATAAAGCGGATGTCAAAAATCATAAAACCCACGCGGACCTGATGACATTTTCAAAATTGGCATTTGGAAACCGGAATGCGAGCCCGATATTCCAATTCCACCTTTTCAAGTGGAAGACGATATGCCCATTTTTTGGGCAATACATTCAAGTGACAATTACACAAGGGACAGTCACTTGAGATGTCCTCATTTGTGACAAGGACAATCACAAATGAGGACATCTCACAGTGACTATCCCTTGTGTAATTGCCACTTGAATGTATTGCTATTGAACCACATTAATGCTTTTCTTCTTCAACAAATGAGGACAGTCACTCTAAAGACAACATGATAATGTACACTCACTATAAGGATAGTCACAATTGAGGACATCTCACAGTGACTGTCCCTTGTGTAATTGCCACTTTAATGTATTTTGCTATTGAGCCACATTAATGATTTTCTTCTTCAACAAATGAGGACAGTCACTCTAAAGACAACATGATAATGTACAAATACATTCAAATGGTAATTATACAAGGGATAGTCATTGTGAGATGTCCACATTTGTGACTGTCCTTGTCACAAATGAGGACATCTCACAGTGACTGTCCCTTGTGTAATTGTCACTTGAACCATGCGAATGCTTTTCTTCTTGAACAAATGAGGACATTATCAAGAAGAAAAGCATTAATGTGGTTCAATACCAATAGGCAATACATTAAAGTGGCAATTACACAAGGGATAGTCACTATGAGATGTCCTCATTTGTGACTGTCCTTACAGTGAGTGTACATTATCATGTTGTCTTTAGAGTGACTGTCCAAATTTGTTGAAGAAGAAAAGCATTAAAGTGGCAATTACACAATGGACAGTCACTGTGAGATGTCCTCATTTGTGACTGTCCTTACACTAACTAGACATAATGAAACTATTGTTTCTCAAGCAATCTCGGCTCACAAGAATAAAATTGGCCTTGTTCTAAGTGATAGAAAAATTTAATCTTTACAAAGAGTTGAGAATTCTGGTTACACACAATGCACATCCTCCTATGTAGCCCCTTGTTACTCCAAGTGATGATAATGCTCACTCTTTCAAAAAATAAAGAGTATTGTCCTAATGCTTTTTCTTTGATATTTCTAGGAATGTCAATTTAGTAGCAGACATTGTGTTTTGTTTTAATCACTTTAATAAGTATGGTTTGTCAAACTGTGCTTTATTTTAATCACTATAATAAGTATGGTTATCCAGTGTTGTTAGCAGCCTTATGAATGTTTTCAAGTTTCTCAAAATGTAATGACTCTTATTTAATATATCAAGTGCAAACCCATCCACTTTTGTTGAAAAATATAATGGTTTACTTGACAAATTATCTAAAGATAAGGATAAGGCTATAAATATGTTTTATTAGGATTCTAATCATGAAATGGTGCCATGATGGCATTTCCAATTCTTTTGCCATGACTTGAAAGATTTAATATCAACATTTTAAAAATCATTAAAGAGAAATAACATTAATAGTAGTTTGAAATTCTCGTAGTTTTAATTGAAGACTTGGACTTCCTTTTATATTTCAATAGAAATATTTTTCCTCCTAGAGAATTTACTTGGATTCATAGTCTTGTAGCCTTCAAAACCTTTTTGATCAAAAAGTGCCTTGAATCTAGACTAGTTCCCTCATGATACTTAGAAAGACGATATCTGCCTCTTTCTAGGGCAGTCACAAATGAGGACAGCCACTCTAAAGACAACATGATAATGTACAAATAAATTCAAATGGAAATTACACAAGGGATAGTCACTGTGAGATGTCCTCATTTGTGACTGTCCTTGTGTAACCACATTAATGCTTTTCTTCTTCAACAAATGAGGATAGTCACTCTAAAGACAACATGATAATGTACACTCACTGTAAGGACAGTCACAAATGAGGACATCTCACAGTGACTGTCCATTGTGTAATTGCCACTTTAATGCTTTTATTCTTCAACAAATGAGGACAGTCACTCTAAAGACAACATGATAATGTACACTCACTGTAAGGACAGTCACAAATGAGGACATGTCACAGTGACTGTCCATTGTGTAATTGCCACATTAATGCTTTCCTTCTTCAACAAATGAGGACAGTCACTCTAAAGACAACATGATAATGTACACTCACTGTAAGGACAGTCACAAATGAGGACATCTCACAGTGACTGTCCATTGTGTAATTGCCACTTTAATGTATTGCCTATTGTTATTGAACCACATTAATGCTTTTCTTCTTGATAATGTCCTCATTTGTTCAAGAAGAAAAGCATTCGCATGGTTCAAGTGACAATTACACAAGGGACAGTCACTGTGAGATGTCCTCATTTGTGACAAGGACAGTCACAAAAGAGGACATCTCACAGTGACTATCCCTTGTGTAATTACCATTTGAATGTATTTGTACATTATCATGTTGTCTTTAGAGTGACTGTCCTCATTTGTGACTGCCCTTCTAGTGAGTGTACATTATCATGTTGTCTTTACAGTGACTCTCCTCATTCAAGTGGCAATTACACAAGGGACAGTCACTGTGAGAACTTCTCATTTTGTGAAATTACACAAGGTACTTTCTTGTCTACATATGTTGTATACTCAACTTGCAACTCTATTCTTATGCATTATAGTTGGGTGTTTTCTTATGTTGTTTTATTGGTATTTTTAGGTAATTCAATGGATCTCATTGATGATATTGATGATGAAGATAATATTGAAATAGAAGGAGAGATTATGAGGAGGACAAGAGTCTTTCCTGTTGTTGTAATTGTTCTTGCCACCCTTGTCGTGTCCATAGATGAGTGTATAAAAGAGGGTAGTCAAAATATGCGTAAGCGCACAAGAGATGCAATTCCTTTTTATAAGCGTGTTATCAACTCCAATGAGATGGATTGCCATGACCAAATACGCATGACTAGATGATCCTTCTTTAAACTAGCCAATATTTTAAGGCAAAAAGGAAGCATCAGAGATACAAAATTCATCACGATAGAAGAACAATTAGTCATGTTCCTCCATACTCTTGGCCACAATTTGAGGAATCGTAAGATTGCCCATAACTTTGGGCACTCTGGAGAGACAGTAAGCCGATACTTCCACAAGGTCTTGAGGGCTATCTTGGCACTCCATTCAGATTATTTTATACCCCCTGGTCCAAACACTCCTCAAGAAATCAGTGGGAAGATCCGTTTTGATCCATTCTTCAAGGTATATCTCCCAGTGGTTTAATTTTGTGTAGAGTTGTAATCCTATTATTGCGTGTTCATTAGACCTATGATTTATCTTACTACAGGACTGTGTGGGAGCAATGGATGGATCGCATATACCAGTCACTATC
The DNA here is from genome assembly GCA_027943335.1 of Chamaecyparis obtusa. NCBI lineage: Eukaryota > Viridiplantae > Streptophyta > Pinopsida > Cupressales > Cupressaceae > Chamaecyparis > Chamaecyparis obtusa. The sequence continues at coordinate 984,890 of BSBK01000711.1, forward strand.
GATGTCAACCTACAAGCTAAATATCATGATAGAAAAGGCAACTTGTCACAAAATGTTATGGGAGTGTGTTCATTTGATTATAAGTTTCAATACATCCTTGCTGGTTGGGAAGGGTCTGCTGCAGATAGTCGTGTTCTAGCTTCAGCTCTATCTAGAGCTGATCCATTGGTAGTTCCCCCAGGTTTATAAAATATGATTATATTATTGAACCATACAAAAAATAAGACAACGTTATGACAATGACATTTTGTTTGTTTAAGTAAATATTATTTGGTCGATGCTGGATATCCTAACGTACCAGGATTTCTCGCGCCTTATCAGTGCACACGCTACCACCTAAAGGAGTTTTCAAGAGAAAACCCAATAAACACCTCACACGAGTTGTTTAATCATCGACACTCCTCGCTTAGGAATGTAATAGAGCATACATTTGGGATATTGAAGCAGCGTTTTCCTATATTGAAGCATGCGACATCTTATCAAATCAAGACACAAACACATATTGTTTTGGCATGTTGCATACTTCACAACTTCATTACGATAGAGGACGACCTTCCATCTGAGGTAGAATTTGAAGAGGAAGATGGTCGTGATGGGATAGATGTACCAGTGCTTGAGACATATGGGTTGAGCCAGTGTGAAAGAAATGATTGGGCCAATTTTTGAGATGAAATAGCAAGAAGGATGTGGGAAGACTATAGATCTCGATCTTAGTCGGTTGAATAACTATTATGGCAATGTTTAAACTAATGTCAGATTTCATAAATTTCACAAACTGATACTATACATTAATAAAAGCCGTTATGCCATATTTAGTGTTGTCATGTTATATTCAATGTTGTTATATTTAATGTTGTCATATTATATTTAATATTCTCATGTTATGTTTAATGTTGCTATATTTTATAGTTAATGTTAAGTCATGTTATATTTAATATTGTCATGTTATGTTTAATGTTGCTATATTATATGACAAGGACAGTCACACATGAGGACAGTCACTGTAAAGACAACATGATAATGTGCACTCACTGTAAGATGTCCTCATTTGTGACTGTCCTTACAATGAGTGTACATTATCATGTTGTCTTTAGAGTGACTGTCCTTACAGTGAGTGTACATTATCATGTTGTCTTGAGAGTGACTATCCTCATTTGTGACTGTCCTTACAGTGAGTGTACATTATCATGTTGTCTTTAGAGTGACTGTCCTTATAGTGAGTGTACATTATCATGTTGTGTGTGCATTAGATATGTCTATGGATGGTGACGTTCAAGTTATCCAAGCAACTTCTTCTTCCAAGAAGGTGTTCTGGACAAAAGAGATGGAACGCAAGTTGCTAGACTTGCTACAGGATCAAGTGCAGCTTGGAAAGAAAGCTGAAGGGGATTTCAAGAAAGAGGCTTGGACAGCCATCGAAAGGAGGTTCAATAATGAGATGAAAATGAAGCTATCGAAGGAAAACTTCAAGAACAAGCTGAAAACTTGGAAACAAGGGTATAGAGTTATGAAAGACTTGAGGAATACAAGTGGCTTAGCTTGGAATGAGACTACCCAAACTATGGATACTGATGATAGTGTTTGGGATGAGTTGTTGAAGGTAACATGGTCTTCAAATCTCCTTTTAAGTTGAATATATCTTTTTAAGTAATGAAGGACCAATAATGAATTCAATTGTTATGCCATGATACAGAGAAAGGAATTTAAAAATGCCAAAATGTATAAGAGGCAGACATTTCAATACTACAATGAATTATCCTGTATTGTTGGGAATGACATAGCTGAGGGCACTGTAGCTGCAATAGCTCAAGAGACGGAGGAGGATTTCATTGATGATGAAGATTTCAGTTATCATGGTATGGATAATGCATGTTTTGAGACTGCTACTGATTTGTCTAATGATGATAACGAATCTATTGATACACCTACATCGAACCAATCTACTGCAAGTGGCAAAGATAACCCTTCAACATCGTCAAGGAGGAAAAAGAGGAGGAGGGGAACATTGGCAGGTTCGTTGGATTCGATTTGTGAAGTGATCAAAGATCTGTCTGTAGGCATTACATCAGGCCTTGCACAACCTCTGAAAGTGGATAAATCATCTAGTTTGAGAAATGAGGCAGCGGAGTTGCATAAAGCACTTAAAGAAATCCCTGGCCTTTGCGACTCTACTATAATTGAAGCATACGAAAAGTTAATGCATGATCCACAATCAGTCGCATTGTTCTTGACAATGGATGAAGGGGAGAGAATCCAATATATGAAATTGAAGTTTGGACTTTAGTTGATCGATTTTTATTAGGTCTTCTGTTTAAAATAAAAACTAATGTTTAAAATCAAAACTAACTAACGTTTCTTAACAGTTTCTTAACTAATGTTTAAAATCAAAACTAACTAACGTTTCTCTCCATTAAGACTATGTAATGCAGTATGAAGATATTTGATAGAATGAATGGAATGTCATTGGTTTAAGTTGAACTACTAATCCATTTTCAAGTGTTGAGAGTTGTGTTGAAGGGTTGTGCTTGGAAAAGTTGATGTTGTCTTTTAGATTTCAAATGCAATTGGTTTCATGTAATTTTGTTAAGTTTTGAGCAAGATATGATAAAAATACCATTGGCTGCCCTGAAAGTTTGTTTTTTCTAAAAGTTACAATTTGAAAATAGGCATGGTATGGCTCTGTACAGTCTGGTATGAACCTGCACATGATTGATAACGTTGATGTTGTCTTTTACCTTTCAAAGACAGTTGGTTTCATGAAATTTCATTGGATTTTGATTAAGTTATGGTATTTTTCATGTTGACTGTCCTGACCCTAACTAGGATTTCCAGCGAGAGTAATAAATTCATAACCAGAGTTTCCACGGTTGAAAATTGATTAGGATCTTGTATGTTAGGTTGAAGCACTCCTTCCTTTGCATTATTATTGGTATTAGAGCCAAGATCATGCTAGGATAATCATGTAAACAGTAAAATTACTCTACAGCTGTTCATTTTATGTACTCTTTATGTATCTGATTTACAGATTTATCCATGACACAAATGAGGACATCTCACAGTGACTGTCCCTTGTGTAATTGCCACTTGAATGAGGAAAGTCACTGTAAAGACAACATGATAATGTACACATACAATGAGTGTACATTATCATGTTGTCTTTACAGTGACTGCCCTCATGTTGTATATTCTTCTCTGTAGATGCTACTGTGTGCTAGGGAAATTCTTAGAATTGTTGGTATATTCTTAGAACTTGTTACACCTGGGATATTCTTCTTTGTAGATGCTACTGTGTGCCGTGGTCCAAACAGGCCCATAAATGTGGTTGAATAGCAATACATTCAAGTGGAAATTACAAATATTATAATGTATCTATCTAGTCCTCATGACTGCTCATGACAGTACAAGTGATTTTTTTTGGGGGTGGGGAAAGGTTCGAGACTTTCAGCTATATGAAGAATCCTTTCTACCTAATACAAAAATGCACCCCATAAAACATCTGATTGGTTCAAGTATCTTTGAACTATTTGGGTCTGTTGACAACACTAGACCAGTGTCTACAGAATGACTAATTTCATGCAAGACAATGGCTCTATCTGACAGAGAGTCCATGCTAGGCTTCATGACTTGATGCATTTTACGTTGCCTTTGGGTGAAGATAGGGAACTGTAACTAGTATCAGTATTGAACATGCTTTTACTAGAACTGCTTGTGCTAATGAATCAGAGCAAAATTACCTTTGTCCTCGTTGAAATACATGTTGCATATATATATATATATATATATATATATATATATATATATATATATATATATCTTGACACGTACATATGTGTTTCTCAATCATGAATTGGGTGTTTGCCTGTCAAGCATCAATTTGGTCTCTAGGAATTGTGCACTCTCTCTTACTTTTGAAAAAGCATTTGAGCACTGTGCTAACTAATGAAAACTCTCTGTTTTGAGGCCCATAAACTGATCTTTTTACAGAATCTTGACCATAAAAAAAGAGAGTGATGGAACTCAATCCTCTTTGAATGAGGTCCCACCTACTCTGCTTTTGGGTCACCGCACTATATAATGAAAGTGCTCATTATTGGCCACTTCCTTCACTATTGTTTAGAATATGCTCAAGAGACCTACTACCATTTTTTGGATACTGTCCAAAATAACACCCAAATCAAGGGGAGCAGTATGCAGCACAAGGGGATGGGAATAATATGAAAAAGAGTGAATTTAGTACAATGAGGAGGACAACAGAGACCAGTTCTGGGTAAAACAACAATGAGGAGGACAACAGAGATGCCTTTAAAGGGTAAAACAACAAATATAAGATTTTATAATACCATTTCAAATATGATTTGTTTTATTACAAATTAGAAGTATCAGGCTTGTCATGTTCATCTTTTTCTTCATTTCCTACAAACTCCATTTGAAAAGGAACACACCCTTCCTCCATGAGATAACTTTTCCACCAATCCACTTCTGAAGCATTCACAAACCCTATCCACTTTTGGAGAAAGGATCACTAGTTTTACAATGTCAGACCCAGAAGAAAGAGCATAATTATTCTCATTTGCATAGCCCACTAGATAAGGAACACAAATTGTGGCTTCAACTAAACCATTATATATCTCTTTCGAAGAGCTATATAACAAGGGTGTTTAGGAATACATACAATATTGAATGCTTGGAGCAAGGAAAAAGATGAAATGGATACACTAGTGATAGATAACAAGGTGTTGACATTTTGGTTTGCCATGGGAGACAAAGTGAAAAGATGTATGGTATGTGAGGCAAATTCATCTTCTACCACAAAGTCCCTATTTAATTCAAAACCAAATATAACACAAAAGCCATTCCTATTTTGTATAGTTTCTCCACACATATTTAGCATAGAAGTTTCTAGTTTAATTCTAGAAATAGTTTGTAGAGTGTCTGGTTCATGTGTGTGAGCCTACTTCATGTGTGTGGATTATAAGCATGCACTGTCAGAGTGTCTGAATATTGAGTGTCTTATTGCTATTGCTATTGTTTAATTTTGGGATTGTTGATATAGGTGCATTATTGAAATCGGTTTGATGGCTCTGATCAATGTGCCAAGTTGTCGATGTGGTGGTGGGCAGTGCCAGTTGAAGATTTCACAGTCAGTGGAGAACCCTGGACAACAATATTGGTGTTGTCCAAACAAAAAAAAGGTTGCTAATGTGTATATATTTAATGTTTGTAATGTAACTACTATTTATTATATTTAATGTTTGTAATGTAAATAGTATTCAATACTAATGTAGATTGGGCATCGCAGGGATATCATGATTGTGGGTACTTTAGATGGGTCGATGACAACCCATCTACATCTATTCGCCCATCTCCAGTTATCCACGATCCAGACATTCGCCCATCTCCACTCATCCACAATCCAGGATTTGAGTGCAATAGTTGTCAAGCTAGGACAAACGAAATTAAATTTTTATGATGCCTTCTCTGTATTGTAATTGCATATCTTTTGTGCGACCATATGCGTAGATGAGCTCAAGAAGTATTCAATTTTGTATTTTGATATTGTAATATGTGGAGATGAGTTCAGGAACTAGTCAATTTTGTATTTTGATATTGTAATATACGGATATGAGCTCAGGAATTATTCAATTTTGTATTTTGATATTATAACTAAATATTATACTATGGATATGGCATAACTCCTCTTCACCCCAAGTGCGCATATATATGGTCCACATAGTTTTTTTCACAATAATTTTTCATGTTTATGGCTTAGGTGAGCCCCAATCTGGTATTAGTCACATGATTTAACGTTGTTTTCGTGGTTATTGTTTTGTAGAATTCTAACCCAGGTTTGTAGAGGAATTTTGAGGTTAACATAGATATATCATGTATAAACTCATTTAATTGGTCGTGTTTTTATCTTGACAAGCGTGGATCATGCAGGTAAGAATCAAAGGGGGTCATAGAAGGTAATAATAATTAATAAGATTTTAAAAAAAAAACTCATACAAAAGTGAGCAACTGAATGTACTTCATTGGTGTACTAACAAAAGCACAAAGTAGTTGTATGTTCTATGTATGCAGTGCCTAGAGACAAAAACAAGAGTTCGGGCATGACAGCGCGTCAAAGACTCATCAGACTAAATTATAACATTGTATCTGCATTATGTAAAATGAGGAATGCCTCATTCAAGTTGTAACACTGTATCTGCATTATGTAAAATGAGGAATGTCTCCACTGTATCTGCATTATGTAAAATGAGGAATGCCTCATTCAAGTTGTAATTTTATATCAGGTCATGACTTTGTGGGGCTAGACCGGAGGTTTTCTTCACCCAGCTCTTTCCTACCGGTGCTCCTATTGAGCTGGGTTGGCAACATTTTGTAAAAAATAAATAATAAAATAAATGACTTGTTTATAAATTTGTGTATTTTGGGTCTACATATTTTATAAATTTGTATAGGATTTTTTTTTTAATAAAAAAGTTATACAGAATGTTAAAAATTTTATAAACTTATAAACATAATTTTATTTCAAAATATTATAAATATTCAAAATCGCATACAAATGAAATAAAATAAGTATTCAAAAACAAAACAAAATATTATTATATTATTTTATTGCAAAAATAAAATAAATATTCAAAAACAAAATAAAATATTATAATATTATTTTATTACAAAAATAAAATAAATATTCAAAAACACAAACAAAATGTGAAAAGCATCATAACATTTGAAAAAATCACAAATTGTTATAAAGAAATTAAAAACAAATTCTCATTCAGTGCATATTCCAATTCCAAAATGTGGCACCCAAACGCGAAAAATACATCTTCTCGGTCATCTTCCAGGTGCGTCCAAACGGGTCGAACACATATTCCAGATATCATTTTGAGGATATGATATTCCAGAATTGCAGCATATTCCAAAATTGACTGTATCCGGCATTCCGTATGCCTGCGTCCAAACGGGCCCTTAGAGATCAAAATAGAGAAACTAAATCAAAATCGTTCTTTGTCCTATTTCCTTTTTAAAATGTCTCAACTATCAATGATACAATACATTTGATGCCCTAAGCTATCAATACAAATGACGCCTAGCTAGAAGCTCACGTGTTGTCCATTTGATAACCATAGTCAACATTTCAAAAAAATGGATATCCAAACATTTGAAAACCAATGGCATGTTTACAAAAAAGGTCTAATAGAACTCCCAACAATTCTTAAACATACTTTATCTGATATGATGAATTCTTAAACAATTAAGGTTGGAGTAGACATTGTTATCACACTTTTTTTTTTGTGGTACAAGGAAGATTTTGCTAGGTCAAGTCTTCCTTTGTGCAACACTCTACATAATTAGACCTTTATTAACAATTGATCATATCAGATAACTAGTATGTTTAAGAATTGTTGGGACTAGTCCTTTGGCGCGTATTAAACAAAATAGAATTTTTAGCACATTATTATCATTCTATTTATTTGTTGTAAACATGCCATTGGTTGAGTTTTGTAACTTCACTGTTGTATGAGTGGATTGTGTAGGAATAGTTAACATTAAACAAGGAGCAACTCCTCAACACATCTTGGAAACCATTGAATTCAATAATAAATGAAACCTAACACCAACACTATTCCTTCCATTCACTTCTACCAAGAATAAAGCATTTAATCCATTCAACATTACATATAATCATTAGACAGTTACATTTCTTGACTATGTAGAGGAATAGTCACGACCAAAATGATCAAAACTACTTTCACCATTGCACAAGCTATTCCAAACTTCAAGTAAAATGAGCAATATGCTATATCAAATCATTCATATTCATAGTAACCATTTGAAGGATCATTTTGTCAATGAACCCTCTGACTGTACCCCTGCGGCAAAGAAAGGAAACCTCAAAATAGAGAAAGGAAACTTAGTAAAACCAATCTATGTTGTTGTTTGTGAGGGTACAGTCATGATAAGTGCCTGTCAAACCTCTCCAAACATGTAAGATTGTCTTTAAATACTTTATTGATCTCTTCTAAACATTAACCAAATCAAACCTACATTTGAATCCACACACAATAACCCCAAAATGAAGGGTTTTGTATCCTTTAATGAATCTCAGTCACTAGTAATGCATGGAAAGTCAAACCAGTAGTCTCCAAAGCATTCAATAAGTGACTGGATTGTATTTAATACATGCCAAAGGACCAGTTGTATGAAATTGTCAATCACATAGCATTTCACTGTTGTATGAGTGGATTGTGCAGGAACAATTAACATTAAACAAGGAGAAAAATCCTCAACACATCTTGGAAACCATTGAATTCAATAATAAATGAAACCTAACACCAACATTATTCCTTCCATTCACTTCTACCAAGAATAAAGCATTTAATCCAATCAACATTACATATAATCATTAGACAGTTACATTTCCTGACTGTGTATTAGAGGAATAGTCATGACCAAAATGATCCAAACATTTGAAAACAATGAATCGATATCCTTGAGCACAAGCACCAATAACAACAAATAATGGAGATAAAGCACAGGCTAGGGCACAACACCAGTAGAATGTGGTCATTTCAGAGAGCATTCATGATCAAATAAAATGTAATGCATTTGAAATTTGTGGTCGAATATGATGCCAGATGCTTGAAAGATGAAGAAATCACATACCTTCTCTCGCACTCAACTTTCACTCCTTTTCTCTTGCTCCTTCTCTATCCAATCCAAATAAAAATGATGAGGCCGTTTCACTTTTTTTTTCATGGCCAAATCTTCCTTGTACCAGATGAAGAACATGCCATTGGTTCAGTTTTGTAAATTTGTTTTTTGTGTAATTAGTAATTGGTAGATTAAATGCAGATAACACCTTTATCAGTTTAATTAGCATGTTATTATCATATCAGATAAAGTATGTTTAAGAATTGTTGGGACTGGTCCTTTTGTGTGTATTAAACATAATAGAATTTTTAGCATATTATTATCATTCTATTTATTTGTTCTAAACATGCCATTGTTTCAGTTTTGTAGATTTTTTTTTTGTGTTAAATTCATTTTTCGTGAGGAGTCTTCTTCTGAGGAGATTGATGAAGATTGTGCACCTCAAAAACCAATTCATAAGGTACCAATCATGTCTCCTATTCGCTTATATTTTTGGATTGGTAAATATCCTTATAAGTTTCATGTCCTTTCTTTTGATTACTATGGATGAGATATATATCTTACATTTAACATTCAACTTCTTTACATTTTAGAACATGTAGTGTGTTTTTTGAGGATTTTACCAAATCAACTTTTAAAATAAACCGAAAACACCAAATTGATATCTTGCCCTTTCAACTTGACAAAATATTTGCATTTGACCAATAACTGCAAGCAGATGAATGATAAATCCACATACCTATATCTTTGTAAAATACCTGAAACATCAAAAAGATGGCTAAGTGGCTACCACCATGATTTTTATCTACTGAATATGGGAAAAAAAAACACCAAAAAGAATCAAATAGAAAACATGATTGGTCATTTCAAAGAGAATTCATGATCAAATAAAATGCAATGCCTTCTCTCACGCTCGATCAGCTTTCACCCACTCATTTTCTCCTACTCTTTTTCTCTACAATTGAAATAAAAATGATTTGGCCCTTTCAAAATAGTGAATCGATATCCTTGAGCACAAGCACCAATAACATCAACTATTTTGATATGTGGGTACCCTAATGTTGGCAAGAGTTCTTTTATTAATAAGATTACTCTACAAGCTTGAAGAAGCGGTATATTTTGGAAAATGAAGAGTGGAAAGACGATGATATTCTTGAGATCATGGATGGATATAATATTGCACATAGAATGGGAAGACATCTTTCTAGCCTAGCCCTAGATCCTTCGACAATTGGGGTAGGATCCAGACCCAGGCTAAAAAGTTGTCTTCATTTCTGTTGTGGAATATAGGCTCTACTACTGCAACATTTACAGACTGCGATGTAGATATCACAATAGCTGAGAAACATAAATGTAGGCATCATGGTCATAATTTTGTGGAGACACAACATAATTGAGTGGTATTCCCAAACATTTTTTTATCTTTCTCAGTTGTTGTGTCCCAAGACCCCTTATGACCCTTTAGGATCCCTAAGAATACATCTTATAGGTCTTAAAATGTCGTAAAGGGTCATAAGAGGCTCCTAGGAGGGGCTAGATGAGCTTCCACCTTCACGTGGTTGGCCTTGTTAAGTAGAGAATGTTAAACTATTCTCAAAACAAAGAGAAACTCAATAATTTAAGGTTTGAGTCCACGGAGATGCTGAAAAAACAACGAGAATCAATGATGGAGAGTTTTTAGATTCTGAGAAGATGTATATGGAGTGGAGACCAGATTGAGTACCAGTGCAGAGATGATGATTCAGTAACCTACATCTATAAAACCTTCACAATTATCCCTTCTTTGGCCTCCACTCATTCCTCTTCTCAAAAATGATTATCTAGAAACTTTGGATACTATTTCTCATCCATGCATGAAATGTGCTAGTGATCATATAAAATTACTTTAGGCCTCCAGTATTGATGAGCTACACAAGTGTAAAATGTTTTTGTGAGACTAGGATCAATTATATTGGATACTGTGCAGTGTACATAAATGAAAGGCGGTGATTATTCTCAACGATCGACAAGTATAAGTCTTCCAGGCCTTACCCAATAGCTAGGACTAAAGATAACACAGCGCAAGAGACCATCATAGTTGGTCTCTTTCTTTGGTCTATATTATTGACAAAATGTTTTACCTTTCATTAGCTCATCAAATTCGGGGATTTGAAAGAATTTTATAGAATATTTTCATGTATAACGTACATTATTTAAGTTTGATGTTGAACGAATTTATATACTTCATGCACTTGTATACTATGAGGAAGGCCATAAAGAAGCATCCCCTCTCGTGGCTTGAGTAATCTAGGCCATTGGAGGAGATGCTTCTTTATCGTCGTCCTCATAGTCTACAAGTGCGTGAAGTAGATAAATTCTTGCAACGTCAACTTAAATAATATACGTTGTCATGAAAATATTCTATTAAATTCTTTCAAATCCCTAGATTTGATGAACTAATGAAAGGCAAAACATTATTTCAATAATATAGACCGAAGAAAGAGACAACCTATGATGGTCTCTTGAGCTGTGTTATTTTTAATGTGTAGATCCATCTCTTTTTTGACACTTTAGAGTTTATTCTAATGGTAGTGATATACATCTGACAATATTTCTTGTCGAACAATATGCCCACCAATTTTTGCCTTTCCGGCCGATCAAATGTTGGACAAAATTACTTTTCAACAATTACTAAGATAGGAATGATATATCTCTGACAGGGCTACCTGTCGGCAATATACTACCATATCGTTGCTCTTCTGATAGTCCCAATGTTGGAGATATGTAGTTTTCGATAGGCTTTAGTGATAGTAATGCTATAGCACTCATGGGTTTATCTATTAGACGTTGGCTATGGATCTGTCACTATTCCAACAATTCTAATGTTGGAAAGTAATTATTTTTGACAGGTAATTACGATAGCCATGCTATATTTTTGATAGGTCTTCTTGTCAGATTTATGATAGATGGACCCTAGGAAATGTCATAACAAAGTTGGTATTCATGGGAAAGTTTTCGACAGAATGGGGTGTCAGAAAACTGACGGTGACCTCTTTTGTCACAATTTGCAATGCAAAAATGGCGACAGACACATGTTGAAATACCGACAAATGGGTATTGCAAATCTGACAAATGGTCATCTTAATTTGACCTCAAATGTACTAGTGATTATTTCTTCTATGGAGTTTTCCACTAACACTAGAATCACTTGTGTTGTTAGTTTCCTTGAATTGTGACACATCAAAATTTGTAGGTAGCTTGGCGCCTTGTTGGGAAAGTGTGAAAAAGTAGAGATTTGGATTTGACTTCAACATTGATCTGAGGATTTTACTGAATTAGGATCTTCTTGGGCCTCTTATAAGTGCTTGATTGAAATCTCATTATCATAGCCAATTATTGGTGTAACATTCCCTATTTTATCTTAACAAATAGATGATTAAATTTTGATCTCTTTGGTACATTTATTTTTACCTTTGACCTCAAGTCTTTGTGGAGACATAAGAGTTTTAACCTTGGGTAAAGAGGAAGATGGTTTTATGGCGACTATAGGTTTGGTTTTTGGTAGGATGAGGGATAATTTTGGATGAATTTTTAATGATAAAGAGGTCAAAAATTTCTTTAGATATTATACAAAGATAGGAAATGAAAAAGATAACTTGTATTATAATGACTATCCATAATCTAATGGTTAATAGAGGCAATGAGCTAACAAGGAGATGATGAAATACAAGCCAACCTATCCACTCAAAAGGTGATAGATTTATCTCCTACTCAAGGATGATAAACACAAAGTAATAGACTCCAACTAGTGGTGCTAAAAAGGTGGAAGGTTAAGAAGAATAAAGAAAAAATTCTAATTCTATATCAAGGTTGGTTGAAAGGTGATGTTGGTTAGGGATGGGAATTTTGACTGAATGGCTAAATAATTATTACAATGAAAGTGTAGAAAATAAGTTCTAGCTCAAGAAGTCCAAAAATACAAATATGATGTTCAATAAAAATTTGGATGTTCGATGAGATCAAATGCATAGGAATAGAGATCAATATCGTAGATATAAAAATTAGATGTATGGGAATAAGACCTCAATTGCACATAAAAAAATATCAATATCACCAAAAAATACGTGAATGCACAAGATTAATGGACAAATGCATAGGAACAAGAGTCAAATGTTTAGAAAAAGACAACCATTAAGAAATAGCATGTGTCAGATGTGCCCAAAGACTAAACAAATACACCAAATGACTAAAAAGATATAATACTAATGAACAAAAGTGAAATTGAGAAGGAATAATGCATGGATAGTCTAAAATATAAACTAAGCTATGGTGATCTAGAAAAGGTTGTTACACATAATTTCATTAAGTGTTGTCATTAGTGTCACACATATAGTCGGTAAAGGAAACCAAACAGACAAGTTGGTCAAAATACTAAGTATAGTAACAAGAAGAGTACAAGGAAGAAGACAAGTTAACCAAGCACATACTTGACAAAGCATCGACACTGAGCCAGATGATTACCTAGCATACCGAGCATAGTTATAACTAAGCATACATGTTTACCATGTTAGAAACTACAATTGAAACAATTGTTATATTGTCATTGATGTCAAACCTTAACTAATATGATAGTTGCTATCTAGTAGAGTACCATATCATTTGATTGGTGGAGAGAATTTGAAAAGAGGAGATAACAAGAGGACCTAAGGAAAGGTTGAGTTATGTGATACTTCAATGGGTACCTGATTAGTTGGCACTGACAAGGTAATGTGTTGTTTATCTTTAACACTAAGTGAAGAAGTCAATAGATTTGAAGCATAGGCTTAACTGAGAAAAAGTGAAGAAATTTAGTTTAAGCTGAGTGATGCTAGTGTCAATCGAGCATCAATATAAGCTGAGCAAATTTAGTGTCGATCAAGTATCAGTAATTGTCAAGCAACATATAATTAACCGAGCAAAGACAATATTTTCTGAGAAGGAAATTTTTAGCAATGACTGAGATATCCAGTGATGACCGAGGAAATGAACATAGTATTGACTGAGTGTTAATAATTTATAGTTTGTGAAAGAATTAAGAATCCCAGTTGACATAGTTGAATTCTTGGGATATGTAAAATGTGTTGAAATTATTAATGAATGATATAGATAATTTAATGCATGGTAAACTATTTTCTTATGGATTCAAGGAGAAGTTTGGAGATGTATTTAGAAGGAAAATAAGGAGAACAAAGTGATGGAAGGATTCAATGAATCTGACCTAAACCTAAGATCTACACAAAAGATTAAGTGGCAAAAGATTAATCTACTTGATCAAGGATATATAAGGATGACCTAATTTTGAGGTTATAGAGAGTGTGGAAGAGGTTGATGTTATTGACTAATGAATCTAAGAAGAAGGCTAAGGAGAAGTTGTGAAGATCTTAACAGAGTTGAGGTGATTGTTTGAAGAGATTTCCAAGAAGATCAGAGATGGAGATGGAAATGAAGGTCATTCAGTAAGTCAACATATGAGCGCATTAGATCTATATTTTTAAAGTAAGTTGTATATTTTAGATTAGAACCTACTGTTACTTTCTAACCATTGTATTGGTAAAAATACTTTAATCAAGGTTGAACTAACAGTCACTTTGTAAACCCTTTTAATCAAGGTGACATTCTAATGGAATGTTCTTAAGTCTTCTAACCAAGCCACTCTTAACAAGGTGATTAAATCCTTTAACAGGGTCACACCTAACAGTGTGTGTTGTAAAACTTTAACAAGGTTTGCTTCTCATAGATTTCACTTCAGAAGAGTGAAAATTAGTAGCATGTTACTGGTGGTTTTTCCCAAATTGGGCTTCCATGTTAAATCCTGGTGTTATACTTGTGTGAATGTTATTTGATGAAAATGTTGTTGAAAGTTTTATATTCTGCAAGTTGATTACTTTTGGGCAGTGGACTGTAATTTTTATGTTACTGATATATGCTATAGAGACCAAGTGAATTACTGATTAGATCTAAGTTTGTTGAAGAGTTTAAAATTTCAATTGGTACATTTGGACCTGAGGATAACTGATTCACCCCCCCTCTTAGTTATTCTAATATCATTCTAACATATCGAACATCAGTATTTTACTGAGATAGAAAAGCAGTATTTACTGAGTGATACATGATTGACCTAGAAGTATGGAATGACACTAAAAACAAGGAAAATGGTTTATACCGAGCTAGAAAATGGTTTACATAAATTGAGGTAAAGATTTATTAGAGATATAAAATTGATTAGTGATGATCCTTATGCAGTTTTGATTTAGGGCATTCATATAGATCATTGATCAAATGTTTTCTACATGTTTCCACAACCCTAATTAGGCCAAATCATTATGATTTAAGAATTTTCAACATGTCAGATCATTGAGTACATGATATGAAGTAGCCGCCTACAAGGGACATATGAAGATCAAATAGGGTTATGACGTTAATTTTTTGACAGAGTATTCAAGATTACATAAAAAGAAGACCAGAGGCTATCGAGAAGTATTTGAAGGAGATATCTATCATAGAAAGGTGATATCAGTTAAGGGCTAAGCAGATCTGATATTTAGAAAAGTAATTTGCTACATCTAGATCATTTACACTGTTACTTTCTAACCATTGTGGCAGAAAATCTCCTAATAGAGTAAACTTAACCAATTTTTGTAAATCTCTTAACCATGTGCACACTTAACAATGTTGATGAAATCCTCTAACAAGGTAGATCTTAACAGGTCTTAAATGCTACTCCTAATAGGGTAAGATCATCAGAAGTGATCAAAATTGTAGGCCCTAACAGACAACTGTATTATTGCAGTAGTGAAGCTTTTTGGGTTCCATCCCCATCATATTTTTTACCTTCTAACAAGGGTTTATGCTATACCAAAATATTTGTGTCAAGTGTATGAAGTTTCATGAATGTTTATTTGATAGTTTAGTTGAATTTACATTTCAACTATGTTATGAATGAATGAAAATGATGAATATGACAATCAGTTAATGAAGGATATTATCTTAAGGATTGAGAACAAAAGTTTTTAGGGTTAATGATTCACCCCTCCCCTCTCAGTAACTCACCTTTCCATAATCTGAACAATTGGTATCAGAGCCAATTCTCTTGTTAAAGAAGCTTAATCACTAAAGAGGAAAGATCCATAGAGAAGGAAAGGTATAAGTTGTTAGAAGTATTCAGAACAAAAAAGAGGGGGGGTGAATCAGTTGTTCTCAGGTCTAGATGTACCAATTGAACTTTTTAGCACTTCAACAATCTCAGATCTAGTCACCAATACAACTCGGTCTCTATAACATATATCAAAAACATATAACATGTAGTCCACTATCCAAAAGTAATTGAATTGCAAAATATAACAACATTCACATCAAAACATTCACATAAGTATAACACTAGGATTTATAGTGGAAACCCAACTTGGGAAAAACCACTTTGTAACATGCTATTGATATTTCACTCTTTTGAAGAGAGTTCAGTGAAAATCCAACCTTGTTAAAGACTTACAAACACACTGCTAGGTGTGACCCTATTAAAGGATTTAAACACTCTTTCAAAGTGACCTAGTTAAAGGATTTAAGTACATTCCATTAGAATGCCACCTTGATTAAAAGATTTATACAATGACTATTAGGTCAACCTTGAATAAAGGATTTCGACTAATACAATGGTTAGAAAGTAATAGTAGTTTCTAATATGAAAAATATACAAATCAATTTGCAAATACAGATCCACTTCACACATATATGTTGATTTACTGACTGGCCTTCATTTCCATCTCCATCACTGATCTTCTCAGAATTCACTTCAAGCAATCACAACTCTGTTTAGCTCCTTCACAATTTCACCTTTAGCCTTCTGCTTAGACTTATCAATCAATAACATCAACAACTTCAGTCCATATTGTAACCTCACAATTAGGTTTTCCTTTATACCTCTTCGATTAGGTAGATGCATATTTTTCTTCTTAATCTCCTTTGTAGATCTTAGGTTTAGGTCAGATTCGTCAAATCCTTCCACCATTATGTTCTACATCCTTCCTTCTAGATACATCTCCAAACTTCTCTTTGAATCCATAATAAAATGATTTACCATGCATTAAATACTCCATACAATTCATTGATAAAGTCAACATGATTTACATATCCCAAGAATTCAACTATGTTGGCTGGGAATCTCAATTCTTTCTCCAAATGTAAATTACTGACACTCAATCAATACTGTGTTCTTCTCCTCAGTCATCACTACGTGTCTCGGTCATCTCTACAAACTGTCTTCCTCGGCTAATACTGTCTTTGCTCAGTAATTTTCCTGTCGCTCAACATAAACTAATGTTCGGTCAAAACTAAATATACTCAGCATATACTGGCACTCAATTGACACTAACATCACTCAGCTTAAACTATATTTCTTCACCTTTGCTCAGTTAAGCCTACCTTTCAACCTTTCTTCTTACTTAGCTAAACAATGCATTATCTTATCAATGTGCCAACTAATCAAGTACCCATTAAAGTATCAAATAACTCAACCTTTCCTTAGGTTCTCTTCTTATCTCCTTAACCTAATCATATTCATCAATCAATAGATATGGTACTATCCTAGATAGCAACTATCTTACCAGTTAAGGTTTGACATCAATGACAATATAACAATTGTTTCAATTGTAGTTTCCAACAATATTCCTCTTTGGCATTGATGACAATACCACATGAATAACACATGATTTACCAAAAAATCCAAAAACTTAGTCTGTGTATCAAAAAGTTTTATAATATCCTTAGCTTCATTCTAATTCACAACATCTTTTCCTTGTCTGACCGCATACACAGTTACTCCCTCTAAATCTCTCCCTTAGGTTTAATGAATCATCTCTATGTTTTCTTTAGAATCTCTCCCTCTTTGACAAAAATGCCAAAGTAGTATCTATCACTTACATCTTCCACATGTAGATGTCTTCATGTCAGTTCAGTATGTTATATTTCTCCCTCTGTCACCTTGCTTATGACTTATTATCATCTCTTCTTTACTTCTCACAACTCTAGGCAACTCCTAAAGTGTGACCATTTATGCATCAATTTATCAGATATTATGTGTAGCACATTTGATGTAGTTCTCCTAATTGACTAGGCAACCTCAGTTAGGAATCACCCCTAGTTTACCTCTAACATTTTCATGAGCATCTTTAGGTTAAGATTTTGTGAATATGTCTGCTAGTTGTTCCTTTGTATTCACATATTTCATTCTCATTTCTTTGTCTTGTACCAACTCTCTCAAGTAATGATCCTTGATAGAAATATGCTTAGTCTTTGTGTGCATCACTAGATTCTTTGATATATTAATAGAACTTGTGTTATCACAGAAAATAAAAACTAGCTCAGTGATTTCCTCTTTCATTCCTTTTAATAATTGTTTGATCCACACCAAATTTGAACAATTCACTACAACTGCTACATACTCAACTTCTAATGTAGATTGGGAAATGCAGTTTTGTTTCTTGCTAGTCCAAGAGACTAATCTCTTTCCTAGAAAGAATGTTCCATCACTTGTACTTTTTCTATCATCAACATTTCTAGCCCAATCTGCATCAGTGTAGACTCTCAGTTCAAATTTTTCATTCTTCTTGTAGTATAATCCATAATCCTCTGTCCCTTTTAGATATCTCAGTATTCTCTTCACTGCCATCATATGATTTTCCTTAGGATTGGCATAAAATCTTGCCACAATCCCAACTGCTAGGGCTATATTTAGTTTTTTGTGGACAACATATTGTAGCTTTCCAATCATAGATCTATATAGGGTTTGATTCACTTCAACAGTATCATCAATTTTAGATAGTTTCTATCCAATAGCCATAGGAGTACTTACTGGTCTTGAATCCTCCATACCAAAAGTTTTCAGTATCTCTTTAACATATTTAGATTGAGAAATAAAAATATATTTCTCCATGTGATAAACTTGTAAACCAACAAATAATTTTATCTCACTAAACATAGACATTTCAAACTCATTTTGCATCTCATTTGAAAATTTCTGACATAGGGCATCTTGTCCTCCAAATATGATATCATCAACCAAAATTTCAGCTAACAAAATCCCTTTACCTTCTTCAGTTTTCATTTACAGATTGTTGTTGTCATTTGTTCTTGCAAATCCAATCTTTATCAAATAATTGTGTAGTCTCTCATACCATTCTCTGGGGGCTTGTTTCAATCCATACAACACCTTGTTCAACTTGGAAACCATATTTTTCTTGCTTGGGTCAACAAATCCTTTAGGTTGTTCAATGTATACTTGTTCTTCTAATATACCATTCAGAAATGCAGATTTGACATCCATCTGATATACTTTGAAATATTTATATGCAGCATATGCAAGTAGAGTCCTCACTCCTAATCTTGCTACAGGGGAAATTTTTTCCCTATATTCGATTCCTTCTTCTTGTGCATAATCATTGTATACCAATATTACCTTGTTTCTTGTGACTTGTCCATGTTCATTTAGCTTGTTTCTAAATACCCATTTTGTTCCAATAACATTCTTATCTTCTAGTCTCAGTACCAGTATCCAAGTATCATTCTTTTCTATTTGATAAATTTCTTCATTCATAGCTTGTATCCAGTCATCATTCTCTAAAGCATCTTTTACTATCTTAGGCTCAAACTCACATAATAAGCATGTAGGGTCTTTCAACTTACTTCTAAAAAAGACTCCCAATTCTTTATCTCCAATGATTTTCTTAGGCTTATGATCTCTTCTTACATACTATGCCAATGTAGGTTCATATTTCTTTTCTCCTTGATCTTGATCTTCAAGTTCATCATGCAAATTATCATCTTCTTCTTTTGATTGCTTGGGAGCATCCTCCTAATGCTCGGCATTTCTTATCCATGACTATGCATCTAGTTCAAGTATGTTACTTGCCTCTCCTTCTTCAATGTAAACAAAAGATATGTCATCTTCAGGTTCTTTTTTTCCCTCTAGTTCATTATTTTCTGTATGTTCATCAACTCTCACATTTTCAATTTCCACAACTTTGTTAGTGTTAGAATTTGAACACTTATAAGCTTTGCTCTTAGTGGAATAACCTAGGAATATGCCTTCATCACTTTTTGTATCAAATTTTCCATTCCTATTGTCTTTCAGTATATAGAATTTACTCCCAAAGATTCTAAAATACTTCACATTAGGTGCATAACCATGCCATAACTCATAAGGTGTAGCATTTGTACCTTTCTTGATTTGTACTCGGTTTGAGGTATAAATAGTTGTACTTACAGCTTCTCTCTGGTATTTTTGTGCAACATTCTTCTCAATCATTAGTGTTCTTGCACAATCCATAATTGACATGTTTCTTTTCTTTGCTATGTCATTATGTGGAGGTGTTCTCGGTGTAGAGATCTGTCTCTTTATTCCTCTATCATTATAGAACAAATTGAACTCATTTGATTTAAACTCTCCGCCTTGGTTAGATCTCAAACATTTCAGGCTTCTACCTGTTTCCTTTTCAAATTTTGCCAAATACCACTTAAACAACTAAAATCCATCAGATTTCTCTTTCAAAAGCATTACAGTCATCATCTTAGTGTAGTCATCAAAAAACAAAATAAAATACTTATCACCACAATAACTTTGTATGACCCATAGGTCCACAAAGGTCATTATGAACCAATTCCAAAATATTTTTAGAAGTATATGTCTTTCTCTTGAAACTAGACTGTCATTTTTCCCAATTGACATTGTTTACACATCACATTATTAGGTCTCTTCAATCTCAGAAAACCTCTAACTTTCTTCTTTTTACTAATATTTACCAGATTGTCAAAATTCACATGACACAGCCTCTTATGCCATAACCATACATCATCAAATTATGAAAATAAACATGTTTCTTTAGATAGGTCTAGATAGAACAAGTTACCTCTTGTCTGTTATCCACTTCCAATTAGTTCACCAGTGGCATCAAATATTTTAGCCTTCCTGTGATGAAATTCTACTCGATAACCAGTGTTGTTCAACTGTGTAACACTTAGCAAATTATAGTTAAGACCTTCAACCCAATAAGCATTTTCACATGTGATCTTATCAGTCAACTTAATTGACCCTTTTCCTCTCATAGGACATGGTGCATCATTACCAAACTTAATACTTTTACCTTTGTAATGATCTAGGGTTTAAAATTTACTTTTATCACCGGTCATGTGATGTGAGAAACCACTATCAATAATCCATTTATCACCCTTACTCACAGAAGAAATGAGTGCATTTTTCTCATCTTCATCAAAATCATCTTTCATAACAACATAAACTACTTCAATATCACATTCATTTGATTCAATAGTGTCACTGTCAGTTTCCTCTTTAGCAATATAATAGGATTTCTTACCTTTATATTTGTAGTCTTTGTGCCTTCGATGATCTATGTCATTTCTCTTGTCCTTGTATTTTCTTTCTCTTCTCTCATCCTTGTTAGTCATGTAAGGGCATCTTGCTGTAATATGGCCAACTTTGTTACAAGAAAAATAGATTATAGGAAGTTTACCTTTATATTTCCCTTTTCCTCTTCGTAGTCTTCTAGCCATGAGTGCCTCAAGATCATCCAGTTCCTCTTCAGAAGTGTCACTTTCACTATCACTGTCACTATCACTTTCACTTTTCACACATTTTTCTTTTTCCCTCTTAGACTTATGCAAAACCATTTGTGACTTGAATGCAGATTCAACATTAGGAACAATGTAGTTATCATAGTTTGATAGCTCAAAATAAGTAAGCTTACCAAACAGACTTTCTAGAGTTAGAACATTATCAGGGTTACATCTTGATTCTTGAATTGCAGAAATTATGATAGCATAGATAGGAAGCAAAGTTACCTCTCAAACTTTCATATTTTTCTCTCAGTACATTAGTATCACCACCATAGATAGTTACAAGAGTATCCTACATTTTCTTTGCAGTAGTGCAGTCTTTGATATCTTCAAATTCAGGATAGCTTAAGGTAGATGCAATCTCCAACATTGCTTGATTATGTTCTTGTTTTTCTTTCATCTCCTCGGTAGTCAAAGGTATGATAGGTATAACATAGTCATGTTCCACATAGTACTTCACCAAATCACCAATGCCAACTAGATGCAATTTCATCAAGATTTGCCATGCAGGGAAGTTCTATTTGTTCAACTTTGGTACCTCCTTTTTATACATCTTGATCATTAGCTTCAAGTACCTTTAAAATTTTCTCTATAAGCACCAAGAGCTCTGATAACAATTGTTAGAATTATTCAGAACAACAGAGAGGGGGGTTGAATCAGTTGTTCTCAGGTCCAGGTGTAACAATTGAAATTTCTAGCACTTCAACAATCTCAGATCTAATCACCAATACAACTCGGTCTCTATAACATATATTAGAAACATATAACATGCAGTCCACTATCCAAAACTAATTAACTTACAAAATATAACAACATTCACATAAAAACATTCACACAAGTATAACACCAGGATATATAGTGGAAACCCAACTTGGGAAAAACCACTTTGTAACATGCTACTGATATTTCACTCTTCAGAAGTGAGCTTTGTGAAAAGCCAACCTTGTGAAAGGCTTACAAACACACTACTAGGTGTGACCCTGTTAAAGGATTTAAACACTATCAAAAGTGACATGGTTAAAGGATTTAATTACATTCCATTAGGATTCCACCTTGATTAAAGTATTTATACAATGACTGTTAGGTCAACCTTGATTAAAAGAATTAGACTGATATAATGGTTAGAAAGTAACAGTAGTTTCTGATCTGAAAAACATACAACTCACTTTACAAATATAGATCCACTTCGCACATATATCTTGATTTATTGACTAACCTTTGTTTCCATCTCCATCACTGATCTACTCAGAATTTTCTTCAAGCAATCACAACTATGTTCAGTTCCTTCACAATTTCACCTTCAGCCTTCTGCTTAGACTTATCAGTCAATAACATCAACAACTTCATCCCATGTTGTAACCTCATAATTAGGTTTTCCTTTATACCTCTTTGATTAGGTAGATCCATCTTTTTTTTCTTAATCTCCTTTGCAGATCTTAGGTTTAGGTAAGATTCATCGAATCCTTCCATCATTATGTTCTACATCCTTCTTTCTAGATACATCTCCAAACTATGTGTCTCGGTCATCTCTACAAACTATCTTCCTCAGCTAACATTATCTTTTCTTAGTAATTTCATGTTGCTTGGTATAAATTGATGTTTGATCAACACTAAATATACTCAGCATATACTGGTGCTCGGTCGACGCTAACATCACTCGGCTTAAACTAGATTTCTTCACTTTTACTCAGTTAAGCCTACCTTTCAGTCTTTCTTCTTACTTATATAAACAATACATTATCTTATCAATGTGCCAACTAATCAAGTACCCATTGAAGTATTAAATAAATCAACCTTTCCTTAGGTTATCTTGTTATCTCCTTTCCCTAATCCTCTTCATCAATCAATAGATATGGTACTATCCTAGAGAAACTGTCTTACTAGTTAAGGTTTGACATTAATGACAATATAACAATTGTTTCAATTAAAGTTTCCAACATAAGCTTGATAAGATAATTGAAAATTGAAAATTGGAGTTGCAAATTACCCTAGAACAACTTAAGGACATAAAGGAAAAGCTAAAAGAATCATTGAGCAAAAGGAAGGAATTATAATTTTGGCATAATGATACTCAATATCAGGAAGAAGATATTGAAGAATTATCTGAAGGATACAAAAGTATATCTGATGAATTTGAATTAACTATCTCAGATCTGTCTAAAAATAATCAACACCTCACCGATTAACTAAAATCACTACAAATAGGACAAGAAACTCAAATGGTAAGAATGATTTATGTTATGAACAATACAAGACAAGCTGAACAAGAGAGGAACATGGCTATTGAAGACATAAGAGAAATGACTGAGAAATTGGAAGAAAAAGAATCTTAAATACTAAGGATGACTGAGCATCACTTTGAAATTTAAAATCAGATGGTTATCATGATTGAAGAAGTTAACCGAGTGAACAATGAGCTTTCTAGGAAATTGGAAGACATTGGTGAATTAAGGGAAGAAAATGAAAGACTAAAAAATGAATTGAAGATGCAACAAAAACATAAAGAAATGATAAAGAAATCTGAGTAAAGCACCTAAAGGATGGATGAATTTTTAATGAGTCAAAGGAGACTAGACAACACCACTGGATTAGAATATACCGAGCAAGGACAATCATCAAATAAAGCAGAGAAAAGAAATATCTATGCAAATCGAAAACCAAAGAAGCTCTCATGCTATCACTGTGGAAAATTAGGTCATACAAAAAATGTATGTAGGAGAAAAGTAAGTAAAACTAAAGGTACTCCTAACACTACTCCTAAATTTGATGGTTATTTTCACAATTGCAACAAATATGGACATCAAACATATGAATGTAGATAAAAGATGAACAAGTCACCTAAGAGTCATCACATGGAAAATAATTGTAGTATTTCCAACAAGCATGGTCATATGTCACATGAATGTAAGACACAAGCGAAGTTAGTTTGGAAACCAAAGAGACAAAATAATACATATCAACCGAGAAGACAAGGTAACTCTTACACTTTGGATTAAAACACATGGGTTAATTGTACAATATGTGGAAGATATGATCATATTTCTACAAATTGTATGAGACTACGCTGGAGAGGAAGATGTAGAAACTGGACAAATTCTGGAATGGCATGTATGTACTATCATATGGCTAGTCACTTAAGTAAAGATTACAGAAACCGAGCACCAAAATCAAATGAAGATATGAATGAAAATACTCTTGAAGGAATCAAAAGGCTATGGAACCAAATGTGGAGAAGATCAATAGAAGATAATGGAGGAAAAAGAATAATAGTTGGTGACACCTCATCCTTTGGATTAAGTAATTTCACCACTTATAATTAAGTAAATCAAGTAAGTATGGGAACTAAATTTTAATCAGTTATATCTTACAATAGTTCCTTATATCTATTGCATGAATGTCATATCAACATGAATTAAGATGTTCTAGGTTTTTATATGTTATGAACTTGAAATGAGCATAGTCGATAAAGATAGACTGAGTAAGAAATTGTCAGTCGGTGAAAGTGGTAAAGGTAACCGAGTTGCATAGTCAACCAAGCACTGGTAGTGTTAACAGAGATGAAGTATCAGATGGAGATGATCCAGTGTTTGATCGTTAACCAAGTAGTGGTTGGTGAAGAATTTAATACACCATACTTATGTCGAAAAGAATTTTTGGGTATAAATACATAATGATCCAACTCATTATTTGCATTGCATTTGAAGAGCGAACCAAAGTGAAAAAGAGAAAAGTTTTAGCAACCAGATTCTGAGCTATTACAATTATTTGTGAGTTCTACTAAGTGATTCAAGGCTATTTAGGAACATTTTTAGTGTAACCGAGTGACTGGAATGAAGATTTATCAAGTCCCTTATTTATCATCAATGATGGATTCTACTTCAAAATATTTCATTCAATCTGAGGCTAATAAGGAAAATAAAGTGACATTAAACAAGAGCTCATCCTATGAAGACTGAAATACAAGTTACATCAAGAATTCTCCACACAGATTGATGGAAAAGGTGTGTTTTCATCTATACCACCTAGGATTTTGATGGTAAAGGATATTAGGTCATATATTCACTACAAGATTAATGAGATAAGTGATTTTGAGATTCAATCCACCTATTAGGAATTATGCATAGATGGAAAATTAAAAGATGAACACAAGCATTTGGAAGTAAAAGGTTTAACAAATGCATTATATTTCCTAACATAATTCAAGACCGAATGGATTATAATCATTCTAAGTCAAGTTCATGATGAAAAATATGGTTAGATGAGCCGGTAAAAATTACCAAGGATGTGATTCATATGGTAATAGGGTATCCAGTATGTGACATAAAAATCCCTAAGACACCCATTGAAGAATGAAATTGAGAAGTTGATTGGAGCTGAGTGGGATAGTAGAGGAATGAAGATTAACACTATTAATGACCCAGAGAAAAGATTTGGAGTGTATGTAATTGCTTCTAAGATATTTCAATCCAACAAACAAAAAAGTGTTCTATGCGACACTGTTGACATTACATACAAGATTGTGAAGAAGGGTCTTCAACTTGAACTAGCTGAACTAATGTTGAGGCAATTGGAGGAGAACATGAGAACTATTTGAGTTGCAAAGTCAAATACCTGCAAGTTTGGATCTCTATTGGTATGTATATTTTTCTACTTGCATAAATCATTTTCCTCGATCAATGATGTAGAATGGGATGTGAACAAGCCCATCATTATTCAAATTGGTGAATTTATAAACAGTTTAGATAAGTATTTTGAGCCAGTAATGGATGATTACTTCTGTAAATTTAAGGACATAATGCATAAGAGAAGCAGAATTCCTGCACAACTTGTTGAGAAGTATAAAGATGATATTTGTTTCTTAGTGGACACTGACACCAAATTGATTAAGGTAGTTGAACCAATAAATGCATGGATTCTACCAATGGATTATGAATTAGACATTGACTGATCCACTAGGTCAAGAAAGGCACTATCACCAGAACCAAAGGATAAAGGAGCTACAAGGTTTGGAAATTATGAGGAATCTAAAAGAAGAGTACAAATAAATTTAGTTGGAATAAAGATAGGAAAGATAACAAAGAAAATGATCAGAAATTTAGAGAAAAAATTTGATGATGTTGAGGAGGAAGCATAGAAGTTGGTTGAAGAGGCAACTGAGGAGTACAAATCTATCTATGAAGGTGAAGATGAAGAGGAAACCAGATCAAATGAGGAAGTATAGGTAGAGCCACCGAAGGTAATGAGAAGAAAAAGGAAACAATCTGATACCTAAATAAGTGCAAGGACAAGGTCCACTACAGGTAATACACAACCTCAGAGAAGTAGAGTTGCAAAGATCACAAGGCCTGTACCAACAAAAACTTATCAAAAGAAGAGAGGTACACAAGCTTCCACTGAGGTACTTGAACCTAAAATGAATAGAAGATTGATTATAAATAAAGATGATGTTGATTCAGAAGAAGAGATTAGTCAATTCAAAGTTGTAGTTAATAGAGCACCACAGACAATAGATGAAATAGAAAATGGAATAAAAGAAAGAGGACTAAGTCATCCTAAACTTAAGAAATATTTAAATATGAACAAAGAGGACCAATAAAAACTAGAAGAGGCTATCATTGGCATGATGATTAATTTCAAATGAGTTCCACTTTAATTTTCAAGCAGTATTCATAAGGAATTGTATGATAAAGTTTCAACCCGATAGACCTATGCATTGAAGATAGAGAAAAAGATGAGAGAAAGGTCACTAATTCTAGCAATGGAAAATATATCTATTCAAGAGATTGAAGATGCAATGAAAATGTATGAAAATAAATTTTTGATGAAAGCGAGAGCCCTAAACATATTACAAGGAAAACTAAAAGAAGTTAATGAAGAGAGTATAAATATTTGGACTAGAATTCTTAGTTCAAAGGATCAAACTAAGAAAAATGCATCTGTAGCTAATACCAATCCAAATGTACTAGTTAGAGGAAAACAAGTTCAAATAGATGTTGATACTGACAAAACACAAGATCACATTCACATCTCCGACATTGAGCAACCAAAAGACCAAACCTATGTTGAAGAATTCATAAATACTACAGAAAATGTAATGGAAGATATGCCATAGATGTTGCAAATAACAGGGGAAGAAGAAGTATTAATAGAAGATATCACAGAAGGAGACCTTGATGAGAAAGAAAAGGAAGATGAAGGAATGACTGCTTCTACCGATAACAAAGAAGAAGCACAACTTGTTGAGGTAGTTAGAGCACTTATACCAAGTGATTTACCTATTTTAGTACAAGCAATTGACATAGTTATTAGGAAACAAACAGATGATATACCACCCGAGTAACTAATGGATATAGTTGAAGACTAGGGTGATGAAATAGGGGAAAACTGATAAACTAGAACTGATTGAATAACTTACTAAAGTGTATGTAATACATTAAATCAGTTAATGTATTGTCATTGATGTCAACTAGTTTTGACTTTACTTATCATGATGGTTACAAAAATATTAAGAAGGAAAAATGGTAAAGGAATGAGATATCTACATGAAGATGAGATGGATAAGAAAGATATGGATATGGTATTTATTGAGTAACTTATTGATGATTCTATGGCATTATGTTAGTTATTTGATTGTATTACATGAATCTATTATGCATTGAAGATCAAGAATGAACAAATTTTATATGGTCGGTAAATGAAGAATTATGTATACACTGAGAAAGTGTAGTTTATATGATGTATAGTGTTAACTGCGCTATTTATCACTGACACATTTTGGTATTGACCAAGTGAAAGAAATAAATGGAACTTATGACTGTCGACTAAACATAATGAGATGGATAATTGTTTATGATTTCGAGGAAAATGATAATGCTTGTTATGATGAAAAAATGGTTGAGGAAATTGAGGGATGATTAGATGAAGGAGAATAAAATGTGTTATTGACACAACTATCGAGGAAGGTTAAAGCGAAAAAATCAATGGTGAAGATTAAGAGGCAAAATCTATGAATGGAAATAAAATAGTTTATGATGTCTATGTAAAGAGACATAAGATTCATTATTGAGTATGTTGTAGAAGAATTTATGTGAAAAGATTAATTTCATGCAACATTGATCAAACTAGTAGAAGATAGAACCGAGAAAATCTATAGACAACACCAAGCAACTAAGAAAGCAATTGCTGAGTAGAATAAAGTTGGAGGAAACAAAGATATTGAATTGATTATTGATTAGAGGTATTTTTGAGCTTAGCATATATCTGAAAATCTATAAATCAAGTTGTATTTGAATCAAATCATTATTGTATCAGTTTAACCATTAGTACAGATAAATCTCTTAACTGAGTGGGACTTAACAGTCTTTATATTTCAATATGGCATTCAATAAATTTTGATTGTTTTCTTGTTGACCCCATAGTGAATGTTTGGTCAAGGGAGAACTGTTAGTGATAAATCCTCTTACTAGGTCACACCTTATAGTGTATTTTGTAACCTTTAACAAGGTTGGCTCCTAATTGAGCTCACTTCAGAAGAGTGAATTCTTTTGGGTTACCGGTCCCAGGTGGTTTTTTCCCTAACAAGTTTTCCACGTTAAAAATCTATTTTTTATATGTGTATGGATGTGTTGAATTGTTATTTGACTTTACACATTACTATAATTGGATTGATTGGTAAACATAGTATTTAATTTACTGGTAATCACTATATATAAAGAGAAAGGCATAGTTGCAAGTTGATTAATTGGTTTGAAAGTTTTGATATGTGTGTGTGTGTGGGGGGGGGGGAGTATTTGGGACTGTAGGATAACTAGACTTAACTGATTGTCCCCCTCTTAGTTCTCTAACAATTGGTATCAGAGCACAGAGTGCTTGAAGGAAAAGTTTGAAGGACTTAAGCTAAAGACCACAAGATGTATAAGAGAGAGGTGCCTAATCTGAAAAAAGACAACTTCTCAACATGGCAAAGAAGAATGAGATTGTACCTATCAGGGATTGGATATTATACAATATACTACTTGGATAATGAGTTCATCTTGCCCACCGAACCTTTGACTATTGATCAAATGAGAGAAAGACATGGAAAGAATACTAAAATGATAGAGCTTTCTTCTTCCTTATCAGATGTTGAATTTGAAGATGTTAAGACATGTACATTTGCTAAACAGATGTGGGATAAGCTTACACCAGTTCATGGAGGAGATGTGAATGTGCTAAGGGCTAAAGGTGAAATTCTTAGAGGAAAGTTTTATGACATCAAAATGAAATAAGGAGAGAACATTTTATAGTAAAACAACTGAGTCAAGGAGATTGTGAATGCTATCCGAGGAGCAAGAGGTATTATTGAAGAAGACACTATTGTAAGTAAAATTCTCAGAACCTTGTTGCCTACTTATGCTATTAGATTCTCTGCAATTCATGAGATGAGATCAGCTCATGGTAATCATATTACATTTGATATTCTAATCAGTAGATTGACTACATTTGAGTTGAATAACTTTGATAATAGTGTTGTTCCTACTATTGAGTCTCCATTTATGTCATCTTTGAAAATTGGTAAATCAAGCAGTAAACACATGATAAGAAATGAGAGTGATAGTGAAAGTGATGAGGACAAACTTGATGAGATTGAATCATTAATGGATAGAAGACTACAGAAAGGTAAAGGAAGATATAAAGAAAAATGACCTTTGGTATACTTTAGTTGTAAAGAG
Source organism: Chamaecyparis obtusa (assembly GCA_027943335.1). Classification (NCBI taxonomy): domain Eukaryota; kingdom Viridiplantae; phylum Streptophyta; class Pinopsida; order Cupressales; family Cupressaceae; genus Chamaecyparis; species Chamaecyparis obtusa. Next base: position 1,014,904 of record BSBK01000711.1, read on the forward strand.
ATTGGCCATATTGTAGCTAGATGTCCTAACAGGAAAGAAGATGAGAAAAGTAATGAAAGATCTAATGAAATGAAGTCTAATAGGATAGATAATCGAGAACACAGAGGCAACCGATAGTATGATAGGAGAAGTAACCGAGATTACAAAGACAAAGGAAAGAATGCATGTTACCTTGTTGAAGATGATGATGATGATGACACCGACACCGACACTGATGAAGACATTGAGGTGGTATTTGTAGCTTTAAAAGAAGATTCAAAAGAAGAAGAAAGGTATGTTGAAACAACACTTATTTCTAAAGTTAGCAAGAATGACACTTGGATCATTGATAGTGGTTGTATGCATCATATGACTAGTGATGAAGAGAAATTTGAATACCTTGAACATAATAATGGTGGATGGGAAATTGATGTAGGAGCATCTTGGGTCCTTGGCAATCTAGTGTCACCAAAAAAAATTTGAAGTTTGTCTATGTTGCTCAGTTTCTTCTTTGACCAAGTTGGTCGGTAGTTGGTTGGTTTCCTTTGGTTACCGAGTGTGTTCGGTTATCTCCTGAGCATTCAGTTATTTTGTTGGTGCTCAGCAATGCTTGTCTGTTGCTCGGTCATCCTTGCTTACCGAGTAGTTTCTTTTGAGTTTTTGTTGGGCCAACTTGTGCATTTATGTTGGGTCATAGATTTAATGTTGGTATCCATCATTGGGAAGCATGTGGTCCTAGATCTGACCGTTCCTTTCATTGATTGTGGATTTGAAGGCTAACTCAGTTCAATAGACTCTTGTATAAATGTAATCGTTTGGTTGTAGTTTAGGAGGCAGTTTTTAGATAGAGATAGGAAGATAATAGATTGGAGATTGTTGGCAGATCCTCACATGTTTGAGGACTTTTGTAATTCATTGTAATATCTGGCCCTAACCGGGAATGCCTTATAGCCCGGCATGTATGATTCTATTTGATGAAAATTAATAAAAGATCCTGCATTCTCTTTCTCACTGTTGTGTGTTGTTGCTTCCGCGTGTTGTTGAGCAAGTTGGATCATTAGGGTGTGCCATTGTTTGGCCCCTCTTGGCTTTGCCCTTGCGTAAAAAATGATACACCTTGTCTAGTAAAGGGAAAAGGGTCTATATTATTGAACAATAAGATCATATGTGATAATTCATATTGGGTGAAGGAAGTTATTTATAATCTATTGAGTGTAGCACAATTGAATAACATAGGTCACTGAATTGCATTTGAGAAAAGAAAGGTGAAAATCTATGATGAGACTGGAAATTTGGTCGGTACTGATGAACAATCTAAAGGTAATCTATTTTATCTTGAAAATGTTGAAACTTCTTGTTTGTTGGCTAGAACTGAAGATGTGTGGTTATGGAGCAAAAGGTTATGTCATGTAAATTTTGACAACATGGTTAAGATCAGTAAGAAAAGGAGAGTTAGAGGCTTACCAAGCATATCTAAACCTGACCATGTTATGTGCAAACAATGTCAAATGGGAAAAATGTCAAAATCTAGTTTTAAGAGCAAAAACTATTCATCTAATGTTATTTTGGAGTTAGTTCATACTGAATTATGTGGTCCTATGAGAACTAAGAGTTATTATGGAGATATATATTTTATCTTATTTGTTGATGATTACTCTAGAATGATGACTACCATGTTCTTGAAAGAAAAATCTAAAGCTTTTAAGATGTTTAAATAGTTAAAGCTAAAATGGAAAAATAAAGTGGTAAAGAATAAAAAATCTTGAGATTAGATAGAGGTGGTGAATTTTTTTATGATGAGTTCACTAATTTTTTTAATGAGCATGAAATTAAGAGACAAGTTTTTGCACTGAGGACACCACAACAGAATGAGATTGCTAAAAGGTGAAATAGATCTATTGTGGATTGTACTAGAATACTAATAATTGAAAAGGATGTTGCACATATATACTGGAGAGAAGCTATTAGTACTGTTGTATACACATTGAATTGAGTTTAACTAAAGAAAGATTCAAACAAGAAACCATATGAATTATGGTATGGTTACACACCTAATGTAAGTTATTTTAGAATATTTGGAAGTAGGTGTTACATTCTGAAAGATGATAGAAATGGGAAATTTGATTCAAAAGGTGATGATGGAATATTCTTAGGATATTCTACTAAGATAAAATCTTACAAATGTTTGAATAAGGCTACTAACAAGATGATTGAAATTGAAACTGTAAGAGTTGATGAATTTTCTGAGAAGAATGATGAAGAAAGAAAAAAGGAACCAGAAGATTATGGTAGATTTACTTACATTGAGAAACTTGACATTCTACCTGAGCAACAACCTAGCATTACCAAGCAATATGGTAATGCTACTGAGCATCAGTCTATACAGACCAAGAATCAACAAACAGTTATCGATGAATATCATGATCATACATCGAGTGGAGAACACAATGAAGAACAAAGAACTGAACCTATACTTGCAAGATACATAAGGAAACATCATCCACAAAATTAGATCATGAGAGATAATAAAATTGGCATGATGACATGGAGTAAGTTGAGAAACAACACATGCTTAGTTTGTGAATTTGAACCTAAAACTGCTAGAGATGTACTTGAAAATAATGAATGGGTTAAGGCCATGAATGAAGAAATTGAGCAAATATAGAAAAAAAAAATGTACATTGGTACCGAGACTGAAAGATAAGAATGTATTTGGAATCAAATGGATATTCATAAATAAGTTGAATGAAAATGGAGATGTCACTAGGAATAAGGCAAGACTTGTTTGCAAAGGGTATGCACAAGAAGAAGGTATTGACTATGGTGAGACTTTTGCACTAGTTGCTAGACTTGAAGAAGTAAGAATATTGTTTTCTTACAAAGGATTTAAAGTTTATCAGATGGATGTTAAATCTGCATTTATGAATGGAATACTTGAAGAAGAGGTACATATTGAACAACCTGAAGGTTTTGTTGATCCTAATTAGAAAAACATGGTATGTAAGTTGTACAAAGAACTATATGGATTGAAACAAGTACTGAGAGCATGGTATGAAAGACTACATTCCTACCTTATTAGTATTGGATTTGTTAGAACAAGTGACAACAAAAATTTATATTTGAAAGGTGAAATTGATGATAAGATTCTTATTGCTGAAATTTTTGTTCATGATATCATATTTGGAGGACATGATAATCTATGAAAATCATTTGCTAATGAAATAAGAAAATAATTTGAAATGTCAATGTTTGGAGAGATTAAATTATTTCTTGTCTAGCAAATTTTACAACAAAATTTTGAAGAACACTGAAAACCATGGCTTGTGGTACAAGAAAGAAGGAAATTTTGAACTGAAAGTTTACAAAGATGCGGATTGGGCTGGAAACATTGATGATAGAAAGAGAACTAATAGTGGAGCATTCTTTTTGGGAGAAAGATTAGTTACTTGGATAAGTAAGAAACACATATTTATTTCTCAATCCACTGTAGAAGTAGAATATGTGGTTGCTACTACTAATTGTTCAAACATTGCATGTATAAAATAACTTTTGGAAGGTATGAAAGAAGAGCTCACTAACCCAAAGATAACATATTGTGATAACACCAATGCAATAAAAATTTCCAAGAATCTGGTGATGCATGCAACGACAAAGCATATATATATAAAGTATCACTACTTGAGAGAACAAGTACAAGGAAAGAAAGTGAAACTGGAGTATGTGAAATCACAAGAGAAACTTTTTGATATATTTACTAAACTCTTACTTAAGGATACATTTGAGTACTTGAAGACTAGACTAGGGGTCCATCCCCTATCTATCGATCACTAAGGTGATTATGAGGTTACATCAACCTATACTTTATCAGAATATCAAATGATGTTCACACTTTAGGTTTCCTAAGGTTGTGAAAGCTGAAAGATTAAAGACAAACTGAAACTGCATATCGGTACATGAAAGGTACTTGATCTGAACCAAACACCAGAGATAATATTTTGGCTACTAAAGAGATGTTTATTTTCTTTTTGGCATTGTTGTCAAAAGGAGAGAAGAATCAATGAAATATTTATTTGAAGAGAGATATACACATGGGGAGAGAAGATCAAATCTCCAGGGAGAGACTGCATGGAGAATATTTATGTTGTGTAGTGATTAAACATATTAAATGTACAAAGCTAGGGAGATCTTACCGAGTTACAACATTTTCTTATAGAGTTGTAGAATAGATTTTTTTATTCTATGGCATATTTCATATTGTGTTGCCATCAACGCCAAAGGGAGAGATTGATAAACTACAACTGATTGAATATCTTGAAGGAAAGTTTGACAATGGAATGGATATTTGAAAGACAGTGATTGATGATCACCAAGCTACTAAAGTATATGTAAGACATTAAATCAGTTAATGTATTGTCATTGATGTCAACTAGTTTTGACTGTACTTATCATTATGGTTACAAACATCTTAAGAAGGAAAAATGGTAAAAGAATGAGATATCTACATGAAGATGAGATTGATAATAAATATATGGATATGGTATTCATTAAGTAACTTATTGATGAGTATATGGCATTATGTTATTTATTTGATTGTATTAAATGAATCTATTATGTATTGAAGATCAAGAATGAATAAAGTTTATGTGGTAGGTAAATGAAGAATTGTGTATAGCTTAGTGTTAACCGAGCTACTTATCACCGATGCATTTTGGTATTGACTGAGTGAAAGAAATAAATGGAACTTATGACTGCCGACCAAAGATGATGAACTGGAAAATTGTTTATGATTCTGAGGTAAATGATAATGTTTGTTATGATGATCAAATGGCTAAAAAAATTCAAGGATGATCAGATGAAGGAGAATGAAACATGTTATTGACACAACTATCTAGGAAGGTTAAAGTGGCAAAATCAATGGTGAAGATTAAGAGGAAAAATCTATGGATGGAAATAAAAAAATTTATGATGTCTATATAAAGAGACATGAGATTCATTATTGAGTATAATTCAGGAGAATTCACATGAAAAGATTGATTTCATGCAAGAATGATCAAATTGGTTGAAGACAGAACTGAGCAAATCTGCAGACAACATCGAGCGATAGAGAAAATAATTACCGAGCATAACAGAGTTGGAGGAAATAAAGATATTGAATTGATTATTGATCGGAGGTATTTTTGAGCTTAGCATAGATCTAAAAATCTATAAATCAAGTTTAATTTAAATCAGATCATTACCGTATCATTTTAACCATTGTTACAGATAAATCTCTTAACCGAGTGGGACTTAACAGTCTTTATATTTCAATATGACATTCAATGAATGTTGATTATTTTCTTGTTGACCCCATAGTGAATGTTTGGTCAAGGGAAAACTGTTAGTGATAAATCCTCTAACCAGGTCACACCTTATATTGTATTTTGTAACCTTAAACAGGGTTGGCTCCTAATCGAGCTCACTTCAGAAGAGTGAATTATTTTGGGTTACTAGTCCTAGGTGGTTTTTCCCCTAACAAGGTTTCCACGTTAAAAATATATGTTATATGTGTATGGATGTGCTGAATTGTTATTTTACTTTACACATTACTATAATTTGATTGATTGGTAAAGACAATATTTAATTTACTTGTAAATGCTATATGTAAGGAGAAAGGCACAATTGATATTTTACTGAGTTGATTAATTGGTTTGAAATTTTTGATATATATACATCTGGGAGCATTTGGGATTGTAGGATAACTGGACTTAACTTATTCACCTCCCCTCTCAGTTATCTAACAAAGACACCGAGCATTGTGGTGATTCTATAAAGGATGGAGAGAACACCGAGACCACTAATGCTGAAGTAAATGATCAAGGAGCCCAAGATGAAAATAAAGTAGATGATTCTACCACAGGCATAAAGCCACAATCCCTAGGACCTCAGACTGTGGGAATTCATATGGGGTAGGAAAAGAAGGAAGAAAGTGTGTCTACCAAGAAACCATAGATAAATTTGGAGCAAAATGTTATAGTTCCATTTAGTCAGTCACCTACTTCAAGCAAGAACAAGAAAAAGAAAAGGAAGAAACATGGAAGAAAACGTCATGTCGCACTAGATGAGATTATAAAAATTCCTACTTGTGACTCGAGGACATTGGACCCTGAAGCTCTAATAGAGTATGGAGAGCTATGCACCAGAAAAGCATCTTAGGAGAAGATTGGTGTAGGGTGTTGGAGCTCAAAAATTTAGTCTTTGTTTTTGAGTCCATATTCAGAAATTTATCTGTGTTAGATTAGTGCTTTGAAAATTCATTTAAGGATGCTTAGTTTAAAGTGCATGGAAAATAGGGCTTTTTGTTTTTCATGATGAACCATTGGGGTATGGTGTCCATTGTCTTTCATTTGACATATGTAGTGGGTTTGAACTTCTAATTTTTAGTTCTGGCATGTTTAGGGAATAGGCTTTTGGAGGTGTTCCTAGAATTCTGCATTTTGTGTTTATCTAGAATTGTATAAAGTAGCTCACTTTGGAGGTCTACATATTTTTCCCTGTGATTGCTCATAGAATGCTAATTGTTGCATCATACTTTAGGCATGAGAGAGAGTTTCCATGCAATCTTTTAGCCCCCCATGTGCCTATTTGTCCCATTTGTCAGAGCCATTCCATTTGTCCAATGCCTTGTCCAGTTTTTTGAATGGCCTACTTTGAGGTCTCCTAGTTTGCACCCGACTCAAGGTCGAGAATAATTGAGAGTTGTTTCATATTGTAAACCTAGAAGACTACTTTCCTGATGATTTTAGGTCTCTACCAATCCATTTGGCCACTTTCCTAGGCCACTTCCAAATCAAATTTATGCATATTTCACTATTTTTAATCCTAAATGTTACTAACAGACTGACTTTGGCATTTGATTGTGATCGTCATCTCGACTTTCTAAGGAAGTGAGTTATGGATTCATTTTCCTTGTATGAGGTTGAATCAGTGCATAAGTTTCCAATTCTTGAAGATCTCAGTGGGTGAGTTTTCAAAGTCGGTTCTGGGAGTGATTTGTGTGGATTTGGCAATGCGGACAGTTTCAGTTTCCTGAAGGGCCATGTTCAGTCATTAATATCTCATTGCTCAAATATTTTCATGCAAGCTCCTTTTGTGAGTGTACTAATATGATGGAAGTGAATGTAATTTTCTGATGGCGTGTTCCTATGAGGTCTTATGGTCAATTTTTGTGGCTAGTTCTGGACGCCGGTTAGTGTTACTGGTCAAGTCTACAAAAGCACTATGATTTGAATGGAGCAGGCTTAAATCATTAAGAAGTAAGAGGCACAACTCAAGATGGACAAACAATCCTTATATGAATAATCTCATCGAGCTCAATTTTTACCACGCTTCCAATGGAAGATGTAGATCTCCTAAAATGTTAGAGAGCTTTGAAGTGGGGTTCATGTAAATACACAAATTGTTGGCTCATCTTCAGCTAAACACAAAAAACCCTCCATCTCCTATATCACATATGGCTAGATCATCTGTGGTTCGTCGAACAGATACTCCATCTTCATATTCTGAGTTTGATGAGCATGAATATTATTTTACATTCCATGAGACATCTATAAGAAAGCATCTCACAAAGGGGAGATGGGAAGATTTTACCAAATTTTCCATTAGGAAAGCTTTAAAGGAATTGGTTTCTTCTCCAAAGTTTATGGAATGGGCTTTCAATAATGCTGACAGAATAATACTAAATCTTGATGACTGTAAGAAGACAGTTATTATTGTGGCAGCTAGGAGCGGTTGCTCACAAAATGGGGAGGGGCCTGCATAGGCACGTGGGCTATGCATAAGCATGGGAAGTCCACGCATGAAACAAGTTAAGTGGACAAGCCTCATGCAATACAATAGGTAGCTAATGTAGTTTAAAGGAGAGGTTGCTAGTCACACCTCGGCTCACGCAATAGAAAGGAGACGATGCCATTACCTGGTGCTTTGTGTGAGTAAGAGCAGACTTCATGCATTTACAAAGGGCCTACACAAATTCATTAAAAGTCTGTGTAAGTATTTAAGGGGCTTCCAGTGTAAACAAATACCAATCAAATTAAGGCAGGCCAACATAGTTTTGTGCAAGGTATGGAAGCCTGTGCATCTACCAAAGAAGCACATGCTTGGTGAGTGGAAGGATGGAAGTTTAAAATGAATAAACAAGCCTACCCTGCGTTGAAAGGATAGACTCACGTAGGTAGTGATTGAGTGCTCACATGATCTGCAGGCCCTGAGCAAGTATGGAGAGGCCTCACGCAATATTTTGGGGGCCAACGATAAAGGGGATCTACGTGAGGAAATAGCTAAGGGGGATGCTAGCATTCCCAAGAGGCATGATGCACATGTTGAAGAATGCTAAGGGGCTGCAAATATATTGATTGGCAGGCTTGCGTGAGGCATGTGCAAGCACATAAGACTCACATTTAGTATTAAAAGAACCAATGTAAATGCCAATTGATGGCAATTGTGTGAGAGGGCATGGAAGATGCCAAGTCAAAGGAGCCAACATTGGTGTGAAATGGAAATAAAGACCTGCGCAAATAAAGGGACCAAGGTTGCTTGCATGAATGGAGCTTAGCGTGAGAAACTAAGTGGCCAGCGTGTTAGCATGGATTTTTTGATGTTTTTTTCTCTATAGGATATATCCCACATTTTCCCCGACGTGTATGCATTAGCGATTTATAAGGAATGATACTCAAAAGTAGTGTAAAGAAGAAGGAAGAGAGGCTTGTGTGGCCTCTTAGCCTTGTGGTCCCACCTCGATGTGTGTTCCAACTGGGCACTATAAAGACATTTTAAAGAAAAATTTAAAATACTCCAAAGTGTTAGTCCCACATTCATCAAGAATGGGGAAGTTCAACTGTTTATATGCAACTCCACTCACATAAGGAGATAGATGAAAGAGAAGAGGCTCTATGCATGTGAGCCCAGCGGAGGTGCCTCAAGAAGCGTATCAATGGGCCCACACAGAGGAAATTTTGTAGACTGATGGCGAGGTGAGGTGGATGAAGGTGACATGTGGCAAGAAGTCAAGCAATCGCGGAATGAGGCCAGCAGTTAGGAAAAAGTCTGGAGATTCAGTGAACAAGGTCAATTAGTTGTAGTCGCCAGGTCACCAAATGTTGACGGTTAAGGTGATTTCATTCTGCGATTCAGAGATAGCCAATTGCCCAATCGCCAGATAAGTTCATAGTTAGAGGAAAATTTTGAAGAATTGGAGATTGCCATAGTCGCTAAGTCGTTGGATATCCTAGCGGTTAGAAGAGATATTCCAAGATTGGGAGAATGGGTTCAGTCACCCTTTCTCCAAATGTTAACTGTAGTTAAAATCTCATCTAGAGATTTAGAGGTAGACACATTCGCGTGATCACCAGGTTTGACCGTGGTTAAAGTCATCATCCAAAGATCTGGAGAATGAGTGCATTTGCCCAGTCTCGAAACTCAGGGGTCAAGGGCCAAGGTTAGTCTCATCCAATCGCAGCATGACAAGTGTTAAATTCTAGTGGGTTCTGGGCAGCATATGCAGATTTAAAAGATGAAAAGATTTAAAATATGATATAGTTTGCACATTAGAGAAAAAAGCCCAAAAATTTAAATGTCAGAGTCTCTCATGGATTAAATGTCTAGAAGCTTAATTTTTAACTGAACTTAGGCATGTGATATGTTCTCAAAAATGGCAAAGAACAAGGAATCTTTTGGCAATCATTATTTTCAGTTTCAGAGAAGTGGGAAAGAGCAGTATGGGCTTTTGCATTTCGGGATCAAATCATTTTCTTGGAAAATGGAATCAAATCAATTGGTTGGGACATGATTGTAGGCATCAGGATCAGTTGAGGAAGAATCAGTTGCAGATCAAGGTTGTGGGAAAAACTCGGAGATATTTTATGCAAAGAATGGACAGTTGTCAGTTGGTTCTAATTGACCACATTCTCCTATATCTCATTTTTTTCTTCATTTTTACAAGGATGGTGAATACAGGGCTGCAAGTAGTGGTCTGATTCTTGTCTACCTCCATAGCTTTCTGTCATTGTAAATATACTGAAGTAGAGGAATTTTAATGAGAGAACATCTGGATCCCATTTGCATGTCTATTTGATGTCTTCATGTGTTTCTATCTAAATCTTTGTGTACTGAGTTTGTAAGGAAAATTAAATACAATGGTTATAAGGTAACTGTAAAATTGTTCTTGAGTTTCTTTCAAGAGAAGGGTAATTCTTGAGGGTAGTTTCAGAGGATTCAATAGTTGCATAAGAATTTGATGTCTGGATATGGGAATGAAAGAGTGACTTGTAAGGCATTTCACTTGGGTTTAGGGTGTGTCTCTGTTAAGATTTTTCTGTGAATGTATGTTTACTTGACTCTTTGCCCTAGATTTTGTACTGGTCTCTACTTGCTTGGTAGTTATCACCATCAATCAAAATTAAATCAATTCTTTTACTTTATAGTTATTTTGGTCTAAATGTTAAATATGTGTGTTTAAGACACTTAATCTAGTAGAAGATTCACTATGAAGTAGTAAATCACAAGAGGTACACCCACCTGAGTCTGTGGAGCTCAAAGTGAAGGAGTTTCTCCTTGTTAATTAGTCTTTTCTTGCTTGAGTCAGGAGTTTAGGAATCACATAGTTCAATTTAAGCATTTAAGGTTTGTAATAGGATTCAACAAGAAAAATCACTAACACAGGGAACCCTCTGGTATTTCTTAGGGACTTGTTTTCCTTTGCTAATGTTTTCTTGTTGCCTATTTTGTAAGACTAAGAGTCTTGAAGGTGCAGTTATAAACCTTAAGGCTACTTAGGTCTTTTGCTTGGTTGTGATCCATGGGGTCTCGTTAGGATTTTCTTTTTGGGTTGTTAAGTTTTATCAGACCTTAGGAATCTTGTTTACATTTTGTTGCTTATTGTTTGGTTCTGTTTCGGTCACTTTTTGTTCAAAGTGCCACAATGTTGTTTTGAAAATTTTAAAAGTTGCAATGGAAACTTTTAAATTGTTGTTTTCTCTCTGCAAACTCGATCACCAATGGTCCTAACTACTTCTTAGGTCGTTAGGGTCTAGGATAAGATGGACATATACTACCTACATCCTTCTTGGATTAGGTTATTGTTGTTAAGTTATAGAATTTTGGTGGCAACAATAAATAAAGATATGATTTCGAGCATTGTTGAATCATTTTACTAGATTTCCCATATACACAAAGAAACACTGGATTGAAACCTGATCTATTAACATAGGTACTTCAATTGCTTTTTCTTGGTGATGATTTTGAGTTCCTCTTTCAAAGAAGGACATGAGTTGTCATTTTTATTGTCAGTCTTGGTCTTTATATTTTCATTTCCCAGGTTATGGTATAAATGGATCCCTAGCTTGCATTCAAACCAATGGATCCTCTCATTCTTTGGTATAATGCAAGTTAGGTTACTATTTGTTTTTTTTCCAAAAGATTGGGGTCAAATGGATCAGGATGATAGATTGACCATCAAGCCTTAGTCCAAACTAAATTGTGTTTAGTCTAGGAAATGAGCGGAAAGGTAGTTAGTTCCAAATAGAAAACTATAGGAAGAAAATGCAGAGTTGAGAGACTTTAGTTGGAGTTAAGGGAATTTGTCCAAGAGGCTATAACCATTCCAAGAACCCATTTTCATCTATGTCCTTGAAAACAAAGTTTAAGAGGCCTAATAGAGTTGTGTTCTTGGTCAAAATTGGAAAGTGCTGGAGTGGTGTTGGATTGTAAGCTTTTGGGATCCAGTGGAAGTGAAAGGTTCATCATCGTGACTCAAAATTGAAGACTTTATTCAAGTAGAAGGTTTGTGTGTGAAAGACAATTTAGAGCTGAGTCATAAAAGGATACACTTGTTCACTTAATAAACTTGATGCTATTGCATCTTGTATCTAAAAGGGGATTAATTTAGGAGTTATTTTGGGTCCAATACCTCCCGTTGCCAAGCTCTGCATCAAAGCTAAGGAAGAAAAGAAAGAATAAATAGGTGCTAGAGGAAGTGAAAGAAATATTGATGCAAGTTGTCCCTGATGTCAATGTTGATAAGAATACTCCTATCATTGACCAACTTCCAATGCTAACTAAGAATATTAATGCACCGAAAACTAATTTAGAGAAGAAGATAGAAGACAAAGTTGAGAAGAAGATATAATACAAGGTAATTGAGAGGATCAGCCAAGCAGTAGAAATACACAAGGTAACACTTTCTAAAATAGTAATCGAGATAGAAGGTATCATTCAGAAGATCCTTAATATTTTGAAGAAACTTTGCACTTTAGATTCTTTTATTGTAGAAATTAATGATAAGTTGAAGAAATTAGATGAAGATTTGTAGAAAAGTGCAAAAAGTTTAATAACCAAACCCCATGCATTCAATTGCATTATTCAAAGGTTAAACACATTCAGGGGTTAAGACATGAGTTAAGGAAAGAAGAGGATAGAATAACAGAGAAGATAACTGAGCTACATGCTGAGTTATTACCCCACATAGAGGTGATGCAAAAGCATGTGAAGAAGGGAAAAGAGATAATTTCCACCCTCAAGCTATCAGTTGTGGATCACATTTTTGAAATGCATGCACAAGTAGGCCTATAACAAATTGCACTTGAGAATCTAAAATAGGAATGGGAAAACCTCTTGGCCAACCTTCAGAAAACCCATAAGAACATTTTTGACAAGCTGTGAATACATATTTTTTTGGCATTATTATCAAAAAGGGGGAATCATATGTATATTGTATGTACTTTATTGAGAGCATATTGATAGGGGGAGTCTACAAATTTTGAAGTTTACAAGTTGTGAATTTTGGATATGGCATACATATATGTTTTTGTCACTAATGTCGAAGGTCGCTAATGTTACACATGATTGCATTAAGTATTATCATTAGTGTCACACATATAGTCAGTAAAGGAAACCAAATAGTCAAGTCGGTCAAAACACTAAGTATAGTAATCGAGAAGAGCACAAGGAAGAAGACAAGTTAACCAAGCACATACTTGACCGAGCATTGACACCGAGCCAGATGATTACCGAGCACAGTTATAACTGAGCATACATGTTTATCGAACATCAGTATTTTATTGAGATAGAAATGTAGTATTTACCGAGTGATACAAGATTGATGTAGAAGTTTGGAATGACATTGAAAACAAGGAAAATGGTTTATACTGAGCTAGAAAATGGTTTACATAAATCAAGGTAAATATTTATTAGAGATATAAAATTGATTTAGGTCATTTATATGGGTCATTGATCAAATATTTTCTAGAAGTTTCCACAACCCTAATTAGGTCAAATCATTATGATTTAAGAATTGTGAACACGTTAGATCAGTGAGTATGTGATATGAGGTAGTCACCTACAGGGGACATCTAAAGATTAGACATGGTTATGGTGTTAAGTTTTTGATAGAGTATTCAAGGTTACATCAAAAGAAGACCAAAGGCTACCAAATAGTATTTGAAGGAGATATCTATCACAGAAAGGTGATATCAGTTAAGAGCTAAGTAGATCTAATATTCAACAAAGTAATTTGATACATCTAGATCATTTACACTGTTACTTTTTAACCATTGTGATAGAAAAATCTCCTAACAGAGTAGACTTAACCATTTTTTGTAAATCTCTTAACCGAGTGCACACTTAATAGTGTTGCTAAAATATTCTACAAGGTAGATCTTAACAGGTCTTAAATGTTACTCCTAATAGGGTAAGATCATCAGAAGCAATCAAAATTGTATTCCCTAATAGGAAAATTTATTATTGCAGTAGTGAAGCTTTGTGGGTTCCATCCCCACCATAGTTTTTACCTTCAAACAAGGATTTTCACAATACCAAAATCTTTGTGTCAAGTGTATGAAGTTTCATGAATATTTATTTGATACTTTAGATGAATTTACATTTAATCTGTGTTATTAATGAATGGAAATGATGAATATGATAGTTGGTTAATAAAGGATATTATCTTAAGGATTGAGAACAAAATTTCTTAGGGTTACTGATTCACCCCTCCCCTCTCAATAACTCACCTTTCCATAATCCCAACAAAGGCAACTATGATAGTCAACAAATTTTTCAAGGTAGTAATTTGAATAGAGAGCAGTTGGATGACTTAGAAGTGCAGATAGATAAATTAATGGAACAAGTACAAGACTTAGTAGCAAACTAAAAATGGTTATTTTTCTAGTTTACTGCTTGATTATGTAGGAATAAGGATTCAAGTTCACTTGCTTCAAATGTGTAGGAAAAAAATGCAACTACATAGGAATAGAGGTCAAATATATAGATAGAGAGGTAAATATTACCAAAAGATTACTCAAATGAATAAAAATAGTGATCAATCATGCAAGTATAATATAGTCTAAGAGTTTTTCCTAAAAAAACTTTTTGTTTCTTGGGATCAGGTAGGTTTCAATAAAAAAATTTGGCAAGAAGATGCAACAAACAATTTGAAAATAGAATGATTATTTTGAATCTCAACTTTAATGGTATGGAAAAGGCTCAAACAAGGCCAATTTATTGATTGGTGTAGTAAAAGAAAAATGGGGATGATGGGTGTTCACTAGTATGTGTAGAAAAACTAGGAATCCAAGACTTGTCACCTCTTATACATTGGAAGGAAGACGCTCCATGAATCTCAAAAAGAATCAAGTGCTAGGTGGATGCAATGAATCTTCACTACTATGAAGGATGACTATGCAAGTAATATTAGAAAATGAAAGATATAGGGATGGATGTAGAGAAAAAAGACTTTTCTCCATGTATTAACAAACTACAAAATGAAATACCAATTTTTAGATTGGATCTAGGAAGAAGAAATAATAATTGACATGTAAACTAAATTTCATCATGAAATAGTCTAGGTCAGGAGTGACTTAGAGTGTTAAGGGTGAGTAAATAGAAAGGGGTGAATCAAAGTCACCTTTGAGATGTGAATTTTTTATGAAATTACTTTCAAACTATATCTCTAGGCCTAACCTTTATGTATCTATTTCCACACGTGTGTCAATTATTCCTACACACAAAAAAAAGATGAAAAAGTGTTACGGAAAGGGATTTGCCTATGTCAAAACCTTGTTTGAGGAATCAACCTTGAAATAAAAATGTAAATGATTGAAAAGTAAGTCTACAAACATGTAGTACAGGCTATATAAATTGATTATGCCTTCAAAAACCTTCATGATATCAAAATTCCCATGAAGATGGTTGAATTTTTCTTTGATGTTATCTTGATATTGAATCTATAATAGGAAGATCATGAACGCCTTCACTAATTCTTAGATCTACAAATTAATCCTTTTCCTCCATGTCAAAAATTCTTGAATGCTTTAATTTATTGAGAGATGCTCCTTGACAAATGGTTGGAAAATTGAAGATTTGAAGAGTCGATGATTGATGCATTGAAGAAGGAACAGATAGATTCCGAGTCAGAAAGTAGGATCTGATGAAGTGTTGAATCCAATAGAAAGTGAAGAATTGAAGTGAAGATATAAGAGCACACAAAGGATCTGGTTATGCAAAGATAGTTGCAAGTTTATAGGTCAATATATTTATTGTTTCTTACTAGAATTTGTAATAGACAAATCTCTTAATAGAGTGGACTTAACAGTCTTATTGTAAAATCTTTGCAAAAGGTAACATTCTAAAGAGTGTTTGAAGTCCTCTAACTAGGCCACTACTAATAGGGTGAAGATCCTAACAAATCTGAGGTAAATCCTTTAACCGGGTCACACCTAACAGTGTGTATTGTAATCTTTAATCGGATTGGCTCTAAACTGGGTATACTTCAGAAGAGTATTTTCTTAGTGGGTGACAATTCCCACAGTGGTTTTTCCCAAAGCTAGGTTTCCACATTAAATACTGGTGCTAAATGTGTTGAATGGTTTATATGATTGATTTACTATTTGATAAAGTTTATTTAGTATTGTTGGTAAATAGTGAATTATGTTTAATCAAGTTGTCACCAAGTTAATCAGAGAAAATATTTTTAGGTATTTGGAATCAAGGATTACTCAACCCTCCTCTCTATAATCCAATAATTGGTATAAGAGATAAGTACTCCAGAGAGATAAGTTTGAAAGACTTGAGTAAAATATCTAAAGATGTATATGAGAGAAGTACCTAAGGTGAACAAGTAAAGTTTCTCAACATGAAAAAGAAGGATGATATTGTATTTATCTGAGATTGGAAAATCTACACTGAATCTTTTGGATAATGACCACCTCTTAGACCCATGATAGTTGATCAGATGAGAGAAAAGTAGGAACACAACTCGGTTATGATAGATATTGCTTCTTCCCTCACCGATGTTGAATTCAATGATGTTAATGATTGTGCCAATTCAAAAGAGATGTCACATAGGATTACACTTATATATGAAGGAGATCAACATGTTCAAAAATCCAAGGTTGATAGTCTCAAAGGAAAGCATGATGAGATGAGAATGAAGGATGAAGAAAACATTACTCAATATAGTTGCAGAATCAAGGAAGTTGTTAGTGCCATCGGAGGTGTTGGTGGATCATTGACTAATGAAGTGGTACAAGTAAAATTATGAGATCTCTTTCTTCCAAGTATGGTATTAGAGTATCTTTTATTCAGGAACTAAGATCTATACCAAACAGTATTTTTACTCTTGAAGCCCTAATCGATAAATTGATTGTATTTGAGCTAAGTAATTATGATAATAGTCTACCGACCATTGAAACTGCCTTCAAATCATCTGTGAGTATTGGAACTTCAAGAAGAGAAAGAGAGAATCACAATAATTCATATTTAAATGAATATGACAGTATCCTAAATAAAGATAAAGAACAAGAAGAGTTGGAAGCATTGCTGGCTAAGAGACTACCTAGAGGTAAAGGAAAGTACAAAGGAAATTACCCTTGAAATGTTTTAATTGGAATAAGATTGGTCATATTGCATCTAGATGTCCTAAAAATGACATGAATGATAAGAATGACAAAAGAGACAACTGACCCTGAATATTTAGAGATTATAAGGACAATGGTAACAAGTCTTGTTACCTAGCTGGGGAAGGTTTAACTAATGATGAATCTAATGATATAGAAGAAGGATATGAAGTTGTCTATGTTGTTGTAAAGGAATACTCAGGTGAAGAAAAATATGAAGATGAAAAATCACTTGTTTCTCATGTAAGTAAACCTGGCACATGGATTATTGATAGTGGATGTTCACATCATATGATAGGTAATATAGACAATTTTGAGAGCCTAGAAGAGTATGATGGAGGATTTGTCGGATTTGGCAATAATTATCCATGTCTAGGGAAAGGAAAAGGATCAATTGTATTGAATGAAAAGATGAGATGTAATGATGCATATTGGTTTAAAGGTCTAAACTATAATCTATTGAGTGTTTCACAACTAAACAATAGTGGCCACGGACTGGAATTTTAGAATAGAAAGGTGAATATTTATGGTAATGATGGAGATTTGATTGGAACTAGTGAAAAATCTAAATGTAACCTATTTTATCTTGATATTACTACAACGAGTTGCTTGTTTGTTAAAACTAAAGATGTATGGCTATGGCATAAAAGACTCTATCATGTAAATTGTGATAACATGATTAAAGTGAGTAAAAAGAATAGAGTCGGAGGTCTACCAAGATTAATCAAACCTGATAAAGTGATGTATAAAGAATGTCAAATTGGTAAGATGACTAAGTCAAGATTTTCAAGAAAATATTACTCTACCAATGGTATTTTGGAATTAGTTCATACGAACCTTTGTGATCCTATGAAGATACAAAGCTACTATGGAGATTGATATTTCATTTTTTTTGTTGATGACTATTCAAGAATGACGTCTATTATTTTTCTAAAGGAAAATTCTGATGCATTCCAAATGTTTAAGTGGTATAAAGCTAGAGTTGAAAAGGAAATAGGAAAACAACTAAAATGTCTAAGATTAGATAGAGGAGGTGAATTTATCTCTGATGAATTTATTGTCTTCTGAAATGAAAATGGAATCAAAAGACAAGTATCTGCATAGAGGAATCCACAACAAAATGGTATAGCTGAGAGAAGGAATAGATCTATAGTTGATTGTTCTCAAACATTTTTAATTAAAAAAAAGGTTACACAAACATTTTGGAGAGAAGCCATAAGTACTATTGTCTATACACTCAATCAAGTATAGTCGAAGAAAGGAACCAACAAGACCCCTTATGAACTCTGGTATGGTCACATACTGAATGTAAGTTACTTTAAAAAATTTGGAAGCAGGTGTTACATACTGAAAGATTATAGAAATGGAAATTTTGACTCAAAAGGAGACGAAGGTATATTCCTAGGTTATTCATCAAAGAGAAAAACATATAAATATTTGATCAAGGCTACTCACAAAATTGTTGAAAGTACAAATGTGAGGATTGATGAATTTGTAGAAAGGAATGAAGAGGATAGCAAAAAGGAACCTGAGGATTACAAAACATTTGTTTATGTACAGGAAGGTAATTTAGTTGACACAACCGAGCTAAAACAAGGAACCGATGAGAAAGAAGAGCCTCCATCAAGAGATGAAAACACTGATGAATAGTCCACCGAGCCTATATTAGAAAAATATGTGAGAAGACACCACTCACTGAGCATATTTATTGGAGATAAGAGCGTAGGAGTCATGAAAAGAAGTTAAAGGATAACACATGTTTTATTTTTGAGTTTGAGCCAAGATTAGTCAAGGATACACTAGGAAATGAAGATTGGATTAATGTAATGAAAAAGGAAATTGATCAGATTGAAAAGAACAAAACTTGGTCACTGGTACCGAGACCTAAAGATAAGAGTTTGATAGGAAAAAAGTGGATTTTTAGAAATAAACTTAATGAGAAAGGAGATGTGATCATAAATAAATAAAGATTATTCTATGAAGGGTATGCACAAGAAGAAGGTATTAACTATGGTGAGACATTTTCCTCTATTGCTAGATTAGAAGGCGTAAGGATATTACTTGCATATATTGCCTATAAAGGATTCAAAGTTTATCATATGGATGTTAAGTCTACATTTTTAAATGGAATTCTTGAAGAAGAAGTGTACATTGAACAACCTGAAGGATTTGTTCAAAATTTTGACAAGGATATGGTCTACAAACTATATAAGGCACTCTATGGATTGAAGA
The DNA here is from genome assembly GCA_027943335.1 of Chamaecyparis obtusa. Classification (NCBI taxonomy): domain Eukaryota; kingdom Viridiplantae; phylum Streptophyta; class Pinopsida; order Cupressales; family Cupressaceae; genus Chamaecyparis; species Chamaecyparis obtusa. The sequence goes on from BSBK01000711.1 coordinate 1,034,037, forward strand.
AATCACCCCGAGCATGGTATGAAAGACTTCACTCTTATTTAGTTAAGATAGGATTTGAAAGGAAAACTAATAAAAACAATTTATATTTGAAGTGTGATACTACTGATAAGATTTTGATTGCTAAGATATTTGTTGATGTCATTATATTTAGAGGAAATGAGATAATGTCTAAATCATTTATTCAAGAGATGAGAAAGGAATTTGAGATGTCTATGATTGGAGAGATTAAATTATTTATTGGACTTCAAATTCAACAAGTTAAAGATGGGATCTACATAACACAATCTAAGTATATCAAGGAGATCCTAAAGACTTTCAATATGTAAGAATCAAAACTGATTGGAACACTGATGGCTACTAGTTGTAAATTGTCAAAGGAAGATGACACAAAGCAAGTAAATGAGACACTTTACTGATCCATGATTGGTAAAATAAAGTATGTTGTACACAGTAGGTCTGATATTGTACATTCAATTGGTATTGTGAAAAGGTTTTCGGCCAACCCAAAGGAGACACATATGTCGATAGTTAAAAGGATATTTAGATATCTGAAAGGGGTTGAAAATTTTGGTCTATTATACACAAAAGGAGGGTATTTTGATCTTAAGGTTTATACTGATGCTGATTGGGCTGGAAATATAGTTGTATTTCACAATCTATTGTCGAAGTTTAGTATGTTGCTACAACTATGAATTGTTCTAACATTGTGTAGATCAAACAATTACTTGAAGGTATGAAAGAAGAGATTACTAATCCAATTACAATTTATTGTGATAATACCAATTCTATTAACAAATCAAATAATTTAGTGATGCATTCAAAGACAAAGCATATATCTATTAAGTATCACTACTTGAGAGAGAAAGTACAAGATAAGCATGTGACATTGGAGTATGTGAATTCTAAAGAACAAATAGTTGATATATTTACAAAACCATTACCGAAGGATGCTTTTAGGTATCTCTGAGGTAAGTTAGGGGATCTTCCCCTATCTAATGTTCACTAAGGCATGATGCATGTTGCATCAATTCAAGTATTCAACAAAATATGTATCTTGTGAATTGATGCTAATGTTCACTCCTTAGGTGAAGCCTGAAGTTGTGAAAATAAGTTTATGAATGCAATGAGATATCTATACATTTGAGGTATAATGTATTGCCTAAGAAATTTTTTTAGGAGTATATATGTGGTTGGCATTGTTCTCAAAGAGGGAGATGAATGAGATTGATGATAAACAGATCAATGATGGTTGTAATATTGTTGATGCATTGATTGGATAAGGGAAAATAAAGAAGAGTAGATAAAGATGTTGTTAAAGAGGGACACTATAGAAGATATATTGAAGAAGATGATTATTATTGAAAGAGGGAGAATATGTACAAAAGAAGATCAAGTACAACAAAGGAGAAGTTACAACTTAGAGGGAGTATAAGAATGATAGTGAAGTGTACCAGCATCTATTAAACACTGAATATTGTTAGTGTTTTCATCAATGCCAAAGAGGGAGATTGTTACTATAATTGATAGTAATGATTGGAGATTGATTAACTGATGGTGGTGATGATGAAGACCGACCAAGATCAAAGGAATACAAGATTTTAGAAAGGTTAGATCAGTTATTGTCTTGCCATTGATGTCAACCAATTGATTTCTAGTTTATATTATGTTTCCATATCATTCGGTATATGATATAAGTTGAATGAGTTAAGGAGAAGAATAAATGAGATGTTGTGAAGTTGAAGAACTTAAATGGGAAACTGATACAAATCGGAGGATGATTAGATTATGTTGATATAATTTTTTCTACCTAACATATAATTATGTTAAGCCGGTAAAGTATAGTAACAAATATTTTTTAAGTTGGAAAGCAAAATAATTTTGGCTATCGAGAAAGAAAAGTCACTCAGTAAAGGTAAAAGGTAAAAGGAAGTATGATTTGGTAAAGGAAAAGGAATTGAAGGTGCTGAACAAAAAATAAAAAGTCTTAGGCATCGAGTGAAGTTAACCAAAATATAGAGTTATCTACCGAACAAGGAACAGTAATTAAAAACAAGGATTGGAATAGAATTTAATGATTAAGCTATGATGAGTTGGATGGTTATGATGACAAGGAAAGTTAGTTAGAGAGATTCATAGACAAGAAAATTCATGATGATGATCGATGACTTAGATATAAATAGTTAAAGCAGAAGGAACAAGTTTCAAGAAAAGTCCAAGTTCTGAGGTGAAAAGAAAATGTATTACCAAGATCCAAATTCAAGGTATAATGAATTGGACGGCTGAGATTGATCAAAGGAAAACGTAATAGAGGAGATTAAGTAGAATCAATTGTCTATATAAAGGATGGATTTGTATGAACAAATGGATGAAAAATTGAAGATTTGAAGAGTCGATGACTAATGCAGTGAAGAAGAAACAAAGAGATTCTGAGCTAGAAAGAGGGATTTGATGAAGTGTTGAAGCTAGTGGAAAGTGAAGAATTGAAGTGAACATAGAAGAGCGCACAAAGGATTTGGTTATGAAAAGATAGTTGCAAGTTTATAGGTCAATATATTTATTGTTTCCCACTAGCATTTGTAATAGAGAAATCTCTTAACATAGTGGACTTAACAGTCTTATTGTAAAATCCTTGTAAAAGGTAACATTCTAAGGAGTGTTTGAAGTCCTCTAACCAAGCCACTCTGAACAGGGTGAAGATCCTATCAGATTTGAGGTAAATCCTTTAATTGGGTCACACCTAATAGTGTGTATTGTAATCTTTAACCGGATTGGCTCTTAATCAAGCGTACTTCAAAAGAGTATTTTCTTAGTGGGTGACAATTCCCATAGTGGGTTTTCCCAAAGTTGGGATACCACATTAAATACTAGTCTTAAATGTGTTGAATGGTTTATGTGATTGATTTACTGTTTGATAAAGTTTATTTACTGTTGTCGATAAATAGTGAATTATGTTTAAAATAGTTGTCACCAAGTTAATTAGAGAAAATATTTTTAGGTATTTGGAATCAGAGAATAAGGATCCACCCCCTCCCCCTCTCTGTAATCCAACATGAGGATGATAGAAATATGTGCAAAATTGAGACTAAATCAATCATAACATACATTGAAACCTTGGATACTAAAATGGGTCCTAACTAAGGAATAAGTTGTATAGGTATACAATTTAGGATACTACATTTAGCCCCCACTTTAATGGGAGTATGAACTTGATTCATACTCTTGATAATGTAGATCAAAGAATAGGAAAGAACTCTTATCAAGGTAAGATAGACAAGGAAACAACGAGCCCCAAAATGACTTAGGTCCTCATCAATATAAGACCAAGACAAAAGAAACATTCACATGAAAGAGAGAAAATAAAAGGCATGACCATACTATCCTGGTAATTTTAGACTTACTATGGGTCATGTTAAGAAAGAGAGAGATGCATATATCGATGCAAAGGAGAATTGGACTATGAAAAAAGGGATAACCAAGGAAAACATTATATCTAAGGAAATTTGTCAAGAGGATAACCGAGAAAAGAATTGTATCCAATGAAATCCACCAATAGAAGGATGCAAAGGATAATGAAGGAAACCATTGTATCCAAGGAAATATGCCATGATGATATTATAAATAAAAAGGCACAATTTGCTAAGTAACCTCAAAAAATGACTGTAAAATTCAATTTGTGGTGTGTGCATAATGTGTAATAAAGAGTGGAGTGTATGCCTCCACATTAAAGAATTTTTTTATGCCTTACCAGGAGAAATAGATTTAAGTTAGTATGCATGCATAAAAAAAATACATTTTCACTATTATATGCCCCCAAACAAGGATAAATAAAGGGAAATAAAATGCATGAAAAAAAAAAGAACAAAGGGATCTACTAACTCTAGACTCAATATTCATATTTGATAATGTATGTATATCAGGAATAATCATAATCAATTGACCTCACTCCCCAAAGGTCTTAGGTAGTAGAACTATGAGCACAATGGAAGAACACATAAGATGAATAAAATGTATTTTTGGGTAAACATTACAGAGACCAAAAAGAGAAATGGTTATCACTACCTTGCATTGTCTGAAAGTAAGAAACACAAAGATACATTTAAAACAATAGAGCATGCATGACATGACATATATATTATATATAGAAGAATTAAGATACAAATAGAAGAATTTCATGAAAAGTGTTATCCCTTTATCACCTTGTGCTAATGGAGCAACAAGGTTCATCTAAAGAGATCTAAAATAACAATAACAAAAAAAAATAACAAGGTAAGCACATTACAAATAAGAAAATACACAAAATAATCCATTGCACAAGAGGGGCTATTCAAGTGTATCATCCACCAACCAGTCTTGTTGAACATTATTTAAAGAAGGTGGATAACATATGAGAGGAGCAATGTCAAGCACCATAGGTGGAGCTACTACAAGTTCCAAACAAGGACCATGCTCTGATGACAAGTCACTTTTCTTGTCACAAGGAAAAAGAGTTAATGGTTTAGAAAACCTTTAGGATAAGCATAAGTGCAAGAGTTCACTTCTAGTGGAATGTTTTGCATGCAAAACCCACTTTTGGTGGAAATATTTTCTAGAAATTATTTTACAATACTAAAACCCATTATAGATATGATCACATAGATTTAAAATATATATATTTAATTGGAATAATTTTTCTATTTTTTAATTAAATTCTAATAAAATAGGTCCATAAGCGTAAAATAAAAAGTTTTCTTATTTTTCTAATAACTTTAATTTTTTTCATATTTTTTGAAAAATATTTATATAACATCAAACTATAAAAAATTTCTCCACTTTGAAAAAAATGAAAAATTCAAAAATGATGAGTAAACAATAGTAGAAAAAAATATTGAGAAAAAATTATAAAAACGTATGCTCATCAATATTCATTGTCTTACTACCGATCAAAAAAATATTCATTGTCTTACAAATCATATCCCAAAAGGATTCAAAAAAATACTTTCATTTAGGTCAAATTATGGTTATCATACACGGGCATGGAAGGTCCTAAAAATGTGACTTGTAAACAGTGATTTTTGGAAACACCTAGTGAAAATCAATTTTTATTTGGTCATTTATATAAATTATAAATTTAGAAACTATACTTTGAGTACTACATTTCCTATTACTAAATTTTTTTAGGATTCAATCTTTAAGTGATTTAAAGTTTTAGGTCAATTTAGATGAATTCTGAAAAATAGGGAAAACACTTCCATTTTTTGGTCAAAAAGTGGACTCAAATTCTTGTTGGCATCTATAATTCATTATTAATTTCAATAAACTCATACATATCATCAAAATAATTAGGATCAACATCATTTGCATCATTGACATATGTTGTTTTTCTCACTAAAGCCTTTAAGAGCTTTCTAAAATTTTAAAATGGGTGAGTGAAAATGAGGATATTGGACCAAAATCACCCTACTCATAGCACCCTTTTTTGTCATAGCCTTTTTATCTTATGCCTATTATGCTCACATGCCTAGTTGATATGTGTTGCTTCACCCAATCTTGTTGATATTAGCTTATTTCTCACATTCTAGCTATTCAACTTGGCATATCCATCCTATCAAAATATTGTTCTCAAATTTTATTTTTTGATCAATTTTTTTGAGGGTTGTATTACCACTATCCCTTGGTCTATTGGGGCATATTGGTGCATGATACTGCTAGTTGTTTAAAACTTTTTTTTAAACAACACTTTAAATTACATTATTTGACAATGTGGAAAAATGTAGACATTAAAAACTAACTAATTCATTTCATCATCATTTCCTTTAATTTATTCTTCTTAAATTAATTGAATAATTTGACTATTTAATTAAGATGGTATCATTTCTTAATTATATATTGCTTCTAATATTAATTAAATAATGTTGATTATATAATTAGTTTATTAATTTTTTATCCTTACACATTGATTAAATCATTTTTTATTTTTTAGTTAATTTATTTCAAGTTTTTCTAGTTCATAATAGTTAAATAATTTGTCAAAAAAAAATTGTGATTAAATAAAATGTTTTCATTTATTTAATTATTCTTTCTAAATATATTTCTTCTAAAAGAAAATAAATCCATAAATAAAAAATTTGCATGCAGGTGAATTAAACAATTTATTTATCTAATTATTTTTCTAATTAATTCCTTGTGCACAATTTAATTTTATTACTATATTATTTTTCATCATATCAACCAACACTTAAATCTTAGTCTTTTGAGCAATCATTCTTTCATGCATTGAGTTCACTAAATAACCAACTAATTAGCTCATATTTTTAGCCTTCAATTCCTCTAATCAATTCTCGACCTTTCAACCGATCTCCATGATTGATCAATATCAAGAAAATCTATGGATTTGACCTTAATCCATCATCATGTTCTTAAATCACAATCTTTAAGCTTTCATGTGATCATATTGCTACTTGTGTTTGTGCAAAAATCTTATAGAAACAATACTATTATTCAAAGAGAGCTAGAAGTGGCAATGGGGATAAACATGGTGTTTATGTGAGGTATAATTCATTATTGTTCATCCAATGTTCATGCATTTACTTTGTGTGCTTCATTAGCATATTAGAATTGTTTGTGAATTTGGGTTTTTTTTAAGATTAAATCTTTTGATAATTTATATAGGATTTATGTTTTTATCTATAATAACAACATCACACATCCTACTAACAAGATCATATTTTACTTAAATTTTATGTTAGACATCTATCACTATACACATACTAACATCTTCAATAATTAAATTATAATATTTAATTATAATTATAAATATTCCAACTTTAATTGTGGTAACTTCTTTTAATTATCAAAATAATATTAGTATGATATAAAAAAAAATTATCTTATAATATTTTTAAATAATACATAAATTGAATCTTGAAAATGATTTTAAATTGTCTAATTTAATTATTTCAATTGAAATTAAATATAATTTTTAATATATAAATCAAATTTAAATTAGAATTGTCTTTTTGTGTTATCTTTTATTTTATTTAAATTGTACGATCATAATTAATATATATTTTTTAAAATATAAACAATCGTAGGTATTTTACATATATCTAACTTTAAAATATCAAATTATTTTCTTAAACATCATTTTATATATATACTAAAATAATTAAAATATAATATTTTTTTAATTTTTATTTGAAAGAAATCAATATATTAATTGTGTATCGAATGTTATGTATATTATTATTGGACAAAACTTCACAAATAGAAATAAATGATCTATTAAAAAATATAAAATTAAAATGTAAAACAATTAAAAATTAATATCAACTTATTCATTTTCCACAAGTTTATTTCTAACTTTAAAATATTAATGATCATTATGGTTTAACAAAAAGTTGAGAATAAAGTATTTAGGCTACTTTTGGACCATAACTTATGGTAGTAGGCTTTTGACTTTATTCCCTTCTTAAAAAAGAAGAAAGCATTTTAATCATATGAAAGCGATACTTTGTTTCACAAAACAATAATTGATATTGGAGGTATTCAAAATCAAATCATTTGATTTTATGTGGGATTTTGATTTTTTTAATAACTTAATGACTAATTGTAAAGAAAATGTGGTCCATCTTTCAATATATTGATTTGTTTCTAATTATGAGATAATAATATTTTTAAAATTTTAAGTATAATTAATGATAAATTAATAAAATTTTAATTTCTTATTTTTTTATGAAAATACTTATCAATTGTATTAATTTAAATAAAGAACTTGTAGCTAAATCAAAATAATAATGGGAGGAAAAGTCATTCCTCAAGAGTCACATCGGCAGAGCCCAGAAACTATAGAACTAAAAAAAAAAAAAAGGGCTGAGCCCTGGAGCAAAAACAACTAAAAACTATATGGGCCTAGCTCAAAAAGAAAGCACCCGCATACATGCAAAGTCATAGCCGAAGGAGGTGGAGTGTCTGGTTCATCCTTATTTTCCCAACTCGACTGGTGATTTGGTTTAGGGTCTAGAAATGTCCAACCATCTACATTTTCCTCTTCAACATCCTTATCATCTCGTTGAGGGGTAATAGTCAAAGCCAACCAAGGGAAGCCTTTGGAAGATGAAGGCTAGTCCAAGTCACCACCCCCAGTTGGCCAACCCAAGTGTGGTGAAGTAGCAGCTGTTGTCGGAGGCCATGTTGATGGAGACCCACAATGATGTGGAGGAACAACAAAAATATGTGGCAATAACTAGTCGTGGGGTGAATGACAAGGAGGAGGTTGAGAACATGAAGTGTTGGTTTGCCAGCAAGAAGAGCTCTAACCCCAACGACAGCCATGAGAAGTGGAACAACCACTAGAAATAGAAGCTTTTGGAGGAACTCTGGCCACGGTACATGGAGCATTTCCCCAATGTTGCATTGATAACTCTTGCAAGTGGGTCAACTTATCATCTTGGACCTATATATGTAACATCACATTATTGCATATGCAAGCTTTAGCAAAAATGGATACATTAGGATCAATTAAGGCGTGTGAAAAAATTACCGCATTTCTGTCTTTCCATAGAGAAAAGAGAATTTCCATTCTGAAAGTGTGCCAAAGTTGTAGAAAAGGGAAAGGAAATCTAGGGTTATCTCATAGAAGAATCATATGCTACGAAAATGTTTGTGGGCAAAATGGAGATAAGAAATCGTATCCAAACCCAATATTTTTGAGCCCTACGACAAAACCAAAATAAGTGAAGGAAGGACCCAGACTGGTCACAAAAAGGGCAACAAGGATATGGGATACCCAAATGATGAAGGCGAGACCCTAATGGCATGCCTTGGAAAAGAACACACAAGGAAAAATGTGTTATTTTGGGTTCTATAATTACAAACTAGACTATAATAAAATGTAACCTCCAAGTGGAATGTGAAGATTGTAAATGTCATCACTAGTTTTAAACATCGACCATAGGCAAGTGATGTGAAAGCCAGGAATACGCATGTTGAGGTTTATATATGTGGAAAGCAATCTCTGGATACTAATGTTAGTCCTTCCACCAAGGAGTGAGGCTATTGATGCCAATCTTATGCAAAAGTTCAACTGGCAAGAGAGAGACTAGCAATTCAAAAGTGTCACAGTCCTAACAAGTCAGGCGAAATTAAATCTGCACATCCTCCCAATTGTGGAGAGACATAGTAGACCTACAAAAAAGGTCCTTTGATGTACAAAGGCCACACTTGTAAAAGAGAAGAGCATGAAGACCCAGAATTTGTGTAAGTGGTAGGCCTTGCATTTGAATTAATAGAGACCACTAGAGGTTGTGTTGGTTGAAAGACAACCCATCAAGTCACCTCCATTCTAATAAATCCATGGTTTAGTTTCTTCCCATGCATGCCAAATTCTCTTTTCTACAAAGGAACCCTATATTTGAACTGGTTCTCTCATGATTAAGATGGTCTAGAAGCCAATTTGTTTCCATGTTGGACAATGCAAAGGAAACCCATAAGAAATGTAGTGGAAAAGAAGAACTTTCTAGGCTTCATTTCCTGAAATACAGTTAACAACCCATTTGACACATAAGGCCTGGCCTTTTTTATGAGTGTAAATAAGGCCAAGACCACCAGAGTGCTTAGGAAAGCATCAATAATCCCAAGACACTCTATGAAAACCATGTTTCTCTATATCTCAAGCCCATAGAAATTCTTACAAAAACCTCTCAAGCTTACTATAAGCTGATTTGGATGGAAACCCAAAAGAAGAATAATAAACATCTGTGGCTATGAAAACTTTGGAATAGATTTGAAATTTCCTAGCTCGAGAGAGAGGCTTGTTCAACTAGTAAGCCAATTTGGTTTCAATTTTTGAAAGAAGAGCATTCCAAAATTGTGTGGTTTATCCATGAAAGGAAAAAGGGATTTCCAAAAGTGGAAAACCTGGCCATGCTGGACCCATTTCTAGTCATAATGAAGAATCCATTATGGAGCTAGAAGGAATGATTAATGATAACAGAGGGTTTTATGCCATTGGATGGTTGAGTCGGAAGCTAAAAAAAAGGTATCAAGGCATTAAAGACCATTTTAAATATTGTCTCTATCCTCAATGAGAGTGAGGAAGGAATCATCTACAATATGGTTGTTAACAAGTTGGGTATCATAATTAGGAAGAGAAATGCCCCAATCCCAACCTCCAAAAATAGTAGAGGCAAGAAAATAACCAAATCCCTTAGTAAAAAGAACATACAATGAAGGTGCCAAATGACAACCTTGATTAATTGACATATGCAAGTCAAAAGTAGTGGATCAATGACCATTAATTATTATGCAAGCATTAGCATTAGGAATTTGAACTGAAAGAAAAAGAATAAATGCCAAACCCAAGAGATTTTAACAATGTGTTCATAAGCTTTTGCAAAATCAATTTTTAAGAATATGGCATTCTGATTGGATTAGAGGGTCCATTCCATGCCCTCCCAAATAACTATGATTTTATCCAGTATGAATCTGGACTATATAAAACCAATCTTCTCAATATGCACAATCTGAGGAAGGAGATGGTGAATTTTAAGAGTGAGGAATTTGGTGATAATTTTATATGAAACATTAAGAAAAATAATTGGGCACAAGTTTCATATATCTTCAAGATCTCCAGACTTAGGTATGAACTTTATATTTCCTTTATTTATTTTTGCACCTAATGAGCCATTTTGAAATGCTTCAAGATAAACATGGTGAAGGTCTAACCCAACACAATCCCAAAGAGCTTTATAAAATTCATAGGGTAAGCCATCACAACTGGGGGATTTTTCATATTCCATTAAAAAAGAAACATCCTTAAGGTCTTGAAGAGACAAGGTCTTATCACAAAAATCCCTTTGGGATTCTAAGAAACAATTGAGGATGGTTGCAAGAAAATCCTCAAGGGCTTGTTGACTAGAAAGAGTAGGGGCTTTCGCAGTGAAAACTTTTTGGTAATGATTGACAAAAGCTTGGAAAAAGTTTAGAATTTTAGTGAGAACTAAATTACCCTCTCAAATACTTTTAATACCCAGAGAGGAATGCTTCTTCTTTTTTTAAAGTACTTTACATTAGGTTAAAGAGTTGTAATTAATTTGTGAGATTATTTAACTTTTGTGTTAAATATTAAGGTTTAATTTTTAAGTAAGGCTTAGTTTTTAAAAGATATATTAATATCAAATGATGTATAATAGGATGAGAAAATAAGATAGATTAAAAGAATAACATATATTATAAGAATAAAAAGATAAAAGATAGTGAAAGCATATATTCTATTTATTAATTGGAATAAAAAAATAAAAAATACATAATTTAATAAAAATCGCAAATAGCAATTAGGAAAACAACACCAACAAGAGAAAATATGTCATATATGAGGAGAAATGAAGTAGAAAGGAAGTGAAGAATTTAAACCACATGAATTCCCCAAGATTAGGAATGGAGTTCAAAGTATTGCTATAGTGGTATCCTCATTAATATAGCACTAGCTAAATATTGATAATAAAAAAATAGAACTAGCTAAATTAGTATCCCTTCAAACAAAATGCATGGAATGTTTCTCTTGAAGAACAAACCCTCACAATTCAATGGTAAGGCCCCAATAGAAACACCACTAATTAATGTAAAAGATAGATATATAAGAATTTATAATAAAATAAGCAAAATATTAAGGAAGAAATGAATTGAAATAAATAAGATAAACTAAGACATTTAGAAATTATATTGATATATACTTTGACTACCGTAACATTATGATAATAAATTGTTGTAACCTTCCCCAAATTAGAATATCCAGAGTTGGGTGTGATCACTTTTGATATGTTAAAGATTGTCTTCTTGGTGGATTGTGGATGTAGAGAAAGTAATAGGTTTGGTGTTTAGGGAAGATTTTCTTCAAAATTACTCCTCGGCTCTATTATTTTTGTCTCAAATTGTATCTTTCTTCCTATCTAATTCCATAAATAATCTTCAATCCTACACTCAAGTAGCTCAACTTGGTGTTGATTGTGTCATTGATTTTATGCTTCTAAGTGTTACTCTATATAATGCAATTATAAAGATTATGATTTCCATCATGGGAAAGCACTAGTAGGTGGATTGCTTAAGCACAAAGATCTTAAGAAAAAAATAAAATTGTGCACCTATATTGCTTTGAAGCAAGCCCTATATGAGTAGGATGAAAAAAATGTTGCACGGGCTATAATAAATTACAAATAAAGAACTTAGAATTATGTGATGGGATCGAATTATTTAAGTTTCTAATGTATTAATTTTCCTAGATACTCATGTGGCTCATTCTCCTATTCGGTCTCACATTTATACCTCTACAAATGAATTTCATTTTGTGAATAAGTAATCAACAAACTATATTTTTTATATTAATTAGTAGAAAAATAAGGGTGTTGTCCCTTCTGAAACCATACTCCAAGGGCATAAAAACTAACAAAAATATAACATCAAAAACTTCAATCTAAATAAATAAGAAAAATAAATCCCCCACTAACAACATATAGTCAACAAGCATATACATAGCACTATCTAGCAATACATTATAAATTTAAACAAAGTGTTCACTTTGAAAACTAAACAATATAATAGTCTAAAAAACTAATAACTAAAGAAAATTTTATTCTGGAACGTGTTACCAATTTAGTTTACATACTAAATTGTTCAGTTATGAACTTACTTGTATATTGAATTATGTGTTTAAAGTTGTTGCCCATGAATATTACAAAATTGTTTGAGTGTAGGAAGTAAATTCCAAAGTGCAAGATGAAAGTATAAATGCGGGAAATATTGAATTTTGATCATTATTATTCACAATGATAGACAAGTACAAAATAGTGCATTTTATTGCCATATCATTCAAAACTATTTTACAAAGGTACAATGAAGTTCATATTTCAATGATACAATTTTAATACAATGCATTCAGATCCACACAAGTCGTAGCAGTTTCTAAAACACTATCTGAATAAACACATTGCAAGACAGAAAGTAATGAAGAGAGAGAGGTAAAGCCTCCATTGCCTAAATGGGAGGTCATTAGTTGCATTGTAATGAAGATACGAGCCCACATCTCTATCTTTGATTAGACCTACAAAATGAAGTGAGAAGGGTCAGTTCAAAGATAACTGAGTAATGGAACTTTTCCTAAACATCTCTACAATACTCTATGTACTACAATGTACTTATGCAGATAAGGCATTAAAAGTGCAAGCAAGAAGAAGGAAAGAGAAAAGATATACATGTTTTTCTAATACTGTTTGCTTCATGTGAAGATACATGTATGAAGACCAAGTAGGTTGTTGAAGCGACATGCATACACTACAAGTGTGAAACCTTCCAACTGAAGTTAAGTAGAGGTGAAGATTGATTAAGGAGGTTGTAGAGGGGGCATACATAATAGGTATGGGACCTTCTGGTTGAATTAATGAAGTTGTTGAAGACTGGATGTTGAAGGGACATGACCTTTTGTCATGAAACCTTTCAGCCTGTTACATTTCTAAATATTTTTAGTTTCCTATGGGAAGAAGTTTGCTACAGGAACCAATGATATTTCTGCATAACTCCATTTGTGTTGCTACATGAAGTTTTAATGCTACAAGAGATTATAAGAAAATGACTTCATGAACTAGTTTTGGGATTCAATTGTGTTGCTACAGGAGGTTTCAAAATCCACATGTTTCATGTTTTGTTAAACTTGCAAAGGTATATATACATAACATAGAGAAACATACATAACATGGATATATGAAATCAAAATGAGAAGGACAAAGGCATCAATGTTAAGGACAAAATAAACTCAAATGTATATGCAGAGGATATCAGTATTAGCTAAAAATATGTTAAATATATGACAGTAATTATTCTGCTACAGGAATTCAAATTCTTGTTTTATTCAGTTGATTTCTATAAAAGACTTGATCTAACAGGATCAAGCATATCAAAAGTATGAAGACAAATTTTCAAAGGAGCTGGTAGAAGTAAATTATATTGACTTCATCAACATTTTTTATACATGGAATGTCATTTCATTTAATTATTCTTTCAAATCGTACTCAATGGTAAGGAAATCTAATTCATGTTGACTACCAATGAATGCACTAGGACAATACACAATGATGAGCATTTTAGATGACTCATCGATATGAGTTTCCTCGATGGAGTCATCAACATATATGAAGTCATTAACATAGACAAAATTCATATATACTGACTACCAGTAAAATATATATCAACAAAGAGAAGAATGGAAACAACAGAGCGTTTTGATTTATAGTGAAGTGGTCGAAATTTATCAAGTTCATGATCACGATGGTGGTTAAATGCAGTAAAATAAATCAAGAGTTAGGTTATCAAATAAATATTATTCTATAGAGAATGAGAAAAGATTCATTCATAGAACCCAATGCTTTTGGCCATAAAGAAGGGTTTTTATAATGTCAGTATTAAACCTAGTTTGTAAAACCAAATACAAAAAAATCAATCTTAGGGTTTCGGAAAAACAAATCATCAAGTATGAGTTATTGTATGCATTAATCGATCCCATGTTAGAATGAGTGTAAAAGAGATCTCGTGGAAAGGAGGAATAATCCAGAACTTAAGGCACAAAATCTATAGAATATGGTAAGTTTTTATATAAACAGGAAAGACATCTAGAGAAAAATGAAAAAAAGAGGCTCGTTGTCTTTAAAATGGTCATTTATACGGTCGTAGCCATAGCCATTAGAAAAGTGATTTACTAATATCAATATGAATAACATATAAAGTTCCATTTTCAAAGACCGCAACTCAGAGAAAAGAAGAAACAAATAATGCAATTTTATAATGCTACATAAACCCTCATATATTTTGTGATTTCCATGAAATAGCATTTAAAGAAGAAGCCAATGTTTCTATCATCAGTTATGGGTTACTTTGAGGAGCTTTTCATGTAGTTGAGGATAGATTTCAATTTCATATCAGTTGGACATGTGCTTAAGGGCAATTTTGATGGGTTTCCTCATAGTTTGGAGCAGTTTTGACATGCATTTTATGCATTATTTTCTGGATCCAAATTATGGTTTTGATCCTGATATATTGTATATTCACCTCATTTGAAGGGACCTTGTTTTGCTTGATAATTTTACATATGGACCTTCTTCTTCTTGAGATTTTTTGGCACATTGCAAAAATTTTGAGAAAATTGTAAGGGCACTTTGTAGCAGAGGTTTTCCAGGATTGATTATATAGATACATTGATTCCTTCTCATTGGTTCCTATCGCAATATTTTGAATTTTTTTCTTTTATGTTGTGGTTATCCTTCATTTAAGCCCTATTCCTTATTGCATATATGAATCTTGATACTTGTAGTTGCAGGTCTATGTTTGTAATCTTTATCTTTTGTAGAAAATATGTGAGGCTAAGGCTTCTCTTTCAAAGAAAAATTTCTTTGGATCCTTGCATTAGAATTACTTTTGCAATTGCATGTTTTTATGGGTATTGTTAATCAATAGTATTTTGGATAGTTGGTGTTGGGTTACAAAAGCTACAATAATTTCATTGGTGTATCACCTCACTTAGGTTTTTAGTAATCTCTTTATCCCTTTCCCTGTATACAATTTAGTTTTAGGTGAACACTATCTAGGAACTGGCGTCATCCAAAGATTCTTCTCTCATTTTAGGACAACCCACCACCTGAGAGATTTTTCGTGTTTCAACAGGATAGCTAGATATCATATCAAGCTATAGGCGCAATCCTGATTGGCAACAGTTTTTAGCACGCCTAGTGGGACGTGAACTACTAATCAGTTCCCTAAATCACCAAATTTTATTACAATTTTTGGTGTGAACAACAGTATTTCAGCCTTTTTGAAGGTAATTTACAGCACCTAGAGACTAAAATTTTATGGTTTTTGCAGATCAATGTATAATATCCTATGAGAAAGGTTACCATACGATATAATAAAGAGGATTTTCAGTATCAGGAGCTACTATCGAGGAATACAAGAGGTGGTACAAAAGGAAAGGTGCTAGGTTGACAAATTATAAAGGTGGAAGAAGTATTGTTGTAGAAGGTGACCCAATTGTCACATATTTCAAGAATCCTTTGTTCAATATTTTTGAAGAGGTTTCAGAATAATTACCTAAAGATTTTGAATTTTTCAGTGGTTCAAATGCCCCAAGTACATCTTCCTCGAAAAAACCAGCAAATGCAAATTTAATATCAATTGCTACAGTTGCACAACCAACAGTTATTTAATCTCAACCCATTCTCATTAATCAGGTATTTAATCAACCACCTCAAATGGCTCATCAACAACCTAGGAATCAGCCTTTTTTGGCTTTCAATCAAGGTAATCCTCTTAACATACCAGTTCATCATGATATACTTGTTGTTGCACTTAAAATTTTACCATGTTTTATGGGTGAAAATCATGTATCAGTTATTGAACATATTAGAGATGTAGCCTCTTTGTGCACGGTTTACATCAATTTACTGAAAATGATGTGGCTATGAAGTTGTACTAGTGGCATCATTTAAAGGTAAAGCATTTCAATGGTTCAGATAATTTCCAGTTAATTCTATTACCACTTGGGGCCATCTTGGAGAACTATTAAACAAATAATTTGAAGACAAATCTGACCATTTGTCTCTTGTGGAACAATTGACTACTATCAAAAGAGCACCCAATGAGCACATAATTGATTTCAACCACAGGTTCAATAAAATATTGGTACCAGCAGCAGGTAAGGCATATAATGAGCATGCATTTCTATTTTATCTTAAAGCATTAGATAAAAATATATTTGTCTAGATCCAATCTATGGGAGGAACCACATTACCAACAATGTTTTATATTGATATACAAGCTGAAAAAATATTAATAAAGGCTGGAGTGTTAACTCCTAGGCCATCAATTCCTATTATTGTAGAGATTCAACCTTTAGTACCAGTGGTGCCTATTATATAGCCAACTATTTCTGCCATTCCAGGATTTCCACCATTCAATAGACAGGTTGCAGTTGAATAGTATGTTGCTACAACACCTTTTGGGGAGCTTAAAGAGAAAAACTTGGAGCTTAAAGAGAAAAATGAAATCATGATGAGGACCTTGCAGAGGTATGGAAATGAAATAACAAATTTGACAAGGAAAAAAGGCCAATACAATAGGCCTCCTCAAGTTCCATATCAACAAAGACAAGGAGGCCAAGCTTTAGGTTCAAATCAGCAAAGGTCAGTTCAAGGACAACAAATAAATCATGGTCAAAGAGCTATTCGACCATATAATTATAATACTCCAAGTACTTCTAAGGAGTTAATAGTTATTCCTCAAAATAACTATGCACAAGATGAAGAATGGTGTAATACTTGTAAAGTTGGATGCCTTAGAGGCAAGACGACGGGATGTTCTTAAAGGACAAGCTCTAGTTATTTAATGAGATATTCAACATGACCAACAACAACATCAAGGTAATCTCGATACGACTTTGATGAATTTAGATATGGATGAAGATTTCATTGCATCAAATTTTGATCCAAATCAAGTATGGAGACTAGTAGTAACAAATACTAGACAAAAAATAAAGGTTGTTGATGAATAACAGTATGTTGATAAATCACAATAGAAAGTTGACAAAGGTAAACAATAGAAAGGCATTATTTCTATTAATCAACCAGGACCCTCAAGCACACAAAAACCACAATCTATACGAAAAGTACAACTTGGATAATAGCATCAAGCTCAAAAGATAATTTTGTAGCCACCACAACAATAGAAGGAGCTTGCCATTCCTAAACAACAACATAAGGTTAGTGTGAAAAATTTCATTATTGTTGAACATTTAAAAAATAATCATGTTCTTGTATCTATGTGGGATGTGCTTGCACTTCCAGGTCAAAAAGACATGTTATAAGAAGCCTTGAGATCCTTTAACCTTAGTGTTGATTTTTCGGATCAGCAACCTTCTAAAGTCCTAATGGCTGCAAATACCAAAACAACTCAACAACCATCTAACCTAGTTAAACCACCACCTTTTTATATAATAGTCATAATAGGATAGTACCTTGTGCACAGTTGTATGATTGATTCTGGTGCTTCAACTTCTGTTATGACAAACAAGATTGCAGACCAGCTTGGTCTAAAATATGAGTCACTAGAAAAGGGGGTAATTCAGGTAGATGGGACATCTATTGAAACTATTGGGCTTATAAGGAACTTAGATCTAACTACACATCCTTGTCCTAGTTGTTTTCTTCCTATGGATGTCTACGTCATTGATTTTCCTCCGTATTTCCCTATTTGCTTGTCAAGGGACTTTACTACTAAAATAGGAGGATATTTATCACTAGATTGGTCTCATATGATTTTATGTACTAGGTATGGAAATAAAGTTACTATTTTTTCAGAACCAGTTGCAAGGGATTGTATTGAAAATCATATTATAGATTTTGAAAAAGACATTGCAACTGTTTTGTTTGATCAAGAGGATATTTCAGTGGTTCATGAGACTCTAACTCATTTAGAGAATGTATCAAATATATTATTAGATGATTGGGCTATTGAAAATGTCACCAAAATTCAAGAAATTTAGCTAGAAGAACCAAGTTTGTGCAACTATGTAATACATGAAACTACTAATTTTGTGCCAAATATTATGAAAAATACAAATTTGAGTTTAGAACATCAAAATGATAATGTTTGGAAGTTTTTTTTATGGTTCTCACCGTAAAATAGGTGCAGAAGGAGGTTGTATGCTTGTCTCACCTACTAATTACAGATATTATGCATCTTCTAGATTCACATTCAGCTGTACTAACAATGTAGTTGAATATGAATCACTTATTCATTGTTTAAAATGGGCTATAAAGAAAGGTATCAACTATTTGCAAGTTTTTGGAGATTCTAAATTAATTGTTAATTAGGTTAGAGATATACATGCTACTAGAAATGATTTGCTGAAAAGTTATAAGAAAGTAGTTGTAATCACCTGAAAATGGACAAGATCAATTAAGTGAGAAATCAAGGCAAGATCAACACAATTAAATACAATTAAATCAAATCGAGATCAAATCAAAGATAAATTGCAATTGAACCTAAATCCAATAATAATTGAAAATCAAACGCTATAAAATCAATTTAAATCGAATAAATCATGATAAATCAATTAATCCTGTAATTAATCTAATTAATTACATAATTCAGATTAAATCAAATCAACCCATTCAAGGGGTACACATGGCTAAACAAATTAAATCAATTCAATTAATTGATTCCTATTTTCTCTCAACCACCAAATGGGAGGAAAATCAATCAACCAATAGGAATTGAGAACCAAGCTCACATGGATCAAGCTTAAATTGAATCTCAATCACTCATTTGAAAAGAGCATCTTGTCCACTCAATTTGTCCTCTTGTCCCAAGATTTGAGGACAAAATATTTAAATTGTCTCCAAAGGTGGAACCATGGACTCAACTCTCACCTAACCTTGATCAACTCAACTACACCCCCTACCCTTGCCAAAATCTATAAAAGCAAGGCATAATTCACTCATAAATCATCTACAAATATGAGAATAGCATCAAACCTCTTGCAAATTAGAGCTAGAAAGGGAAATATAGGAGCTAATTAGATAATTTCAATTTGGAATTAAAAGGAGCTTTATTTGTTTGATTTACATTGTATGTAGAATTTGCTCCACTTGATAAATTAAATGGGGTAGCTTTTAAATTGTGGGCCTCCACAACTCCATCGTTCACAAGATTTTTGTTATTGCTTTTTAACCATAGTTTAGATTTATCATTGTGATTATTGGATCCTTTATTGTTGGTATAATTAGATATATAATGATTATTATTAGTGTTGGTATAGGGTTTATTTTCTTTGAACAATTTGATCTCTCCCCTTTTAACCAACACATCTTCAATTTTGATCCCATTCTCAATAATTTTTTCGAATGTAGGGGGACATTGAAGTTGGAGCCTATAGTTCATCTCTGCATTTAAATTATTCATAAATATCTCCATTTTCTCCTTTTCAAGGATACTTTGTGGGTATCTTGCAAAAACTGTCCTCCACCTTTGAAGGGACCATAAGAAAGATTCACCATCCTTTTGTTTTGTATCACATAGTTTTAGCATGGTAATGCCGTGTTCGATGTCACAAGAATAATGGGTTACAAATTTGGAGGCTAATTCCTCAAAAGTCTTTATCCCTTGCGGAATTTTTGAGAACCATTCCATGGCTTTCCCTCCCAAACTTCTTGGAAAAAGTCTCATTAGGTATGTGGTGTTATGCATAAATTCAATGCTTAGAGCACAAAACTCCCTAAGGTGATCCTATGGGTGTGATTTACCCATGTATTTATCATATTTAGGAAAAATTGTATTGATAGGAAGAGGTGTCGTGACAAAGATTTTGTCAAAAGGGAATGAGCACAAGGCCTCGATAGAGAAAGGCTTAGGTTCAGAGGCCTTTTTCATTAAGTCAATTTGCGCTTGGAACATTTTCAGTTGTTGAGTCATAGCATTCATCGGGTTTTCCTCTTCTTTTCTTTTCTTAAGTTGATCCACATCATAATGATGTGGGAGCTTTACCCCTTCTTGGGTTAGAGTTAGGAAAAACTTCTCCCTATCTCTATCTATTAGTTTATCCATGACTTCAAGAAAATAATTATCTTGAGCCACTCGATTAGCCCTTTCTTCTAGTGTTTCTTTAGGCTCTTGGTTAGCGTTATTGATATTGTCATTGTTTCCTCCATGATGGTAATCGTGAAACGTGCAGTTTCTATCCATTGATTCAAATCTCTTTTCAAATAGATTTGGGAGACTATCTCCTTGGTTGTTATTGTTGAGACGACTTTGATATTCAAATTCGGGGACCTCTTTGGCAATGCAAGTGTCATCTTCTTGTAAAGATAGTTTAAGTTTATGAGAACGTGTAGAAACCGGCATCCAACAAGGTTTGATTTTGAATTGTTTTCCCCAGTTTGGTAATTGTTTGTTTTTATGAAGAGATTTAACAATATAAGATGAATTTTCAAATGGATGTCTCTCACTTTTGCTATGCATTTTTCAAACACAACAACTACACATACACTTGTTCTTTTTAACACTATACACAAAAAGTGTTTGAATTTGTAAGGAGGAGCTTGTATGCTTGTCTCACCTACTAATTATAGATATTATGCATCTTCTAGATTCACATTCAATTGTACTAACAATGTAGCTAAATATGAATCACTTATTCATGGTTTAAAATGGGCTATAAAGAAAGGTATCAACTATTTGCAAGTTTTTGGAGATTCTAAATTAATTGTTAATAAGGTTAGAGATATACATACTACTAGAAATGATTTGCTGAAAATTTATAAGAATGTAGTATGGGATCTAATTGAAGGTTTTGAAGATTTTAATTTTCAATATATTCCAAGAAATTACAATAAATATGCTGACAGACTAGCAGTAATTGGTGCACAAAATGATATTCCTAATGAAATCAACAAATGTAAAGGCCACAATTATGTAAAAATAATTGTTAGACTTGTTGTGCCAAATAATATAGAAAGCTGGTAGGTATTTGAATTAGACTAGCAAATAGTAAATTTCTTAAGTGAAGAAGTTGAGTTTGCAGATTCAAACCAATAAAAGTTAAATGATCAATATGAAGATCAAATCATTCAACTAAAGTCTAACAAGCTTCCCAAAGGTCTTGTGACCTTAGAATCAATATTTAACACTGATGATCATCTTAGAAAAGATAAATCTAGCTTGCAAGTCAAAGAAGAACATTATGAGGATATTGAAGTTGATAAAGACAAAGTATTAAATCTTGGCAAGGTATGTACTCCTGAATAATGTGATACTTCTATTAACTTATGCAAAGAATTTCAAGACATCATTACTTGGAAATATTCAGATTTAAAAGGCTTTAATCTTGGTATTGCCTAGTATACAATTGAGCTTGAACTTGGTGCAAAACTAGTTAGACAAAAACAAAGACCAATTAATCGTAAGCTAGAGTCTCTAATGGTAAAAGAGATGAATATGTTTATTGAGAGCAATATTATATTTCCTATAAAACATACTTCATGGGTGTCAAATTTGGTATCATTTGGAAAAAATAATGGAGAAATCCATTTGTGTGTTGATTTACATGATTCAAATAGAGCCTCATTGAAGGATAGACATCATTTACCTTCAATGGAACATATTTTATAGGTTGTTTCAGGTTTAGAGCAGTTTTCATTACTGGATGGTTTCTCTAGTTATAACCAGATTTTAGTCAAGGAAGAAGATAGGTACAAAACAACATTTACTACCAAATGGAGAACTATGGCTTATCATAAAATGCCATTTGGGTTATCAAATGTAGGTGCAACATTTTAGAAAGCAATGGACATGGCCTTTAAGGGTTTAATGTATAACTTTATTCTTGTCTATCTTGATCACATTACTATTTTTTTCTAAGAATTCAATAGATCATTTCAAACACCTTAGAATTATATTTGAAAGATGTAGGGAATTTGGTGTTTCTTTAAACCCAAAGAAATGTGTGTTTGTTGTTCATGAAGGGAAATTGCTTGGATTTATTGTGTCTAAACAAGGGATTACAATTGAACCAAAAAGATTAATTGCTATTCTTGATTTTCCATTACCTGTCCATAAAAAGGAACTTCAAATTTTTTTAGGTAGTATTAACTTTGTGAGGAGATTTATACCAAATATTGTAGAATTATTGATGCCATTAACAAAAATTATTAAGAAAAACATAATATTCAATTGGACAAAAGAAGGAAAACATAGTTTTGAATTGATTAAAGAAGCATTAGTCGCTGCTCCCACATTGTTAAATCTAGATTTTTCTAAATATTTTATATTATATGCTTATGGAAACATTGAAAGTATTTCTACCATGTTAGTACAAAAAATGATGAAAGTCTTGAACAACCATTAACTTTTTTCAGCCAAGGACTTAAGGATTATGAATTGCATTATTACTTTGTAGAGAAGCATGTGCTTGCAGTTATTAGAAGTCTAAAGAAATTCAGACATATGCTTTCAAATAATAAAATAAAGTTGATGGTTGCACATCCTTCTGTTAAAAAATTCTTGTTGAATAAAGACTCAAATACTAAGAGGGTTGGTTGGATCACTAAAGAAATGGAATATGATATTGAAATCAAAGTTAATAAGATGGTAAGAGGTAAAGGTTTGTGTGAAAATCTCGCTGGAAATGGAGATAATATTCCTGAAGCTGATTCTAATACTATTTTAGCCTTATTGGATAATGATCAACTTGTTTTTCCAAATGAACAAACAGATTAGGTGAATGATATGACTATTTTCTTACAAACGGGACAATGTCCTAAAGGATTGGACAAGACAAAACAAAGGTATTTTAGATTGCAATCTATTCCTTATTGTTTGTTAAATGGTATATTATTTAAGAGAGATTTATAGGGAGTATCGTTAAGATGTATAAGACCAAATCAGGTTGATCATATTTTACATCAATTTCATGAAGGGCCAATTGGAGGTCACTTCTCACCAAGAGATACAACTCTTAAGGTGATGAAGGTAGACTATTATTGGCCAAGTGTATTTAAGGATGTACATGTTTTGGTAAGAAAGTGTAAACAATGTGCAATCTTTGTAGGTAAAGAGAAATTAGTAGTGTTTCCATTTCCATCTATTTAGGTGGACCAACCATTTATGAAATAGGGTCTAGACTTTATTAGAGTCATTAACCCATCATCAAGTGCAAGACATAAGTGGGTATTGACTGCCACTGATTATTTTACAAAATGGACTGAAGTAGTTTCTCTCAAAGATGTCAATGAGACTGTTGTTTTGAATTTTAATGATGATTCAATTTATAGGTTGTGTGTTCCAGATTCTATTATTTTAGATAATGTACTTTCACTTACAGGAAGAAGAATTATAGAATGGGTTGTTACTGAAGGTGTGTTTCTAAATACTTCATCAAATTATTACCCACAAGGTAATGGGAAAGCTGAATCTAAAAATAAGAATCTGATTTGGATTATCAAGAAGACTTTGGAAGGTAATCAACATTCTTGGCATGAGAAGTTGAAATCGACATTATGGACTGATAGAATAACTCCTAAGAGATCAACAGGTATGTCTCCCTATATGTTGGTTTATGGTAAAGAAGAAAGATTACCCATTTTAGTTGAGTTTCTAGCAATAGATTTCATTAATCAGTTGGATATGATTGATGAGGAGCCTATGATTGTAACGTTGACTCAACTAAATGAATTAGAGGAGAAGATAACAGATGCATTGCAAAAAATTGAGCTTCACCAAGCTCAAATGAAGAGAAATTTTGATAAAAAGGCATCTCCCAGAAATTTCCACCAAGGAGACATTGTTTTGAAATGGGATGAATTGAAAAGTAGACCTAGAAGACATTCAAAATTTGATGCTATGTGGGCTGGACCATTTATAATAACAACTTGCAAGACACACAATGCATTTCAACTGTCTACACTTGAAGGAGAAGAGTTATATATCCCAATTAATAGGATACACCTCAAACACTTCTTTTGAGGTATTTATAGTTTTGCAAATAAGTGCTTTGGCACATAGTTAGTTGCTTTCAGTTAGTTGTTAGTTTAGTTTACAACAAAATAAGTCACCTGATGCACATGCAATCTTGTCACAACAGTCATTAATGACTAATTATTATAAGATAGTACACATATACCTCACTGAACATGTATAAAGTAGCTTTTTTGGTTGTTTTAGTTTCCAAGTCCTGAAAAGTGTTATGATGTCCAAGGAAGACATGCTTCAGTTGAGACATTGAGCTAAAAGATCAATGCCACACCTGAGTGACATATACTAAGAACAAAATTCAACATTTTTTAGATAATTGGATTGTTTAGTTTTGGTTTGCAATAGTTTTTTTCTCCAAGTGCTCAATGCATTTTTGTTTTAGTTTCAGTTTTCAGCTAGTTGGTTTGAGTTGTTTTAGTTTGCAGTTTTCAGTTTGAGAAGGTTTCAAGTTTTCTAAATTTTCAAACTCAAATGAATCTGTGCCTAAGTGGATTGCAAAGGCAAATGGTCTTTTATTGTTCAACAAGAAAACACCTCTGAGAGGTCACCAAAAATGTTACCAATTTAGTTTATATACTAAATTTTTGAGTTACGAACTTTCTTATACATTGAATTATGTGTTTAAAGTTGATGCCCATGAATATTATAGAATTATATGAGTGCAGGAAGTAGATTCCAAAGTGCAAGATGAAAGTATAAATGCAGGAAACATTGAATTATTATTATTATTATTCACAATGATATATAAGTACAAAAATAGTACATTTTATTTCTATATCATTCAAAATATTTTTACAAAGGTACAATGATGTTTAGATTTCAATCATACAATTTTAATACACTGCATTCAGATCCACACAAGTTGTGGTAGCTTCTAAAACACTATCTGAATAACACATTGCAAGACAGAAAGTAATGAAGAGAAAGAGGTAAATCCTCCATTTCCTAGATGGGAGGTCGTTAGTTCAATTGTAATGAAGATTTGGGCCCACATCTCCAACTTTGATTAGACCTTCAAAATGAAGTGAGAAGGGTCAGTTCAAAGAGAACTGAGTAATGGAACTTTTCCTAAACATCTCTATAATACTCTATGTACTACAGTACACTTATGCAGATAAGGCATTAAAAGATGCAAGTAAGAAGAAGGAAAGAGAAAAGAAATACATGTTTTGCTAATATTTTTTTGGCTCGTGTGCAAATACAGGTATGAAGACCAAGTAGGTTGTTGAAGGGACACACATACACTACAAGTGTGAAACCTTCCAACTGAAGTTATGTAGAGGCAAAGATTGATTAAGGAGGCTATAGAGGGGGCATACATAATAGGTATGGGACCTTTCAGTTGAATTAATGGAGTTTTTGAAGACTGTTTGTTGAAGGGACATGATCTTTTTTCATGAAAGCTTTCAGCCTATTACATTTCTACATAGTTTCAGTTTGCTATAGGAATAAGTTTGCTACAGGAACCAATGATATTTTTGCATAACTCCAGTTGTGTTTCTATACGAAGTTTTAATGCTATAGGAGATTATAAGAAAATGACTTCATGAACCAATTTTGGGATTCAATTGTATTCCTACAGGAGGTTTCAAAATTCTAATGTTTCATGTTTTGTTAAACTTTCAAAGTTATATACATAACAGAGAGAAACATACATAACATGGATATATGAAATCAAAATGAATAGGACATAGACATCAGTGTTAAGGATAGAATCAACTCAAATGTATATGCAAATGAAATCAGTTTTAGCTACAAATATGTTAAAGATATGAAAGTAATTATTCTACTATAGGAAGTTAAAGTCTTGTTTTATTCAGTTGATTGCTAAAGAAGACTTGATCTGACAGGATCAAGCATATGAAAAGTATGAAGACAAATTTGCAAAGGAGCTGGTAGAGGTAAATATATTGACTTCATCAGCATTTTCTATACATGGAATGCAGTTTCATGTTATTATTCTTTCAAATCCTACTCAATGGTAAGGGAATCTAAGTCATGTTGACTACCAATGAATCCATCGGGACAACACACAATGAGGAGCATTTTAGATGACTCATCAGTATGAGTTTCCCCAATGGATTCATCGACATATATGAAGCCATTAACATAGACATAATTCATATATACTGACTGCCAGTAAAATCTATATCAGCAAAGAGCGGGATGGCAACAACAGAGCGTTTTGATTTACAATGAAGTGGCTGAAACTTATCAAGTTCATGATCATGTTGGTGATTAAATGCAGTAAAATAAATCAAGATTTTAGATATCAAATAAATCTTATTCTATAGAGAATGATAAAAGAGTCATTCATAGCACCCAATGCTTTTGGCCATGAAGACGGGTTTTTATAATATCAGTATCAAACCCAGTTCGTAAAACCAAATACAGAAAAATCAAGCTTAGGGTTTCAAAAAAACAAATCATCAAGTATGATTTATTGTATGCATTAACTGAGCCCATGTTAGAATGAGTATAACAAAGAGCTCGTGTCAAGGAGGAAGAACCCAGAACTTAAGGCACGAAAAAATACAGAATATGGTAAGTTTTTATATAAAAAGGAAAGATATCCATAGAAAAATAAAAAAATAGGCTCGATGTCTCCAAAATGGCCATTTATACGGTCGCATCCATAGCCATTTAGAAAAGTGACTTAATAATATCAGTGTGAATAACATATAAAGTTCCACTTTCAAAGACTATGGCTCAGAGAAAAGAAGGAATAAATAATGCAATTTTATATTTCTATAGAAACCCTCGGATATTCTGTGATTTCCATGAAATATAATTTAAAGAAGAACCCAACGTTCATGAAATAGAAAAACCATATGGAAGGAGCCAAAAAATTCAAAAAAAGATATTGGTACCTGATTCAATAGTTGTGAGTTGAGGCCCTCGGAATTTATGAGATCTCCACACCAAACCCTAGCTGAGGTTCATCCCAGCATGGCGGCACCACAAAGAAGGAAAAAATGCCAAATAAAAATGTGTTTAGGGTTGTCTTTCCTTTTCAAATTCAAACCCCTCTTTTCTTTTAAATTTAACATATAATGATTTTGGGTCCAGGTTTATTGGGAGGTGATTTTTCCTTCTTATAAAATTTAGTTACCATTATTTATGTATGTTAAATGTTTTATAAACATCTATCATTTAATATACATATATAATGATAATTAAAATTGTATAATTATTTTATCTATTGACACGTATTATTCCACTTGATATTTATTAAATAGTATTATTTCATAAATATTAAGTCTTATAATAGATAAAATAATAATCTCTTGCATGTGCATCATATTGTAAAATCATTATTGTAAGGTGTTGAAATTATAAAACACTTAGAATAATTAATTATTTTAATGAAAGAATAGGGAATAACATGACAACTCGGAGACCTTCAATTTTGACTTGGAGTTACATTTTGCGGAGATAGACTTTATTATTTCTATCATCAGTTATGGGCTACTTTGAGGAGCTCTTCATGTAGTTGAGGTTAGCTTTCAGTTTCAAATCACTTGGATATGTGTTTAAGGGAAATTTTTATGGGTTTCCTCACAGTTTGGAGTATTTTTTACATGCATTTTTATGCATTATTTTCTGGATCCGAATTAGGGTTTTGATCCCTATATGTTGTATATTCACCTTATTTGGAGGGACCTTCTTTTATTTGATAATTTTGCACATAGACCTTCTTATTCTTGATATTTTTTGGCACATTGCAAAATTTTTGAGAAAATTGTAAGGGAACTTTGTAGCAGAGGTTTTCCAACATTGATTATACATATACAACGATTCCTTCTCATTGGTTTCTATTGCAGTATTGTGAATTTCTTACTATTATGTTGTGGTTATCCTTCATTTAATCCATATTCCTTATTTTATTTTATCCTTATTCCTCCTTAGGCATCATATCCTTGGTAAGATCGATCGGCTCCACATTCATTTTTTTAGATATGTGAATGGAGCTATCCCTTGTTGACTTCTTGGAGTTTTCAATAGTTTCATTTTCACCACCATCACGAACAACATTCTCCTCATTTTCTTCTTGCCCCATTTTTCCCACTCCCTTGGTTGGTGTCATCCACCTCAAAGTTGTAGTTAACAAGAAACAATTTTGTACCCTTATCCTATGACCAATTCTCCATCCAATCGAACCTTTGGGGGCTACTATGCTTCTCTCCAACTTAATATTTTTCCTTAATAAACACTTCTTGAATATATAATTTGTCCTTCTTAGTAAGGGGAGGGGTTTTTCCTTGTCCTTTTATTGGTACTTAGTGGTTTGGATGCTTTACTTTCCAACCCACTTGGTTTTGTGACAATAATAGTGTTGTTGGGAGTTTTAGGGGTCTCTAGCATAGAGGTAATCTTGAGGAATCTAGCATGGAATATAAAATTTTTCTTTCTTAGGCATAGGACATCAATAATGTTAGTAGGTGGTAGGAGTGCAAATTAAGGGCCTCAAAACAGTAAAGGGTTTGAGAGGGAAAAGAGCCAAATGAAAGGTATAAATCCTATATTATCCCTTTGTGTAAAGGAATGGGAATTTTTCCCTGGGTTTGAGTAACTTCCATCACTTTCATGAAAACAATTTCCAGGGAATTAAGTGGGAAAAATGGGAATGAGATAAGATCACGGTTCATAAAATGGTTTAGGAGTGGCATTCAATTGTATTGTAAGAAAAGGTGGTTAGGAAAATAAGGGGTTATAGAATGGTTCCCTAGTGTAAAACCTAAACAATTATTTTGTTATTGCACAATCAGAAGAAAGATGGCACACTAGGCTCAAGTAGAACTTAAGCACTAAGTTGGTACAATTATCCTTTTCTATTTTGTGTAATTTATAAATTGATTAAGGGAAAAATGATTAACTAATGTAATATAGAATATTAAATAGGCAAAAATGACAAGTTTCAAAAAACATAGTCTGATAAAAAATAAAAACTCACCTACAGGTACCAAACATAGCAACTAGATAGCACCACTGACCTCTAATTTCAATTTTGAGTTGATTTTTTGGTAAGAGGTCTCCTAGGGTTCCCTTTTCTTGGGAAGAGGGTGAAAAAGGTGTCTTGTTCCTAGTAATTTTTATCAAACTCAGTTGCAAACTATATTCCAGATATTGTACTTTCTATATTTGGCTCTAATGCATTCGCCACCTATTCCTACATATAGAAAATTTGGGAAAATTTGGGTTGAAAGGTGTTTGCCTTGGTCAAACTCCATTTGAGGAATCAATCTTGAAATATAAATGAAATTTTATGAGAGGAAAGCATGTAAATATAAGTTAAGTATTAAATATACCTTTTAAATATATATACCTCCATAAATTGATATTGAGACCATGATGTCTATGAAGATTCTCATATGTAGTTGTATATAGTCTTTCAATCTTGGAATTTAGAAAAGAATAAATGATTCCCTCCACAAATGAATAGATCTATGAATACTCCTCAAATATCTTCAATGTTTTTATGATTGAATGACTCTTTCCTTGAAGAATGGATGAATCAATGTAGATCGACAAAGGATCTTCTTTCTTGGTTGAGGTCTCCTTTACTTGCCTGTGATGGGAGAGGAGCTTGCTAAAATGGATAATATTTACTTCAAAGATGTTTGGAGGCTTGGAATGAATTCATGATCTTTAATTCTTGAGTACTTGTCTTCAAATCTTTAGAATTCTCTTAAAATATTGATCATGATAACCAAAATGAGGAGAGGTAGGTTTCTTTTATACCTCTCACAATATTTTAGAGGTCAAAATTTGGAGGAGGCCAACACTAATTGATAACTCCTACTAAATCTATAAGATGGGCCTTCAGGTCCAATTTAGGGATAAACATCAAGGAAGAGGATGCCTCTTTGTGCTAGAAGAGGCAAAAATTGAAATTAGGACTCATAAAAGAGGACAAAGAAAAAAAAAATGAAGGTTTTGGGTAGATGGATCAAGCATAATGGACATGAAGTCCTGAGAATGCAAAAATGATGCCTAATTGAACATATAGTTATATGTTCTAACAACTTAGGATAGTACATTTAACCCCCACTTTAGAAGGAGTATGATACTATCTTATGCTCACAATAAAGTAGATTAATGCATTGGAAATTTTTATCAAGATCAATTTAAGACAAGGAGACACTAATCCCCCAAGTAAATTAGGTCCTCATCAAATCCAAAACCAAGATAAGAGGAAATTCTCAAAGAGGGAGATATATATATATATATATATATATATATGACCAACTAGCCTAGTAAGGTTTTGAATTATAATGGGCCATGAAGAGAAAGCTACAAAAAATGGAATTGAAGGTCTAGAAAGTTGTGTTATACTAGTAAACCCATCAAAAATATATAACCAAGTGAGGCATATTCTACTTAGGAAATCCTCCAAAAGAGGATCAATCTTTAATGAAAGCATTGCCTCCATTAAGGGATCTAGAAAAAGAGAGGTTAGTTCTAAGGAAAGCATAGTCTCCAAAGGGATCTAGAGGAGGATCATTCCTTAAGGAAAGAATTGTCTACCTAAGGGTTCCATTGAATAATACATATGGAATAATAATGTAATGTAGCATGAGCCTAAGGAAAGAATTGTATCCTTAAGCATCCACAAAATAGATTGCATCAAATCATTGTGTGTGTGTGTGTGTGTGTGTGTGTTGTGTGTGCAAACTATGACACACATAGTGGAGTGTGTGCCCCTATGTTAAAGATATTACAAATACCTTAATGGGATAAATGGCTTTAATGAAGCATGCATATAGCCACAAGGGACATTTTCACTATGAGATGGCCCCAAACAAGGAAAAACTAAGGGAAATGAAACACATGACAAAAGAGAGAAAAAATGGATCTACTAAATTTGGGATCAATATGATCATATGATAACTCATTTGTATCAAAAAAAATATCACAATGAATTGACATCATCCCCCATAGATAGAATAATATGAGCACAATGGAAGAAGATCACGTAAGAGATAAAAAGAAGGATCTTTTTGGGTTGGAATTACGGAGACCAAAAATAATGGTTAGTATCGCTTTGTGTCTTCCCCAATCAAACAACAAATATACACATTTATGAACAATCACACATGCACAACATAACATGTATATGACATATAGAATAAGTGAGATACAAATAGAGGAATTTCACAATAGTTAAATTCCTTTAGCACCTTTCTCTAACACAGTAACAAGGGTCATTTAAACAAATCTAAAAATATATATATCAAGAAACACATCACGATGGAACCACAATATGATAGGAAAACACAAAAAATAATCCACCATACAAGAGGAGATAGACAAGCATATCTCATGCACCCCCATATCGATTGTTATCATTTAGAGAAGGTAATAAAAATACAAGAGGTACAATGTTGAACATGGTAGATGGATCTATCGCAAGTTCCAACCAAGGACCATACTCTAATGATGAGTCATTGTGTTTGTCACTAGGAGTAAGAGATAATTGTTTTGCAAATATAACAAGTAAATCATGATTAACATCAATAAGCTCATACATATCATCAGAATCATTATTTTGACATCATTTGCATTAGGAACATTAAAATCATCATCATAGAGAGTATCTTCTTTGTGCAAATTAATCACAAGAGAATCTCTAATATGAATAGAATTGTCATGTTTATGTAATTTAATCTCTTTTATGTTAACTTCCTCCCTTGGGCTATGCATGGGTTGGTTAAAGAGAATCTTAGTAAATGTTCTAGGAAGCATGCTCAAGGGACATAGCATAACATTTACAATGGTGGTCATAGGCAAAACAATTACATTTGTTTTTTTTTAAATATGGGTTGATTTAGGATAAATCAACATCAAGTCTTTTTAGTCTTTAGGAGGAAGAAGGGAAGGAACCAAATTAGGTGAGAGATAGAAGTTGTAGGGTGTTTATAGGATATAGGAGGTGGAATTGAAACATAAATATGAGGTATATAAGTTGTAGGAATATTTCCAGATCTAGGGAAAGGAGATGGAACTATAAGAGAATTGCTCAGTTCACAAATCTTTTTGGCCTTGAATTTTTTATAGGATATGAAGAAATTGTCTTTGGGAAGTTGAATTGGTTGAAGCATGCTACGCTAAAATAAGTCAAGGTCAAATTTCCTTCAACTAGCTAAAGGTTGATAAAGACTATGGTTAATCATGATAATTTCTCTATTATGGGGAACTTTTAAGCACTTATGGATAGGAGAGAAAATATCTTTCATGGATAGGAGAGTGTTTAAATCCCTCTAACAAGGCCACTCCTAACAGGGTGAAGATCCTAACAGATCTGAGGTAAATCCCTTAACCGGGTCACACCTAACATTATGTTTTGTAATCTTTAACCGGATTGGCTCTTAACCGGGTGTACTTCAAAAGAGTATTTTTCTTAGTGGGTGACAATTCCCACAGTGAATTTTACCATAGCTGGGTTTCCATGTTAAATATTGGTGTTACATGTGAATGATTTATTGACTATTATAGTTTATTTACTGTTGTCGGTAAATAGTTAATTGTGTTGTTACCGAGCTACTACTGAGTTAATCAGTGAAAAGTATTTTAAGGTATTTGTGATCAAGATTACTGATTCACCCCCCCCCCCCCCCCCCCTCTGTAATCCAATAGTAAGATATGGCTATGAACGTAACCACCCAAGATCTATAGGGATAATAGTAAGCACAATAATAAGAGAGAAATAAGATGACAAGAATAAACTATATTCACACCAAGAATGCAATAGAATACATGAATTAACTAAATTCACTTTATTGGATCAATTGGAAATTACTGAATTGAATATTATAAAGGATGCCCCTTGGTATAATAGGCAAAGGTGAGAACATAAGAGTGCATAAGATTAGGAAAAATGTTATAATCTTGTGAAATGATTAATAAAGTGATAACTTATCATCTACCTGAGGGGGAAAAGTGAAATTGTTAGATGTCCACTAAAGTTAAATCACCCTTGAAAGTGGAAAGATGTTTATGCCACACGTCCACAAAAGGTGGATCACCTTTTAAAGTGGAAAGTTGTTTGTACAACACATCCACTAAAGGTAGAAAAGTTATAAAGTGAGAAGTCCACCAAAGTTGGAACTCCCACTTAAAGTGGAAAAGTGATAATGTGATAACACCACCAAAATTAAGAATATTCCTATGCAGTCCCTAAGTAAACATTAATAACATGTGTTTAAAACCACAGAGAATGACTTACTAGATGAAAACAATAAAACACACCAAAAGAGAGTTTTAAAAAATAGGATAGAATTGTGTTTGTAATCTAGTCCAATTTATAAAAAATTATCTTAGATTATGCAATTCTATCTAATTTATTTTTTGGTACCTATAAAATATGTTCACTTTGTTGATATTGATGTTGAGAAAATAGGGTAGTGCTAAAGAGTGTTGGCAAGAGACACTGCTCTTGATGGTTTGTATTTTGTCATTGCTGACAACCATACATGATTTAGATGGTCACTTGTCACATTTTTGTGTTACCAAAGGATTGATTGCAAATCTAGCTAAGTATGGAAGAACAAAGACAATGTACAGAGCTCAGTATATGGATTGGTACAAATAGGTAATTTTGCGTTTTGAGATGAGATTCTAGAGGGATCTTCATAGAGCATAGTACACCTAATTCCAGCTTCACGACTATTGATGATCTTAGATGATCGAGTTATGGTGCTCTGTGTAGCGGTTTCCTAATTGTCAGTAAAATAAGTAATACATTTTAGTGGATCATTAAGTGATCCTATTGGATCGATTAATTGATCAGTTTATGAGTAGTATTTGATGGATCCAACATGGTAGATGAGGTCTATGTCATTATTCAAGGTTAGGATGATGTTTTGCATGGAGATTTGGCTGACACTTCATATGATACACTTTATGTTATTGAGGCTTACTAATGAAGATATTATTTTTGAAAATGGATATATACGATCAATTTTTTTTATGATTTGATATTGCAATGGTTAGATATGTTATGGATATATGTTGTATGTATGAAGGATATGTAATCAGTAGTTTGATAAATAGTTGAGAAGATATTTTGTATTGTACTTACATGGAACTGTATTGGCATATGTGATGATATCTTTCAGTTCATCATTTTGGATTGTAGTCCAATACATTTTGTAAAGTAGTGAGCTTTCCTAATTGTTGTAGCCCTCCTTTTTTAATTGATCAATGAGCTCTAGAAACTAAGTTGGAATGCATGTGCATTCCCTCTATTGTACTCAAAACTTTAACCGGGATATTACTTCTACAAAGTAGTTATTTGTGGGTACCATTCCCACCATATTTTTACCTTTAACTGGGTTTCTACAAAAAAAAATCATGGTGTTATAATGTTGTGGATGTTTTCTTTATGTTTATGTTGTTTATTTTGAATTGCATTTGTTTTATGGTTAAGCAATCAAGTTAATAAGGTTAAAAGGTTTAGAAAATTGATTCAATCCCCCCTCTCAATGTTCCTTAATATCAACAATTGGTATCAAATCTTTGTGCCTTGGAGGAATTATAAAAACTTGAGGAAGATATTGATGGATGATTCATGAGTTTCTAGCAATTTTCAAAGGAAGTTCTTAGTTGCGCTTGAAGATCTGGACAAGTCTAATGCTCATAACCTGGAATTGAAAAGGAGACTCAAGGATGTTAAAAAATTCATTGAAATTTTGAAGGAACAATTAAACAAATCTAGGGACAAGAGGAAAGATCTTGTTGAGAAGATGAAGTAAAAAGGAAGCACTGATGATTCACAAGCCTCGAAAGAAAAATCAGATGAATGTGAGTAGCTTGCAAAAGAAAAAGATAATATGAAGCATGAGATGGAAGCCATGGTAATGAAGATGACTAAGGAGATTAAATAATGGAAAAATAATAAAGAACATCTTGAGAAATCCTTGGAGGAAAAGTCTAAGGAGTTTCATAAATTGAATTGTGAGATTGGATAATTGCAGCTTGATCTTGATGAATCTAGACATACTGAGCAAAAAATTGAAAGAGTTAATGAGGTTCTTAGAAGTGAGCTTGTTGCTACTAATGGATTCAAAAAATAATCAAAGATATTTTACTGAATCTTGATGCACAACTTGAGAGTAAAAAGATGAAAGGAGATACACAAGGACTACGTTTTAAAAAGGGTGAAAGCTCTATATTTGGTTAGAACAACTCTTTATCAGAAAATCAAAATGAGATACCTAAGAGGACACCTTTGAGGCAATGTAATGCTCAAAAATTCAATGGGAGATGTTTTTCATGCAAAAAATTTGGTCATAGGGTAAACCAATGCAGGAATAAATCAACTATTGCATCATTCTCAGGTTAGTGTTTCAAATGCAACAACTATGGACACAAATATGGTGAATGAAGAGTTGTGGTGAACAATTCTATGAACAAATTAAGGGAACATAACACATTACAAATGTAAAAACTTTGGACATATAGAGAAGCAATGTAGATTTTGGACAAACCAAGAAAAATCAAGGTATGATAATTCTAATGTGTTGTGACTCAAATACAATAATCTAGATCATATTGCCAAGTATTGTAGATTCAATAATGTTAATATGAATATTAGAGGTTTGGTTGAAAGGAATAGTTTGAAAAATAATGATAAAGGAAAAAAGATCGATGTTGAAGAAGTTAGGAAGCATATGAGAAAGGCATGGGTACCTAGAAGAAATTCATAAGGTAATGGATGGTTTGCACCTACCCCTAGTGTGGAAAATTTATCTAGAAACTAAATTAGGTCAATGACCTAAGGGGGGATTTATTATGAAAAATTCTTTACCTGACCCCTTGTCTGAATGTGATTGATCTAGTCAGATGCAGAATTGAGTGAAGAACACAAGGAATTCATCTTTGATGGTGTATCAAAAAATTTGGAGGGATCACAGATCAATTTTTGAGTCACAGTTTGAAGCTAGGGTATGACGCATTAATTGTGCTTACTTTTGACATGAAAATTTTTAAAAAGGCATTTTGGTACTTTATTATTCACCTTGTTATCTGGAGAAAGAGCTTGTAGATTGTTTGGAAGTGATTGAAGGCAATTTTCAGAGATCTTCCAAGAAACCCTTATTTATGGTGTAAAAGGGTATTTTTCATTACCTGACTCAATATTCTTGATTTTGAATCATGGATGAATTGTTGATAGTGGATGTTAAGGATAGACCTAGACCTACATTTAAGAAACACCTTATAACTCTATTGAAGATGGCCTTAAAGGTTCATTTTCAAAAGTTTTGTGTGGTGTGTTAAATGTTGAAGACATTAGGGCCTACAACCATTGTAATTTTGAGGAATTAGGGAAAGATTCTATCTATGAGATGTATGAGACATTATGTGTGAATGGTAAACTGAAGGATGAATACAACATTTTGGAAACAATGAAGATATCTCAGGTCATAAATTTTCACATTTTTGATGAGCCAGAGTGGATTAGATATATTTTGAGCAGAATGCATGATTAATTTATGTGATTGGACAAACCATACAAAAACACTAGGGTAGTTTTGGAATTAGTAACTAGATTTAATGCATGTGGTGAGGCTCCAACCCTTAAGTCTATAAAGAAGGATATTGTTACTTATTTGACTAAATCATAGTTGGACAAGCATGCTATGATAGTGAACAATATCAAGAAATCCTATGTAACGTTTTCATCAATGGTATTGGGTTATAAAGTATATCATTCCAGCAGAGAAAATTCTATCTCAAGTACCATCATACACATTGCATACAAAATAGTCAAGGAGAGTGCAAAGTATGACATTTGTGAGGCTCTGAGAGTGAAACTCTTAGAGAAATTGGCTAAAATTAAGAAGGATGAGAAGTAGATCTTTAAGTATGGTCTATTAGTTCTTTACATTTTCTTCTATTTCATGAACTAATTTCCTTGAGTTGGAAACATTACATGGAAAAATATGTACAAGTGACTATTCACATCAAAACCTACTACCTTATACACATCTAGGAGAAGCACACTATGGGATTACTTCAAAGATTTTTAGGAAGATATGTAAAAGAGATAGAATTTAAAGATAAATTGTGGAGAAATATGAAGACACTATATGTTTTATGGTAGAAATTGATGATTTCTTGATAGAAGCACTAGAACCAAGAACATCATGGATTATGCCCATGGGATATGAAGTTGATCATGTTCTACTTGAGGCCTATGTCAAAGATTTTCTTGATAAACCTATTGATCCTAAAGAGGAAAGTTTTGGTACCTATAAGGATAAGAGTCTAAAATTTTATTTGGAGGTAAATAGACCTAAAAGAGACAAAAGATCCAGAAGAGAAGTTGATTTGATGGGTAAAAGAATGAGATTTACAAAAGATAAGATGGCGGAAGCTAGAAATAAATTTGAAGAGGAAGAGAGAAACAAGGTAGAAGAAGAGAATCTAATTAATGTAGATGATGTTGATGCACCTCCTTCTTACATACCTATTGTATCATCATCTATAGCCAGAAAAATAGGGAGTTTAGTTAAAAATTCAATCAGTCCTACAGAGGAGAATCCTATTGTTGCAAATAAGTCAGCTACTCCAAGGACACCAACACTGAAGGCAAGCCAACCTAACTTAGTCAAACTGAAGGACAAATCTAAATCTACAAGAAAGAGAGTAAAGACTAAGACCAAAAGAGTATACAAAGAGAAAAGTACAATGATAAGGATGAAGATACAAATTCAGATGATGAAGTCAAGAAACTGAGAACGGATGGAGCTAAGGAAGCTAGGGTGGTTAGTGGACCAACATCAGAAGGAGAACTTGGATGCAAGAAGCCTAAAACTTATATTGGTAAGTATCATTTCACTTCAAATGATGTTGTTAAGAAAGTGACTATGATCAAGTATTTTAGTTCAATTAAAAAGATACTACAATTGATATGATGATCAAGAAAAGAGAATGCTTGAAGATGTTATTATTGAATATTTGAACAAGTATAATAGAGTATTATTGGAGATAAAAGGGGAGATACCTAATGAATTATATGACATTCTAGAGGCAAGAGGGCTTATAGAATAAGGTGAGGATAAAAGAATAAGAGAAATATTTTTGGTGAAACTTTGTTTGATGATTGCTAAGGATGAGATGAATAGATTACTTGAGCTGGAAAAGAATGAATTTAGAAGTAAGAAAAGGTTGAAAAAACTTATGATAGGTCTAATAGATAAAGTGATGGAAGATACTGAAAAGGTACTTACAAAATTCTTAATGTCAAATAGAGTTGAATTTGTGAAAGATGTTGATAAGGAATCAGATGATGACACCATTGTCCATGACACTGAACCATTAGAAAAATTTAAGGGCATCGATGATACACTTGATGTATTCATATTATGCATACCATTCAATTTATCAGTTGGAGGAGAAGAAGAAAATAATGAAGATGATATTCCTGGCATTCCCATGAATTTATCCAGTTTTGACTATGCAACTGGTGATGAGGAGAAGAAAGATGATAATGAGAACATTCAGATTGACAATCTTGATGATATGAAGACCGAGAATGTGATTACTAAGACATAATATATATTTATTGATGATCAAAAGGGTGATGAAGTTGTAGAAGAAAAGGATACAAATGTATATCAGTCTAATAAGGCAAAGGAGTAAGTTCTTGTTGAAAAAGTCAAGCTTAATTTGGAGGCAAGAGACACTTTGAAGGAAATAAATTAATTTCTT
The DNA here is from genome assembly GCA_027943335.1 of Chamaecyparis obtusa. NCBI lineage: Eukaryota > Viridiplantae > Streptophyta > Pinopsida > Cupressales > Cupressaceae > Chamaecyparis > Chamaecyparis obtusa. The sequence continues at coordinate 1,073,292 of BSBK01000711.1, forward strand.
GATGAACATAGCATAGATATGCATGAGATGGAAATTATTCAAGGTCCAATTCAGTTGGATACTTTGAGTCCAGTGCAATTGTTGGAACTTTCTTCAGTAGCTCGGGCTAAAGAAAGGGACCAAATTTTGAAAACTCGTATGAAGGATAATGAATTGTTAGCATGAGCATCTGATGTATTGGGAAATATCATGCCAACCTATTCCAGAGATCAGAATAATTCTCAAACAGGTCATCTTGAAGGTTTGTTGAATGTTATAAATTCTAGTTTTGAGTCATTAGAGAAGTCAGCCTTGATAAAAGTGCAAAGTGAATTTGATGAAAGAAAGTATAAGCAGTTGATTTATATGATTGCAAATGATAAGATATCATTTGATTTATAAATGATAGTGAGGAGAAGTTGTCTGATTTAACCAATTCATGTGATCCTTTGATAAATTTAGCTTCAAATCATGCAGTTCAAGTTACATGACTAAATGATAACATCAAAAAACTTGTAGTTGAGAAGGAAAGGATGAAAGGTAGAATTGGTGAGATAATAAATCAGATCACACCAAAGATTCATATTCTACTTACTAGTTTGAAGGAAGAAAAGGTTTCCTACACTTCTCCTAATGTATTAGACCTTGTAGTTGCATAAAAAATTGCCTATGCTATTTGTGGGTAGATTGAGATCTTGGAGAGCATGAAGAAAACGTGGGATACAAATTTTTGTGCTTTGAGAAATAGTTTCTCAAATGTTTTCAAACTTTTGTAAGTGTACTATGCATACTTGTATATAGGCGGAGCTATATAGGATTTTGGTACGAGAATTTTGATATGATCCCTAGCCTTTTCCATTGATGTCAAATGGGCAAAAGTATGGAGTGAAAAATGATTAAAAGAAGAGATATTCAGCTCGAGGGGAGCATGAGATTTTTGTTTTGGAAGAGCTTTTGGAGTTTGGCACTTTTTATTTTTACACTTAGTCATTTTTCACTAAGTGTTTCCATAAATGCCAAAGGGGGAGATTTTTGGAAAGAGACACTACTCTTGATGGCCTGTAATGTTGTCATTGATGGCAACCATATATGATTCAAATGGTCACTTGTCACATTTTTGTGTTACCAAAGGATTGATTTCAAATTTGGCTAAGTATGGAAGAACAAAGATAGTGTACATAGCTTTGTATATGGATCGGTAAAAATAGGTACTTTTGATTTTTGAGATGTGATTCCAAATGGAGCTTCATAGAGGCATACTACACCTAATTCCAACTTTGCAGTTGTTAGTGATCTCAAATGATTGAGTTATGGTGCTTTGTGTAGAGGTTTCCTAATTGTCAGTACAAACAACAATATAGTTTAGTGGATCATTAAGCAATCCTATTGGATTGATTAATTGATCGATTTATGAGTATTATTTGATGGAGCTAACATGGTAGATGAGGTCTATTGCATTGTTCGAGGTTAGAATGATGTTTTGCATGGAGATTTAGCTGACACTTCATAGGGTACACTTTATGTTATTGAGGCCGACCAATGAAGATATTATTTTTAAAAATGGATAAATAAGATCAATTTTTTGTGATGATTTGATATTGTGATGGTTAGATATGTTATGGATATATGATATATGTGTGAATGATCTGTAATCAGTGGTTTGATAGATAGTTGAACAAATATTTTGTATTGTACTTGCATGGAATTGTATTGGCATATGTGATGTTATCTTTCAATTCATCATTTTGGATTGTAGTCCAATAATTTTGTAAAGCAGTGAGCTTTCCTAAAGGTTGTAGCCCTCTTTTTTCTAATTGAGCGGTGAGCTCTAGGCAGAGAGTCTGAATGCATGTGTAGTCCCCCTATTGTACTCAAACCTTTAACTGGGTTATTAGTTATGTAGAGTAATTATTTGTGGGTACCATCCCCACCGTTATTTTTACCTTCAACCGAGTTACAATGTTGTGGATGTTTGTTTTATGTTTACGCAAAAAAAACCATGGTGTTATAATGTTGTGGATGTTTGCTTTATGTTTATGTTGTTTACTTTCAATTGCATTTGGTTTATGGTTGAGCAATCAATTTAATAAGGTTAAAAGGTTTAGAACGTTGATTCACCCCCTCCCCCCCATCTCTTAGTGTTACTTAACATCAACAAAGAGTACTATTGAGAATCCATTATGAAAGTATTAAAATATTATTCTTTCTTTGGGCAAAATCAAATCCCTTGTTGATTTAATAATAGTAAAAAGAGTAGCAACGATGAGTGAAAATGTGATGAAAATCAATTAAGCTAAGGTCCAATACAACTAGATGTGTGAGGTCAACTATTCAATAAGATAAATTTTGTTCAAGTTATGATCCAAAAATGACTTTCCAAGATGCTAATGAAATTAAATTTTTTTATTGTTGATGTTTGATTCTCACAAAGGAATGAATATTGTGAGAGGAAATCCTATGTGAAAGGGTCAATTCGTGATACTTCTAAACACACAACCTAGATGCACAATTTAAACTTCCTTGTAGGCATGCCAATACATAATAGTCATTCTAGGATTACCAACCTTATAAATATAAAAAACCAAATTTTAAAAGTAAGAACAAGGTCATGTTTATGGTCGCCTAGTGAAGAAAATTCTTCATGGTCCATTTTTTGTAGGAAATGTGCTAAGAAATTAGTCATTCATAGTTAGAGAGATTTTTTTTAGAGAATAGGTTTATTCCCTATCTTACACTTTTCCTCACTCATTTTGTGTAACTTTACATGGGTGTCTTTGATGTTCACTCCTAACACATTATTTGGCTCTTTGAGCATACTCATTAATCCTAATCTTAACTCAAAAAATATGTTATTCCAAATTATTCAATTCATAATACTCTTGAACTAGCTGCCAACACCCTCCCTTTCTTGAAATTAGGTCATAGTGCAATTGTGTCCTCAAATATATAGAGGAAGTAGATATACCCTCTATTATTATTTCTAAATCAAAATTAATAATGACTTTAAAAACCTAGACACAAAAGAGTTGAGAATGAAATAAGAGAGATAAATTAAAATGGTTGAGGAATTAGAATGAGAGAGATTAGAGGGCACACTTGGAAAATTGGATTTAGATGGGTGTTGACTTATTTGAACTTGCATAAGTTTCATGCGACGATGCATTGTTTCAGTATTAAAAATAAAATAAAAAATAAAATAAAATTCCTCAGATGATGCATTTAAATACACAAACTTTGACACAATTTAAATTTTGTGGATCTCGTGTTAATGGTGAATTATTATATTTTGAGATTGTATGGCTTGAAAAGCATGAAAACCAAGTTTCAAAACACAAGATACAATTGCAAGTAATGATCAAGTCTACAAGAAAAAAATCTCAAGTAGCCCTCCTATATGAGATACAAAAAGTGCTTTGAAATGAGTTACGCATGCTTTGATGTGGATAAGATTGTATATTACAATTCTGAGCTCAAACTTAAGAGAATGAGTATGCAAAATAATTAAATTATGTACTATACTACTACACCAAAAACACCCATACAAAATTACATAAACCATTAAGCAAATACAAGATATACATTTCTTATTTACATAAACTCAATTTTCTAATTAGAAGTATTGTAAAAATATAATAATTCTAATATTATAAAAATTAAGATCAACAAAACTAATCAAAAAAAAAAAAAATTAATTATATTTCTATATTTATAAAATTCTTATAATCTATTATAATTTGACACATAAAAAGCATCATTCTTATCATCAATTAATATAATTAAAAATGAATATTACCATCAAAACCATTAAATGTGTCCAAAGTGTTGCCAAATTTGGAACTAAGATTAATATTCCACTTCTAAGAGAATATGCTAAATTAGGTGGTCATGGAGTTTGATATATAACATTTTTTGTCAAATTTGAGATGACATTGATTGTTGTTGCTTTCACTCTAACCATGCAAATTTCACAACATCTAGTTGACACTTGTTGAGCCTAAGTTCACCCACTTTGCTTGGTGTATTCTTTTCCAAGACTTACTCATGGGGTATTGTCTTAGACATATAGGTATATATGACCCCCATTGCCCATTCTATAGGCAATTGAAGTCGTTCAACACCTTTTCTCATTATTTTTTTGTCCATTTTCCATCAACATTGGTTCTTTTGGGGCACTAGCCTCACATTTCCTTCAAGTATGATCAAATTTGGCCTTCTTTTAGGGTTGAAATCCTATTTGGATTATAGATTTTAGAAATTCTACACTTTTCATTAACTACTACATTGATAGAAATGTTTTGTTTTACTCTAAAGCTACCATTTGCCCAAATGTTTTTCTACAGATTCATGTGCAAGTTAACAAGGTGGCCCTGGAGGTAGCTCACCTTTAGGAACTACTTAATTAATGGGGTAATGTCACGTACACTATTGTGAGGTTGCCACTACGAGTGGCTTGTTGGGGGTGCAAAGTTGTTAGCTTGTAGTGGTTCTGGTTAACCAATCCTTGATGCTTCAAGTTCTGGTTGGCCAATTTTTAATGCTTAAAAGTGGTTCCCCCAACTAGAAGACAAGGATAAAGATTAAGAAGATGAGGGGTGGTCTATTCCCAATGTTACCTAGGACATCGTTGAAAGGGTGGTATATTCCCAACTTTATACATCATCATAAGTTTTCCAAGCTTGTCTATTTTTGTGAATACATGTATTTAATTCCTTATTAATATATTCTGGCACACTTATTCATACATAAAATAAAATTTCAAGATACATAAAATAAAATTTCAAGACTGTATCGTATAAAAATAAAAATATCGAAAAAAACTATTTGAGATTGTAGTAAATATATAAATGGTCAAAAGTATATAAGATCATTACTAAAATATATATCTATTATATATTATTTTTTAAATATGAAAATATTTTTCTATTTAAAAATCTCTAAGTCTGTTTGGTTGCCCGAATTAAATAATGCTAAAATTGTCAAATTCCAATAATTCTCTGGTTCACCTAGAATTCATAATGAGAAGATGAAAAATGTTGTTTGTATATGGATTTCAAAATATTATAAATTTTGTTTTACCCCAATTCTCATTTAGGTGGAATTAAAATTGATTTTCCAATTCCACCTTATTTAGATGGAAGATTCAAATGCTGGTTTTGCGGGTAAATCGGAATTAACAAATCCCTATTTCAGTGTCATGTTTTGAACACAAATATCAAAAATGTCAATTCAGGGCCAGTCTAATTCCAACAAACAAACGGGCCCTAGAATCAATGGACCCTTGGTCAATCCGTGAAATTGAAAGGTTCTTAATGAGCACACTCCAAAAACAAAAGGGATGAACTCAAGAAAAATTGAATAGATACCACTGAATTTTTTAACTCTTAGCCAAAAAAAATAATTTAGCTAAGACTGTCCTCAATAAAAACAAATAAATCGTCCAATGAATAATTTAAAAAATCTCAACAAAACCATCCCATCCCATTGACTTGACAGGCAAGATCACCCGTCAAATTCAATCCCTCATTGTCCATTTCTACGCAGGAGGAAGCAAAGGCAGATTCCGAAACTCCGGCCTTGAAAAGCTCGACCAGAAAAGCTTCTGCTTATGTAACCAGACGTCAACGTGGAGAAACTATTTTTGTCTGTTGTTTACTTTAATGGAAGACGGATTATTGAGCTACGGCCCACCATTCTGCCTTCTCAACCATCTATGTCGATTTAGTGGGCATATTTCCGCTGGTTGATTTGCTTACTCTGTCGTCTTTCAATTATTAGCTTTCACTCGGTCGTTCTGTCTGCTATGCATGCCCATTGCCGATACAGTAAACAAACGTTTATTTGCTAGGGTTTGCCCTAATTTGAGGGTTTATTGGTTAGGGTTCGTAACAATTTGCCCTAATTTACGATTTTGTAGGACTTTGCCGTAATTTGAGGGTTTGTTCGTTAGGGTTTGTAGCACTTTACCCTAATTTAGGGTTTGGAGGCACTTTGCCCTAATTTGATAGTTTACTGGTTAGGGTTTCGTAGAGGTTTGCCCTACTTTGAGGGTTTCTGTGGGTGAAGACAATTGATTTAACGGCGGAGCAGAGTACGCCATTGCAGACAAGGCTGGTCAACAAGTGGAATGAATTGAGGAAGGAATCCCATCATGGAGGAGATGAATGGAAAACGGAGTGTGAGACAAGCATAGAGACTGTAAGGTCAGTAACATCGTGTTCTTTTTTTGGTGGGCTCACCATTGGTAAGAGAATTATGAGTATCTCCTCTTTTTCGCATGTTAGGTGTCATTGTATTCCCTTTTGGCATATATACATTGTGTATCTATCAAGAACATTCATTTCCCCTCAAGTCAATATATGTTGGTCATGAGCATCTCCTTTATATTATTATTGCATCATGGTACAATTTGTGCTGCTTTTTCTTGGGGACCAGCTTCATGCCCTTGAGAAAGCAACTTGGAACATTCATTCTAGACATCTTTTTAATGGAGAGTTCATTTTTTACCCTTGACCATCTTGGGCAGAAATTAGCAATACTTATTGGTGTAATTGTGAAAATTGAGGTGTTTTCATTATGTTTTGGGTCCACTTCAATTAGGATGTCTATTATGTAATAGTAAGTTTATTGTTTTTATATTTATCATTTTGGATTATCTATATGGGTAGAAAATTAACTAAGTCATTTTTTTTTAATCTAAATCTTTAAGTTTTAAATTTAATATTTTAATTTGGATATTGTAATATATTTTTATTAGTTGTTGGGAGTTGATTTTTATATTATGTTATTATATTTAAAAAGATATGCACTCATTCATTTGAATCATGCTAGGGTCAATGGAGAAATTCAAGAATAATTAGAGAGCATCTATACTAACGTTATTAAAGCATACACCAACATATATCATCTTTGGCATCTTTGCACACTTTTTATTTTCTATCTTTGTTCTAAAGTAATCGAATTGGTCCTCTAGAAGTCCAAGGAGAACATGATCCTCTCAAATCAATAGATTATGTAAATGATTTTGTAAACATTGTTGGTTCATTATTGAGATTTAAACTTTAGAAGATTAAGGTAAATAAAATTTGGCTAGTAGTTTTGAGCAAAACCATGGGTACCATGGGATCTAGTATACAAGCTAGCTTGTTTCCAAAAGTGGGAGACTATTTTTGTAAACACAAATATGAACTAAAGAGGAGCACAATTAGTTTACAAATTTTGAGGTGTTTGCCTAATCAAGCCCTAAAATTGTAACACAATCACAAATCAATTCTAGAATCTTTAACATCAATTTTACCCTCTTTAAATCTAAGTATTATAAAAACTCATTGGGTTTTTGTAACTACTTTTAGTATTAATCCAACTCTTTAATCTAGGTTGTGCTTATTTAACTACTTTGATTATTAATAGCTTACGCATTTATGCAAGCATTATATTTTCTCTTATGTTTAATCATGAACTTGACATTCCTACATGACCTAATTTTTTGACCTTAAGGTTCATCCTTCTTTCTAATTAGGTTTTTTAGATCTAATTTTTCACTCGCATACAATTCATATCATATTTGAGTCCACACTCATATATGTTTTGTAATGCCCCGCCAAGGAACCTTTGAAATGAAGGACAAAACATATGCTAAAAGAGATGGAATAACCCTTTTTTTAAAACAATAACATATGTACATGCAATACATAACAATAACTTGCACATGTAAGGAGATAAGCATAAGAGCAATATATAGTAAACATAAGTGGGAGACTACTTATTACTTATGAGGGTTCCTTGGCATCTAACTCTAGATTCATTTTCAACACCAGATGAAGTGTTCCTACAACATTCGATCATAAATTAACCTTTAAATCATCAAGCTTATGAAAAAGACCCAACAATAAAACATCATAGGATCAAGCTTGTTGTAAACCCCAACAATCAACTTCAAGGCTTAGTTAAATAGGGTGCAAATGCTAAAAAATAGTCGTAGACGCTAAAGGATGGTATAAGGTGCTAATCTACGCATGCGCTAAAGTGTAGGTGGATGTGCCATTTTAAAGATGGGTGTGTTGTCCAGTGACTACACACGTGCTAAAGTATAGGTGCTGGCACCAAAGAGCAGATGTGCTATTCTACAAGCACATGCACTAAAAGCCAATAATTTCCCTATCACTGGACTGAGAAAGTCTTAGTCTAGTGAGGCATTGGCACTAATCACCAAGCGAAGGTGCTAAATAGTGCATGCACCAAAATATAGGCACACGTGTTATTATAGAAGCTTCATCCCAAAACTAAGGTTTAACCCTACAAAACTTAACCAAATTGAAAACATAATTAAAATATGAAGTAAGCTAACATAAGCACATTAAATCACAACCCATTGAGGCTCAATTCACTCAATGGTAATACAATATAAATCATTACATAGTTCCAATTACATAACATGGAGGGTAACAATACATTATATAAGTCATAAATACATCAATGAGATAGAATATGTAAAGGAAATAGGTGAGGAGACTTTGGTCCACACAAGGTCCTATACACTAGTCCCCAACAATGACTTGTCATGCCACTTGACCACGTGGTACCCTAAGGTCTAACCCCGCTGTGCTCATGGAGATAATCATATGGTCCAAATAGTTATACAATCAACAATGCAATGAGGCTTACAATGCAATGATGCTTACAATCACACAAGCACAATGGACACCAAACATAGAATCAACCATAACACACAAATAAGGGAATAATCAAGTTCACCATTACATAGGGTCAATACTCCAACCTACACAAGGCATGGGTGGAGAGCCTAGAAGTGGGAGTGTCATTGCATAGCTCCAAGGATGGCTCATGTGGAGTCAAGAAATCCTCTCATGAAGACAATGAGGCTTGACTTTCTAGATACGCTAGGCCTTCTCAAAGGTGTCCTCGGTCTATGAAAGCACTCGAGGCACACATAAGGAATACTCATTATCTTGTTACTATGTGCTACCCTGTTAAATTGTATTTATGTTATCACTTGAACTAAGCAATTCTCTAACAGGTTTTCCGCCAACCCCTTTGTGCCTTGGCCCCCACTGAGACTCAATCCCTAGTTTCATCTCTACACCCATCCAAGCTCATAACCAAGACAAAACACAATGGCATAATATCATAGTACAACATATAGCAATTTTCCATTGTCACATAATACTATGCCGACAAAGCCTCAACATGCACTCCATTGTTCTCAAACCAAGAGCATATATCCACATTGATATTTCATATGCCATATCAATCATCACATGCCAATATCCATTTTAAAACTATCCAAATCAAGACTTCCACATAAGTACCAAATTGTCTCAAAACCGTACTTAAAAACCATTCATCCAAAAAGAAACCAAAATTCAAACTCAACGAATCAAAAAATTTGGGAAAAGTCATTGGTTCTCATACCTCTCACATTACAAAAATGCAATCAAAATCACAAAATACTCATCCAAACAAATTTCATTCTAGCATAACAGTAAGGAAACCCTTATTTTACAACCCAAATTTGGGAAATAAGAAAATCTCAACCAAAAGCATTCAGACAAACTTGAAACATGTTTAAATCCATCCAATAAAACATTTTCAATCATATTTTAGCCATTTAATTGAAGACAAAAAGGAGAAATGTGGATAAATCTACCTCAACCAAGCAAATACCCAAAATATGAAGAACTTGCCAAATATTCCACGAGGCAAAATTAAAATTGGGAGACAAGATGAATTCGACAAGAGCAATCCAACCAGCCAACACCCACAAAATCTTTCCAATTTCCAAATTGAGAAAAGGAAGGTTTTTTTTTGCACCAAGCAATTAACAAAACAACAATTAAATTGAAAAAAGAACTTTTGACATAAAAAAGGGTTCTTTTTCCAAAATAATAAAATATATTAAAGCCCCATAAGTCAAAATCATAAAACAAACTTAAAATTCAAAATCTAATTGGATTACAAAATCCCAATTTAATGAAAAACCCATATGACATTTATCGGTAAATAATAATAAACTACCAGTCAATCCATTCTATTAATTTTATGTATTATATTATTTTACCTACTCAACCAGACAATTGTGGATAACTAATTATGCACATACACTCGTTACTAGTCCATTACAATATGTAAGGGTAGTCCTGGACATTGCCACACGGTAACCGAACAAGTAGGTATATGCAACATGGTGATTGTTGCCCAAGAATGGGAATGACAATTAGGTTGGCTAGCATGAATTAGCCATATGACTAACTCTAACTAACCATCTTCGGGGATATTATAGGAACACTCAACCTTGTGAAGCCAGGTGGAATCGATGCTTAGTACATTCCATCACTCAAACATCCAAACGTCAAGTGTACCTACTCATAACAAATAGCCAAAGCACATATAAAATGATCAACTAACATGAATCACTAGAAAGGGAATTTCAACAACATAATCATTTTATATATTTGAATGTTACAACATCACCCATTTTCACATATAATCATCATCTAAGCATTACAATAATAATCCCATCTAAAGTAAATACAACAATAATCATTAATTAACATTAAATATTAGTAACTATTATTAAATAATATGAGATATTATTTAATAGCAATAATGAACATATTATAGATCCCTAAACTCAATAACTAACATTACATGATTAACAATGAAACATAACATCAAGTCAATATTGGCACAACATTAGAACACATTATGAAATCATTAGCAACTCTAAAAGGGCCAAAATATCATCTATCTATGTAAATGCATCCAGAATATAATGTCATGCCACATCATCGTAGAGTCATCGTGCATATATGGTCATCACTAAAATCACAAGTATAACCTACTATCCACATCAACAGTGATACCATATGAACCAAAAGAATATAACACTAACTAGGTTCATCACAAGAATGCCAATACAAATTAATAACATGTGAATAGTCATGGGATAAACCATATAGAGTCTAGCTTAGATCAAAAGAGTAGGCAAATGGTGGAATGCAAACACAAGAGGTACTACATGGTTTACTTTATTTTGACTAGGGTTTGATTTATTATTTGTTATATATGTGATCCTTACCCCACCCATCCTTAGTTATAGACTTCCATTATTAGATCTTTATTATGAATCACTTGCATCCTTCCCTACTAAGCTCACTCTTGTGTCACTCTTCTTATGATGACACCTCTTTTGTGATCCATATGAGTGACTTAATTGCTACTTCATCCCTAAATTCACTTGATACATCTATATTTATTCATGTGTCTTTGTTACTCATGGCAATCATGTTCTTTGTACATATCATGATAGCTCTCCTCCATCTACCTCTCTTGATCATTCCTTCCTCAAAGGGACTAGTGTTTTATGCTTGACAGATACACATGTTTTTTCCTACATATGATAGTGAGGATGTAGATACCGTCATGCCTAGTTATATACTTGGTGATTTAGAATTACCTAGATCTACGATGATTATCCTAGTGATGTACTTTATGGTGATTATACTTGCATCACTACTTCAATGTTCCTATACATAACACATTTTTTTTTTATGTTAGTTTGTTATTACTTACCTTCCATGTAGCTAACAATAATCCTCCTCTATATTGTGACTCGTGGTTTATTGATGGTTTATGAAGTACATTATTTTTATGCACTTATGATAGTTATTTAGTGGTAATAAAGGTGCAAAGTTAAATGTCTGATTATGTATATCTTAAAATCATACATGTATACATTATGATATAGCATTGATGTTTGTATTTGGGGTTATCTTGGTTGATAGAGTTAAACAGCAGTTTATTTCATATCATACTTATTATACATATTTCTATGATTTATCATGCACTTTCATATATAACTCTAGAATTATTTGTAGAGCATGTTTTACTCACTATTCGCATTCTTCTTTTTTTGTGACAACTCTTTGGTGGATCCATGCATCACAATTAAATTCCATTTTTAATGAAAAAACTATATTGAATCTTTTTTATATTTTATTATGATGTGTCCCTAAGTGATTTTGGAGTACACCACTTAGACATATATGAGGATGAAGAACATCATGAGGATCACAATGATTATGACAAAATATTTTAGCAAGAAGATGCTATTAGTGATATATGTAATAATGTTTTTCTATATGATATTTTTTACTTTTCTCTCCCCAAATATTGGTTTGAATAGCATTATTTTGTATCCAACTACCCTCTTGGAGATTTTTCAGATCTAGTTGATTAAGTTTACTTGAATCTTTACTTTTTGTTTCTAAAATTATAAGATTAAAATGTGTGTTATATTATTATGTTGTCACATGTTTCATGGAGGCTATTTGTAGTTAATAACTTAGTTCTATCTTATGTATCTTCTCATGATGATTTTTATGATTTTTTTTCATGATGGTATGGTTTATGATTGTATTATTTATATGCACTTAAGATAGTCATTTACTAGTAATGAAGATGTAATTTCCATTGTGATTATTTGTATCTTCATATTTTATATATATACAAAAATGATTTAATTTGTCATATTTATATACTTTTTCTATGGTTTGCCTTATACTTTTTGAAACATATGAAATTGAAATCTCCTAAATCAATGTAACATAAGTATTTAAATGGTCCATTTGTATTTTGGAACATGAATAGACTTAAATACAATACTAAAAGGAGCGCTAGGCACTTGGATTCAATGTGTAATGAACTTAGTTAACTATAGAAAACTAAATGAAATTGACAATAAACAACAAATATAGACACAATAACAAAATGGTAAGTCAAATCTATTAAAAAAAGATATATAAAAGAGCCTAGATTTGAAATCTAGAACAAAAAGTGTCGGACATGGGTGTTGAGCACCCTAGTATGAAGGTCTATGAAACTAAAGGGGATTTTAAATATAGTTGGGAGACTCTAAAATACTATCTCCTATAAATTTAGCTAAAAAAAGGGGGACATGGATGTTGGATGAATAGGTCTAGGATTTTTCATTCGTTCAAAATATGTCACAACATGTAACTATCCTTTATGCACTCATTGCAACCATTTCATTGTTGGACCTAAACATTCACACATAAAAAATGAGCAAGAAGGGTTGTGTTGTATAGGGTTTTGCCTATGTCAAACCTTGTATTGGTGTTTGCACCTCCCTAACAACTATGATGATGAAAAAGAGTGCATGTCCTTACAAGGGCATAAGCTAAATAATAATGAAATATTGAAATGAAATGATATTACCTCAAGTATGAAATTTTTGGCATGAAATCCCACACAAGGCTTGATATAATGGAGTGAAGCTCTACAACATGATAGTGCATTCTTTCATCATGAAGAAACACAATATAGATTTTTTAGGTTACCTCATTTTCTAGTTGTCATTGATGACATCATACTGGATCTTTCGGTACAACTTATCGATACACCTTTCTGATCCGGTCCTATGTTCCACCAACAATAGCAATAATGATACTAAATCATGAATGATGTGGCATGTGAGTGTTTTGGTCCAGACCCATATTGAGCATACACAAGAAACATTTTTGGGATGACCGATGACTATTACACATTTCAGTTTTGATCACATGGTTTTTGGGTCTCTATCAACACATATAGGTTTAGCCGACATGGAAGGGATGCATAGCAATGGTAGTATATAATCAAGACAACCTCAACATTTGTATTTAAAAATGTAATGTATTGTAACGCGATGTGATGTGATGTGATTGATATTGTGTATATGTATATGTGAACTGTTGATATAATCCTGTATCAAAAGTGGAAGATTTGTAATTCACTGAGAACTGTACTCAGTGCATTTGTAGATGCACAATTATGAGTTCAATTTTGTATCTTCATCTATTACTACTATTTTGTATTAGGGCAGTGAGCCCAATCGACAGCAAGCCACACCAGCAATGAGATACCCTATGTATTACTTAACCGGTTACTTAATACTTGAGAGTTAACCCTCTCTGTGGTTTTTCCCATCTTGGGTTTCCACAAAAAAATTCTGGTGTTATGTGTTGATGTGTTATTTACTTTCGGTATTTTTATTTCTATTAAATTTAAAGTATGTTATGTGGACAATTACTCAAATTTTTTAAATTTTTCAAGGGTACATTGATTCACCCCTCCCTTCTCAGTATATCAAATGTTCAACAATTGGTATCAAAGCTAGTTCCTTTGGAAGAGTCTAACCACTCGAAGGAGATCCAGGAGGTTGAACATTTTACACCGACATCCACCACGGATGCGAATGAGTTCATGTTAGTATTTTAAGATCTGTAATCAATTGAAGATGAGAAAATATTCTTATCATAAAATCTTCAAATGGCAAATGACTGCATCTAAAAATTGAAAGAGAACATATGGAAGTTCAAATCAAGGCACAAAAAAGTAAGAAATGAGCTTGAGTTAGCAAATGAAACGATCACCGATCTAAGAGCCAAGAGCAAAGAAGATGAAAAGACCAAGAAGCTTTTGAATAACATAATTAAGAAAAAATTAGATGCAATTAGTTGGAACAAGAAATCTAGACTCTCAAATCAAATCAAGTAGAAACCAAGAAGATCAAAGAAAAGGTCAAATCCAATTTAGAGAAGTTCAATGAGTTACTGAACAGATTTTGATCTCTAATAGATAAGAAAGGACTTGGATGTGATACTAATGAATTCTCTCACAACACAATCAAAGAAATGGATAAACTGATTCCAGTAAGTAAAGATAAGATTGTGCCTAATCAAATGGATAAAGGTAAGGCTCTGGAAAAACCCTAGGTAAGTATGAAACCTCATTGTTTTAATAGTTATTATTCAATTTCAATAAATTAGGACATAAATTAGCATACTATAGAAATAGGTCGAATCAAAATAATAGAACTTTTATCAGTAGATGTTTTAATTGCAATATCTATAGTCATAAGGAAAGTCAATGTAGGAAACCTAATAATAATATAAATAATTTTACTATTTTTTGTTATACATGCTACACATATGGACATAAAGTTGACTAGTGCAAATCAAGAGAGAAGAAGCAGGGCAATTGATGCTTCAGTTGCAACAAGGTTAGTCACATAGAAAGGTTTTGTAGACTAGTTGATAATAAGCATACTAAACTAACAAAGAAGAGATCATAGAAGAGATGAGAAAAAATATGGATAAAGAAGGGTAACGGTACCTCTGGCTTCAATATAGAAATGTGTTTCGATAACTAGTAGTCTTTCCTATATCAATCGAGGGAAGAAATTATTCAGTGTCTATCTCCCATCATGAATAATGTGAACATACCAAATCTACTCCTTCGGGGAGCTTTTGGTAGAATAAAAAAAATAAAGGAATATTCGTATTGATAAAGGCGGTCGTAGTGGGTCTACAACATAATAAATTTGATTAAAGGAATCTTGTCCCGAGGTTACACCTTAAATATAGATTATTGCAAGTTATTTTCTCACAATGGAAAAATATTTCTAAGTGCTAAGGAAAAAAGAAGAGCAGAGTGTGAGCTAGGCCTTTTAGAGTGATTCAAGGTATTCAATGATTTCGAGGCAATTCTTTGTAATCCTTTTCTGCAATGGTTGGTAAGTTTACTCATGTGCTAGTTGATGCTTCCACTAAACCTCGTCCCAAATTTAAGCCATGTCCTTATATATCCACCAAGAATGATATGATAGGTTGTTTATCACAAATCCGTCATGAAGTAGTTTTTGCAGAAGATGTTAGAATCCAATTGAGATGTAAGCTAGAAGAATTTGATCATTTCAAGCTATATGATTTATGGCACAAAGAGTTGGCTATCGATGATGGGAATGTCAAACATGAGTATAGGGGTTTGGTTGAAAAAAAGTTGGATTTGTTCAACTATTTCCCTAATTTCTGTGACAATGATAAATGGGTAAGAATGTCGATAAGTCATTCTAGCTATGACACTTTCCTTTGGCTAGATGACTATCACTTATTGACAAAGGAGGTTATGAAAGTTGTGATTGGTCTAAACAACATTGGCATAATACCGAAGATCACATCTATTAAAATTGAATATGTCAAAGCACTCACAAAGGCAGTTTCTAATGGAAGATCACAAGCGATCAACCCAATACCAGAGCCAGACGTAAGGTATGCTACACAAGTCATTGGAAATAAATTTTATCATAGAAATTGAGAAAAATCCATTTCGGCTATAACAATTTTTGTAGCCTATGAGATGGTTAAGAATGGTATTGATTATGACTTATGTGGGCTTATCAAAGATCAATTTATTGAGAATTTAAAGTTGATAAAGACAAGCAAGAAAAATGTTTCATTTTATTTCAGAACTTTGGCTATATGTTTATTGTTCTATTTTTCCAACATTGTACTCATAAATGCACATGTTGTGTGGTCTATCAATACTCTTGATACCTCATCAAATTAGCAGATCATTAAGAAGGAAATCTAAGCAAAATGTTGACAAAGATGTATGCTTCTCTGAATTCTTTGTTTTTCTAAAACACAAAATACACAACCGGGGTAGAATCTCTAGATCTATGATTGAGAAATGCAAAGATGATATCATCATCATCATTGTGGGTACCATCGTTGTATCATGCAGGCTATACAGCCGATAAAATAGTGGGTACTAACACTTGGATATGAAGTGTCTGAATAATTAGTTGAGGATTATGCAAGGATACTCCTTGAAAGTACCATAGAGACATCTAAGGAGAGGTTTGACACCGCTAAAGAAAAATCAATGGAAATTCATAGCAATAAGATAACTAAAAATAATCAAAAGAATATGGACAAGGTGTTATAGGAAGCCATGGATCATGCTGGTATTATAGAAGCTGAGCAAGTTGATATTTTGAAGAGAATCACACGCAGCTCTACAAAGAATCCTTCTGATACTACTACAGTATCTACTCCTGTGGTGAAGACAAAGAAACCTGAAAATGAGAGTCCCTCTAAGAAAATGAAGAAGTTTGTATCTTCTCTATTTACTACCAAGAAGACAAGAAAGAGTACTTAAGTTGATCTAGTTCTTGTGGACTCCAGAAATGAATCTAATTATCCAATAGAGTTTGATAGTGACTTAGACAGAGATAAATTCATGAACCATATAAGGAAACACAACAAAGGAAAAGAGGTATGTCGAAAATCTTTTGGTTTGGATCCTCTTGATTCAAAAATATTATATGTTGTTTTAGTTGATAATGGTAAAATTGAAGTAGGCAAGTTATATTTTTCTGCCTCCCTTGAAGAAAAAGAAACTGTTATTGAATCTTTTGTAAAATATGGAGCTAAGAAAGATATATATATATATATATATATATATATATATATATATATATATATATATATATATATATATATATATATATATATATATATATATATATATATATATATATATATTGATAGTTATATAAAAGTTCCTAAATCTTTGTGGAATGAATTACACAAAATTAGAATGGAAGCAAAACAAACTGATGATGATATTTTTAAAGAAGCATTGGATGAAGTATGTGCAATGGTAGGGAAACAATATCTATCATTATTTTCTTCAATTGCAAAAGGTGCAATTAGTAAAACAAGAAAAAGGACACACATTCTCATGTAAAGTAATTTAGAAGTTGTTCAATTAAAACAAGATCTGATTACTAAGTTGACCACCTTGGTTGGCCAACTAAATATTCTTTCACATGATAGTATCATTGGTCCTTCCACATCACTAAGTTCACTAAGATAAGAAAATGTTATTTTTGAATTCAATGATGAAGATAAACATTAGTGCGGAAGCAATTACTATTTACTCACATAATACAACAACCAACACAAATAACAAAACTCGAGGGTCCCATGACGTAGAATTACTTAAGAACAAAACATAATTAAAATAGCATCAACAAAAGATTTCATTAGATAAATAATATAATTACATCATACATCATAAATTGCAATCCTCGTGGACATCCATGATATCTACATAAACTCGCATCCACTACACATGTCGCAGGGTATGTGGTAATTGTTAGGAATAACGGTCCACAATACAACTAAGAGGGGGGGTGAATCAGTTGTATGACAGATTATTAAACTTTAAACTTTAAGCACCACAATATCATATCCAAATAACACAATGAATGCCAACAAAATAACACAATATTTTGGTCTCGGGGAAACCCTGTTAAAGGTAAAAACCCCGGTGGGAATTAGCACCCACAAATGATGTACTAAGAGTATAGTTATCCTTGTTAGAAGATATAGCCCTGTTAGGAGCTTATTGAAACATTACAGTACATAGTGCTTGTTAGAGGACATGCCTTGTTAGGAGTCAAGAACAAAAAAGGGAGGGTTCACTTCCCAAGGCTCACTGCCCAAAGAAGGTTAAATCCACCTTCAGAACTCATTGTTCGCAACACAAGTGTATATGAAGAAATACACAATCTTTTGAACTGTTTGGCAACAACTGTCTTTGCTTGATTAGTTCCAATGAAGTCCACCAATAAACCTCTGCTCTAGATACAGCAGACACAAGCTCGCAGCTTTCACAAACTCTCTATTTCATCATCTTCACATCCATGTATTTTACAAAGAAATGACCTTTCATTTATACCCTATTACAATTCTCATGAATAGGTCGGCCCATAAGCCTTTCCTAATTATAAACAATTACATAACCCCTTGCTAAGATACACACAGTATCTAGAATAAGTATACAATAATCATATTACAGCAATTAAGGACCGACATCCTTAATTCAAATTTTTCATTCCTCATACACGCTACATCTCTGTAGTCGGCTTCCAAATAGGTCACCTTTAAAACACACGCCATAGTTGATGTCACAAAGCATTATGTACCTTGTGTTGACCAGCAAGCATCCTTCAATACCTTATCTGTCATCCCTCAAACTCACATGCCTTGAATCCATATCATCTAGAAGATATACCAGAAACACTGAGACTAACTCTAGCATTTTTCACTGTCATAGTCCAATGACCAGTTTTCACCAAAACATATGTAACTCCTCCAATATGCAACATTACATGATGCGATCTTAGATAGAATATCACAACATCTTCTTGAACTCTCATCTGAAACATCCATACAGTGTCCGTACACTGTGGTAATCAGCCTCATCTCTTCACAGGAACATATGTTGATATCAGTGACAAAACATAGATGACAACAGTATGAGTGCCCATTCAGTAACGTAGTGATTAAATATATTAAATGTCTCAATCACCTTCCCATGCATTAGCAATATCCAACAATCTCCCCCTTTGGCATTGATGTCAACATATGGGAAAATCCATCATCCCCAAAGTTATATCAATCCAAAGTTCTACAACCAAGTAATGCTACATACATTCTCCCATACAGTAGGGATTTTCTCATAGCAACACTCCCCCTTTGACAACAATGGCAAAGGGTGCCATGAGTCTTCAACTACCTTCACATATAAACTTTCTTCCACGATCACTCCCCTTGAGGAGTAGATCCCTACATCCAGTCCAGATTATGATAAGGCTCTGAAAACCCCTGGACTGATGCATCTCTGCATCATTTAATTTTGACTAGGAGAGGCCTGAACCCCTAGCATACCTTTGAGATATTCAAAGGTATCTTTCGGCAGTGGCTTTGTGAAGATGTCTGCAATCTACTCTTTTGTACTGATATAAATATGTTTAGTTTTGGAGTGCATCACCGGATTCTTTGACATATTCATTGTACTAGTGTTATCACAATGGATAACCACAGGCTCATCAAAAGTTATTCCAATGTCTGTCAGCATTTGTGTCATCCAAACAATCTAAGTGCAGTTTATAACAGCAGCAACATACTCTGATTTAGCAGTAGATTGTGCTATAAAATCTTGTTTCTTACTTAGCCAAGAAACCAACTTTTTCCCAAGGAAAAATGCATCACCACTAGTACTTTTTTTATCATCAATATTTACTACCCAATCAGCATCAATATAGGCATGAAGTTCAAAGCTATCATTTATGTCATACCATAAGCCATAGTCTATGGTTCCTCTTAGATACCTCAGTATCCTCTTCACATCAGCTAGATGTGTTTCTTTAGGTTCTGCTTGATATCTAGCCACAATTCCAATTGCATTAGCAATATCTGGTCTGGTGTGGGTTAGATATTGTAGTCCTCCAACCATTGATCTATACAAAGTCTAAAAAACACACTTTGATTCATCATCAATTGTTAGCTTGTTACCAGTCACCATAGGTGTTCCTACTGGTTTACAATCTTCCATTCCAAACTTCTTAAGCAATTCTTTGAGATACTTGGTCTGAGAAATAAAAATACCATTCTCATTCTGAGTTATTTGTAATCCAAGAAAGAAAGAATTTCACCTATCATGGACATCTCAAATTCACTTTCCATTTCTTTAGCAAATTTCTTACATAGATCATCATTACCTTCAAAGATAATATCATCCACAAAGACTTCTATTATCAAGATTTCATCTTCACTAGTTTTTAAATACAAATTATTGTCTGCAATACCTTTTCTAAATCCAAGCCCAAGTAGATACTTGTCTAACCTTGCATACCAATCCCTAGGGGCTTGCTTCATCCTATGCAGAGCTTTCTTCAATTTGCATACCATGTCTTTATCTTTGCATGGGGGAAATCCATCTGGTTGTTCTATATAGACTTCTTCTTCAAGATATCCATTCAGAAATGCAGATTTTACATCCATCTAATACACCTTGAAGTTTTTATGTGCAGCACAAGCCAAGAATAATCTTACTACCTCTATTCTAGCAACAGGAGAAAATGTTTCTTTAAAGTCTATGCCTTATTTCTATGAGTATCCCTTGCACACTAGTCTTGCTTTGTTCCTTACAATAGTTCCTTCTTCATCCATCTTGTTTCTAAAAACCCATTTTGTTCCTATTACATTTTTTTTAGGTCTAGGAACCAGTTCCCAAGTATTATTCTTCTTTATTTGATCTAACTCTTATTTCATAGCATTTATCCAAGATTTATCTTTAAATGCTTCATCTGTAGTTTTAGGTTCAACTTGAGAAATCAAACAATTTCTTCTCTAACCTTAGATTTAGTTAGCACTCCTTGACCAGTATTGCCAATAATTTAATTTTCAGGATGGTTATTCTTTACATACCTCAGTGTTTTAGGAGTCTCAGTAGCCTTACTTGTGCTAGCATCACAAGCCTCTTTTTCACTTTCTTCCTCAACAAGGTCTTCTTCTTCTACAGTAGTAGTAGTTTCTTTTATCTCTGAAATCTTATTACTGGCATACATTCTTTCTTGTATCTAAAACTTCTCATCTATTCTTACATTGTTACTTTCAATTATCTTCCTCAATCTTAGATTGAAACATTTGTAAGCCTTGTTTTTAACAGAGTAACCAAGGAAAATTCTTTCATCACTTCTAGCATCAAACTTCCCTATCTCATCATCTCCCTTGATATAACACTAACTACCAAATATTCTAAAATATTTTACAATAGGAGTATGATCAAACCATAATTCATAGGGAGTCTTACTTGTACCTTCTCTTATTTGAATTATGTTCAATGTGTACACCTATGTTCCAAAAGCCTCTCTCTAATGTACATGAGATGCATTCCCTTCAATCAACATTGTCCTAGTAGCATCAAGTATAGTCTTGTTTCTTCGCTCTGCTATCCCATTATGTTGTGGAGTCCTAGGAGTAGATGTTTGTCTCTTTATTCAATGCTCTTCGCGGTATGAATTGAATAAATATGAAGTAAACTCTCCACCTCTGTCTAACCTTAAACACTTGATCTTTAAACCTAATTCATTTTCTACTTTTACTTTGAACAACTTAAATTTATCAAAAGCTTCTGATTTTTCTTTTAAGTAAGTGACCCACGTCATTCTAGAAAAGTCATCAATAAAGAGTATAAAATACATTTCACCATAGTATGACTTTGTTCTTGTAGGTCCATGCAGATCTATATGTACCAGATCCAACTTAGCTTTTGATGTAAATATTTTGCTTTTATGACTGCTTCTAGTTTTCTTTCCCATAACACATTCTCTGCATACAGTGTTAGATGGTTTCACAATCTTCGACAGATATCTAACTACATTAGCCATACTTGCCTTCACAATGTTATCAAAATTAACATGACAAATCTTCTATTCCATAACCAATTGTCATCTACCTTCGCAATAAAACAAGAGGCTCAGAATGTGTTTAGTTCAAATACATTACCTCTAGATTTTGAGTCGGTAGCAATCATTTTTCCTTCCTTACTTCTAATAAAACATTTACCATTAACAAAACTTAACTAAAATTCTTTATCCATTAATTGTCCAACACTCAATAGATTATGTTTCAATCCTTCAACAAGCAGTACATTGTCTGTATTTGTCTTTCCATCTAGAGTAATGGATCCTACTCCTATGATAGATTTAGGGAGATTGTCCCCAAGCCTCACAACACCTCCATCATATTTTACTAATTTACCAAACTTGTTCTTATCACCAGTCATATGATGAGAACAATCACTGTCAATTATCCATTCAATTTTCTTGTCAACATGAGATACTAAAGTTTTTTCTTCATGTATTGGTTCATCTCTAATAGCAACAAATCTAATCTCTTCACAATCTAAATCATCATCAAAGATTCCTTCACTAGCATAATAACATTCTCTATCCCTTTTAATCTTTTCATAATTAGGTTTGTATATAGAAACTCTTGTAGGACATCTAGATGAAAAATGACCTACCTTATTACATGAAAAATATTTCAAGGGTAACTTGCCTTCAAATTTTCCCTTACCTCTCTTTTCTCGTCTAGCAATCAGTGCAACAAGTTCATCCATATTTCTTTCTTCTACCATTATTTGTTCTCATTCCTCAACATACTCACCAAGCTCTTCTTTTAGGTCTTCTTTGTTGGCGCTCAAAAGTGCAGACAATTTCTTGTGTGCGGATGCCTTAAATACAAATTCAACTTTAGGTGCAGCGTCTCCTAATTCCACAACTTCAAAAGTAGTTAGCTTTGCAATCAACATCTCTCTGCTAAAGTTCAGAGTCAGAGGTATAGTTTCTTCAATAGACATAGCCTTGAACTTGTAACCAGGAGAGTGATCTGAGGATCTTTGCAATAACTTCTTCTTCATCATAAGTGCCTCCACAATTTCTGATTCCAACTACAACTTTTTCAACCCTTTGAACATAGGCCCTAATGCTTTTATCTTCATTCATTTGCAGCCTCTCCATCTTTGCCTTCCAATTTTGTAACTTTAGTTGTTTGGTATACTTGTCTCCTTCATATAGTGCCTCTAATCTATTCCAAATTTCATGTGTCGAATCCAAATCTTTAACTTCAATAAACTCACCCTCAAATAGTGCGTTGATCAATGCTTCTCTTGCGACCCTGTTGAATGAGAATAACTTATTTTCATCATCAGTGGCTGACCCCAAATCATTCTCATCCTTCAGAGATACATTTTTCTTTAAAATCATCCAATAGTCTATGCCCAAACATAGCAAATATGTTCACATCTTGTTTTTCCAACTGTCAAAGTTTTCAGGATCAAATTTAGGACTATCCTTCCCATAGAATGCCATCTCCAAGATCACCTCAAGTTGTTAAGCTTTCTCTCTGAGGACCACAAGCTTTGATACCAATTTTTAGGAATAACAGTCCACAAGACAACTGAGAGGGGGGGTGAATCAGTTGTATGACAAATTATTAAACTTTAAACTTTAAGCACCACAATATCATATCCAAAGAACACAATGAATGCCAACACAAAAACATAATATTTTGGTCTTGGGGAAACCCTGTTAAAGGTAAAAACCCTGGTGGGAATTAGCACCCACAAATGATGTACTGAGAGTATAGTTATCCTTGTTAGAAGATATAGCCCTGTTAGGAGCCTATTGAAATATTACAGTACATAGTCCTTGTTAGAGGACAGACCCTGTTAGGAGTCAAGAACAAAAAAGGGAGGACTCACTACCCAAGGATCACTGCCCAAAGAAGGTTAAATCCACTTTCAAAACTCACTATTCGCAACACAAGTTTATATGAAGAAATACACAATCTTTTGAATTGTTCGGCAGAAACTGTCTTTGCTTGATCAGTTCCAATAAAGTCCACCAATAAACCTCTACTCTACATACAACAGACACAAGATCCCAAATTTCACAAACTCTCTATTTCATCCTCTTCACATCAATGTATTTTCCAAATAAAGGACCTTTCATTTATACCCTATTACAATTCTCATGAATAGGTCAGCCCATAAGCCTTTCCTAATTACAAACAATTACATAGCCCCTTGCTAAGATACACACGGTATCTAGAACAAGTATACAATAATCATATTACAACAATTAAGGACTGACGTCCTTAGTTCAAATTTGTCATTCATCATACACGCTACATCTTTGTAGTCGGCTTCCAAATAGGTCACCTCTAGAACACACATCATAGTTGACATCACAAAGTTTTATGTACCTTGCGCTAACCAGTAAGCATCCTTCAGTACCTTATCTGTCGTCCCTGAAACTCACATGCCTTGAATCCATATCATCTAGAAGATATACCAGAAACACTGAGACTAACTCTGGCATTTTTCACTGTCACAATCCAGTGACCAATTTTCACCAAAACATTTGTAACTCATCCAATATGCAACATTACATGATGTGATCTTAGATAGAAGATCATAACATCTTCCTGAACTCTCGTCTAACATCGCAGCATCTAAAACATCTGTACAGTGTCTATACACCACGGTAATTAGCCTCATCTCTTCACAAGAACATATGTTGACATCTTTGACAAAACATAGATGACAACAGTATGAGTGCCCATTTAGTAACGTAGTGATTAAACATATTAAATGTCTCAATCACCTTCCCATGCATTGGCAATATCCAACAGTAATCACTCTAACAAATATATTACAATGTCCAGATTAGGTATCCCATTCGATACTCTAATATAGGATTACAAATAATGAAGATAAGAAAAGAAATATCGATGAAGAAACATAAGGAATCCAACTACAGAAGCACCATCAAACACCGGCACCAGGACGTCGAATCTCAAATGGTAAAGAATCACTACCACCCGTCCATGTAGATCCACAAAGGTCTACCCCACCGTGCTGAGGAGATAACAACAAACCCCAATTGGATATCCAAAACCAAAGCAAGGTATAACCACTAAGCAACATGATCATGAAAGCTCTCTAACTCAAGGTATTCAAAAGCTAGTGATAGGTAAGACTCACTAATCCAGAGGCAACTGACACATGTAGAATAACTAGACTATGCATAGGAAGGTGTCATCATGTACGTCTAATCTTTGAGTCTCATCTTGGTAATCACTCTAGATCTCGGCACTCGAGTGACCATACACGTTATCAATGACCTCTCATACAAATGAAGCCATTAACTATGCTAGACACACCTCTCAAGGCGGCAAGCATCATCTTCATTCCCATCTTAGTCTGTACTAGCACTCAAGCATGGGTGAGGAACATATCTTATTAAGTTCATTTAATTCCCCTTAATTTTATTAGGTTATCACTTGATTATAGATACTTACAATAAGTGATCCTGTAGCCACTTGTGGGCCCCGACACTTATTGCAAGCCACCTCCTACTATACATCTAGGTAAACTACCCTAGGCTCACAAATCTCACATAGATCAAATCAGGTATACAACCAGGTAATCCCAGATCTAGTTTCACACACAAGAACTAGAAATGGTTACAAAGATACCATAAACAGAATACAAAGCATCATGAGCCCATATGGTCAAGTCGGGGTATAATCGAAATACACACACACACATCAATGCATAACACTGATAACATAACCAACTGACTCATACCCCGGCCTCTGTTTTCCCCCTAGGTCTTCTAGTATCCCAATACCACAATAAGTACAAGAAGACGCTTCAGGAACGAAGAATACAACACTCACATCATAGAAGGTTAAAATCTATCCATAAGCATTCAAATTCCCTAATGATCATAATTGAATCCAAAAGTAGAAACACATAAAACTGTTAAGAGAATCTTAATCATAATTATCACAATAATGCCATAATCAAAATATTATCCATAGTCTCCTAAAAGTTTCAATCCAAATAAAACACCCAATTTCAGTACAAACCTAACTACTTAACAAGTAACTATTTCCAATAATTTAATCATTTAAGAATAAACCATTCACATTAAACAAATATAGATTTACTTATATTATTCTATGATCAAACCAACCCTTAATTCATCATAAGTTACAAATCTACAAATCGAATGTCTTTTAACTAAATATCAATAGTTATATTTAATATTTAATTTAAGACTATTAAACAAAGGTTAAAGCAAATTTTGATTTAATTAAAAACAAAAATTTTAACTAAACAAAAATCAATAACCCAATTTAATTAAACCAATTTAAATACAAATCCAATTAAACATAATTAACAAATTTAATTAAACTTAAATTAATAAACAAATTAATTAAGTCAATTAAATTTAATTTAAATTTAATTAAATTAATAAATAAAATTTAATGAAACTAAATTAGTTTAATTTAATAAATTTAATTTAATTAAACTAAATTTATAAATAACGTTTTAAAATAAAATAAAATAAATAAATAAATAAATTAAACAAAAAATGTTTGGGGGGGGGGGGGGGGGTGGGGGGCGGCGCTGGACCCCACACCCCCTGTCGGGCCTCCCTAATCGACGGCCTCCCTTTGGAGTAACCACCACCGGCTGCCGTGTGGGCCCCCTTTGGGGGTTGCCGCCGACAATCCTGTCGTGTGGCCTCCCTCAGACAAGTTGGCGACAGCCAAGGGGTGGGGGGTGGTGGCCCCCGCCCCTCCAAAATTTATTTATTATAAAAAAAATTTTAATTTTCTTATATAACTTAGAAATTTCTTTTGAATTTTTTTTATCTAATAGTTTGTTTTTTTTCACGTTTCCCAAAAATGGAAAATACAAGAAGACAATGAAAAGATAGATATATATATATATATTTTAAATCAATAATATCATCGGAAAATATATTTATCTATATATTTATTTTTTAAAACAAATACAACACATGCATCTAAAGTTATGCAATTGTCTTTACTATTTTGTCTTTCCTAGCTTTTTGACTCAAAATTAATTGACTGTATTTTTTTACAAGGGAGTATTATTTTTTTACTAGAATTGGATTTTTGCTAACAATTGATTTCCTCTCTCTAATGGGTAAATTAATTTTCAAACCCTATAGTCAAACTATAGTCCTGATTTGATTTTTTCACTTTCTAGGAGAATTATGAAGAATTTTCTAATGAAATTTTGCCAGCATAACCTTGCTGTGCTAAAATTTAATAAAAACTCAAAATCAACTAAACTAGAGTTTTCTAAATACCCAAAACAGTAGAAACACCGAATCTAGCTACTAAGACAAATTAAAATTGCATAAACAATGCAAAGCCATTAGATGCAAAATAGAAATTAACAGGCGAGAATACAACCCTGCCTCAGATCCAAAGCTAAAATTGAATTTGAAAGCCTTTGAAGATCTATAGATAGATTTTCTCCTAGAATGAATCCAACCTACAGATCTAAATCTACGTAGGAAGCATGCACAGGATCCAGATGCACAAACAAGCCTTCAACCAAAATTCCAGTAATCACAACAGGCAAATTCTCCAAAATCCAAAGCACACAAGCTCTCCCAAAAATTCTCCTCCAAAACCTATCTGATCTCTAAAATGAATGCGATTCCCCCTAAGAGAGATTCAATTCCCATTTCATGCAACCCTAAAGATAACTCAAAAACTAACTCCCGCATCAACTCCAAATCAGAAATTGAAAATAAATCTTAATTAATAATTAAAATAACTTTATATGCACAACTCAACTTGACTTTTTGAAACAGGTTGATATCTTTTTAGAACAATTCACTTTTCAATAATGCACATGTTAATAATTAAAATATGTATTAAATAGATTAAATATTTCGAGCATCGTAAAACTATGCAATTAAATATTTAATTATTTAATAAATCACACAAGCATAATTAAATCTAATTTTAATTAAATAATCAATTAAATCCAAATATTCAATTATTTAACTTTTTAATTAAATTTTCTCAAATAACTTAGGAATATGATTAATATTAGATTTCAACTATAATCACTAAATTAATAATCACATAAAATAACCCACATAAGCAATAAATCAATTGAGACCAAACAAAATAAAACCAAGCAACCTCAGAAGAAGGGATCCATGAATCCATGCCAACTAGACGAATTCAAGTAGGGTAGTCAATCTAATACTTGTCCAATCCTAGGACAATTAGGCTTAGGTTAGGGTTTTGGATCTATGTCTTATCTCCCCTCTTTACCATTGAGATGAATATTTATGGGCACGCTCACTCCTACCAATTTAGGGAAGACGATGCCATGTACCTACAAACCTGTCATCACAAGACGAAGCATGTACATCCAATATATATAGCAGGCAATGATAGGGTACGATCGATTGTGTGGATCTCAACTATGCAAATAACTACGCCTTCATCTTCTACCACACAAACACGCCAAATAGATACACACACATGATAACCATACACATGCAAGTATGGGGTTAGTAACATCATAAACTGATATAAAGTATAAAACATAAGATCATACTAAAATCATCATCTAATCTATGCCAACACATGATACACATATAATGAACAATAATCCATAATCATCATTTATTAAAATAATAATTGATCACATCAAAAGTGACCTAAAAGAATTTGGCCAATAAACTAAAATAGAAAGAAAACTATGGGTGGGTACTACAATCTCGCTCTTCAGTGACAAATGTCACACCGATAGGTGCTTATGTGGTTATTGAAAAAATTTAAGAAGAAAAAGTGGAAGATGTTGGAGAAAAAGAAAAAGAAATAGAGAAAACAAAAGAATGTAATGAAGCAATCAATATAGAGGAATGAAAATAGTACATTGATACTGTTAGATTAGAAGATAAGTCTTGAATCAAAAAGGAAGAAGAGGTAACAGAGGAAAAGGAGAAGGAAACAAAAGAGAAAGAGGAAGGAAATGAAGAGGAATAAAGGAGAATAATTGAAGAAATAAAAGATGAGATTTTCCCCGAGTTAATTACTACCAATAATATTGTATAGATTAGTTTAGAAAAGAGTGCAAAGAAAGAACCTAAGATTGAAGTAATTAATTGAAAAGAGGACACCGACACCAATTCTAGTAAGTTTCCAAGGAATTTCATTCCTTCACCTCTTATGATATAGTCAGTCACCACTTCCGGACCGTATATAGATTTCAATAAGGTTACCCATAGGAAAAAAAAAATAGTTAGGTCAATCCATTAGAGTTTCTACTCAGGAAGAAGTGTTGAGAGAGTCAAAAGAAAGAGGATAAATCATTAAGGAAACTATTTCAACCCTTCAAAGCATTGTTCCATTATGTACAGTTGATCTATAATGAAAAATGAATGATAAATGTAAAACACTTGTAAATGCAATTAAAGAGTTAGTAACTTGTATAGATAGTAAGATCTAGATGAAAGAAGAAGAAGAGACCAAATAAATGTTACTGGTGCAACTTAAAGAAAAGTATAACAAAGCCTTCATAGGTCTACAGTCACTTATTTAGGAAGGGAAAGTATTATCTAAGGATGGAAACATGTTATTTGATTACACCATGCAATGGAATTAGGCAACAGAGAAGATTGTTGTCAATTAGGATTGCACCTTTAGCAGATGTGACATCTAGCTATCTCGTTGAAACATGGAAACACTCTTAGGTTGTGGGCATCCTATGACAAGAGTGAATCTTTGGGATTACTAGGTTGGTTCCTTAATGATACTCACCTAAAATTAACTAAAATGAGGAAAGTGATAAAGGATATGCATGTGGAATGTAAACTTAAGACCTAATGGGTGATGCACAAAATGAATAATGTGACTTGCAACTAAAAAAACTCACGAAGTTACCCTCTAAAAACACTTTAAAAACTCACAATCTCAATCAAACATGCTATGAAAAAGAGATTCTTATGACAAGTCCCAGTATTATGATGCTTTGAAAGGGAAAAAAATGATTTTTTCTCAAATTTCAGCATCAAAACGGAGGACACAATCATAGACCTTCATAAATATATGTCCAATTATGTATTTTACAATAAAAAGAGCTTGAAAAAATGAAGGTACTACACAAAAATTTGATCAAATACCCACAATTAATTCTCAACACAAAATATAACTGAGAAGGAACCTATATCTCTATAAAATAATTATGAAACTCTGCTACAAACTGTGTGCTCAATACAATCTGCCAAAATTTGTAATGTGCAAAAAGTTAGCCAAAAGAAAGAAACCTAAATAATGATGTAAAAAATTAATATACAGGCCAAAACCTAGAAGGGTTGGATAGATGAGAAAAATCAAGAGAAAATGGATCAAATTGTTGGAAACATGCAATTGACCATCCAAAAAATCCTCAAAACTCATACTATATGCATGTGGCTCCCCAAACTGGTGTAGAACTACACAAAACTGATTCATGAGGCTCCAAAACTCATGCAAAACTAAAAGGGTCATATGTAGGAAGAAAACCCACCAAATCATAAATAAAATTGAGTATCATGCATGTAACTACTCAAAAAGGCCTCTCAACTGATGTAGAACTGGAAATGAACTCAACTGGACTCAATCTACATCAAAACTCCTCAAAATCTGCCCTTTGAATCTGAAAGAAAATTAAAACCTCCTCTGTCCTATATCTTCTCATGAGAGAAAAATAAACCCCCTCCTTTCCCAATTAAGTACGTGCCAGAAAGTTAATCTCCTCTTTCCCAAAAGCGACATGTCAAGACAAAAAGGTTCTCCATGCAAAATAGATCTCCACTTTACTTCTCTTATCAATTCAAACCATTTTCTTATCATTGCATTTCTTAAAATTAATATTAATGAAGTAAATATAAGTTACTACTAGATTAATATTAATTTACAAATTTTTGTTAATACAATAAAGAAATCTAATATTTTATATTTAAATAAAATAATATTTATTAAATTATAAAATTGTCACTTAATGAATGTTTTTATAATTGATGGTGATGATGATGATGATGACCGACCAAGATCAAAGAAATACAAGATAGTAGAAAGGTTAGATCAGTTATTATCTTGTCATTGATGTCAAGCAATTGATATCTGGTTTATATTGTGTTGCCATATCATTTAGTTTATGATATATTTTATCAAGACTAAATATATGATGTAAACTCAATATAACAAACAGAGCACCGACCAATGAAATAGGGACATGAGGTGCTCAAATAGTGAGCTCATAAACAATGCATGATGCCCTAGCTTGCAGCCTGCGAGCCATCAAGACATTCCCTCATGAAATGATCATAAACGGAGAGTACCACATAGTGAATATCAACAACAAAACAAATAAAGAGAGATCAAACACTTCACACAATATATGTTATTTTATAATATTTTAATAAGACTAAATATATTGTTTTATTAATATTTTATTAAGACAAAGTATTTTGGGTTAGTTTTATGTTGTTTTATAAGATTTTATTAAGACTAAATATATGATGTAAACTCATAATTATACTCAATATATAATACAATGGTATGTAGTATAGTCTATACATTTGTGAGATGTGATTAATTCCAGTTATATGATGTTTTGGGATTAAATTGGTGAATTTGTATACTTTCTCTATTTTAAACTAACATATGACCTCAAAAGAGGAATTATGAAATATAGTTGTAGGTAGTTATCTCTTCTATAATAATGGAGGAGTCAAAGGTAATTATCAATGAGGTTAATGCTATTAGATCATACATTAATACACTTACTATTTTGAATTTGAGCTTGGGCATCATGCAATGTTATTACTGTCATTGCATGTTTGTTGTTGTTGTGCAGCATATATTATTTTATACACTGTTTATTTCATTGAGACCGTGAGCTTGGCATTTGTAATGTATTTTCTGTTATTGGATCAATGCTACCATGTTGTTGAGGTTGTAGATGCATTGAATCACCACTACCATTCTATTTTGATAGCAACAATATAACAAACAGAGCACCAGCCAATCAAATAGGGACATCAGTAAGATATTTAATGCATTATTACTTCATCATGATGATAAAAATTTCATTAGCTCAAAGAACATAGAATGTGGGTAGATGCATTGAATCACCACTGCCATTCTATTTTGATGAAGAGGAACTATGTTATAAAATTTCAAGGCATGAAATTTTATAACTGTACATGTATTTTATGAGTATAATTGTACAATAGAAGAGCACCCACATGCCTTGGTTGTTATTGGTCTATGAAAGGTTTTAGTTTGCCTTTCCCAATTGAGATGTCATCCTAAGATTCAAAAAGACCAAGGTAATAATAAGTCTTGAACATAACTGCATAATTGTGGATCCTCAAGTAGGAGTTGTGATGCAAAGGAAGAACACTTATATGGGTTTACCCACATAAGGACAATGGTTTCATTCATCTTTCTTTCAAGTACTCTTGGGTACTTTCCTTGGCCTCTAGGCTTGGGCATCCTATAGAGGTTGAACCAAAATTATGAAAGCAATAAGGACACATAGAGCAATAGCATTGGGGACTTTTAGATTTATGTTCAATCCTTAGTAATGGTTTGGGGACCTAATTACTAGATGAGTGACTACAGTACCCTAGTTTGCATTATTAGATGATCTTGTTTAATTTGTGTTCACTTCATGAAAATATACATGTAAAGGAAAAGAAATTGCAGCATCTAAAGATTACATGTATATATATGCAAAATAACTTGTATATACTATGCAAGGAAAATAACTTTCAGAAGAATATGCAAGAGTACAGGCATACATAAGAGGATGAACATAAATAGTAAGGGTACTAGACATTGCCTGAAGTGATGAATTTTTTACCCGAGTATGAATCCAGTGTGCTCCTGTGTGATCCAGAACCTGCAAAGAAAAGAGAGATGGGGGTTAGATCAAAAAGATCTAAGAAATGAATGGCATCCTATTACTGATGCTCATCTATAATTATGCATGTGCATAGTCAAGCCATACACTTCTGAAAGAAAAACCATGCTACAGGACATGTGCACTCAGAAGAATGTTGCAAAAAGTAAATGGATGCATTTATGTCTTCATGAACACCTGGTGAGTCACTATTGTGACTGCATCATTCAAACAGTGCAACAGCAACACCATATGTTTGTGTTTCATCTGGTATTGTTGTGACATCATTTCCAAATGATGCACCCACAAAAGTCACACACCATGCCCATCAGCAAAAGAGAGTCATGAGAAAGCATGAGTAAGCAATGGAAGGGGCATACATCATCATCAAATCAGAGGAGAAAATCATCAAATATGCATAGTAAGGGAGGAGTACATCATGGCTTTCAAGTGAAGATCACAACATGGTTGATAGCCCCAAGGAGGCCTCATTCCATGTAGTGAGTAAGCTAGATCAAAACAAAGAGGTACAAAAATCTACATCATCTATACATTAATGTTATGGCATGGAGTATATTTGAATCTGTTAGAATAATTGAGAGGGGGGGTGAATTAGTTAGATCAGTTATCCAATAGTCCCAAATACAAAATGTATATCTTTAAACAATTTCAGCAAACTTCTGCAGCTTGGTAACATAAAATACTAAACTGTCTATGCTTTTACCGATTACCAGTTA
Source organism: Chamaecyparis obtusa (assembly GCA_027943335.1). Classification (NCBI taxonomy): domain Eukaryota; kingdom Viridiplantae; phylum Streptophyta; class Pinopsida; order Cupressales; family Cupressaceae; genus Chamaecyparis; species Chamaecyparis obtusa. Next base: position 1,107,026 of record BSBK01000711.1, read on the forward strand.
ATTACTCACAGTGATTACCGACCAAATCAAATATGCAACATGTAAAGTATGATAACCAAACAATCATTACAAAAACACATAACACGAAGATTTAACATGGAAACCCTATAAAGGGAAAAACCACCTGGGACTGGTAACCCAAAATATTATTCACTCTTCTGAAGTGAGCTCGGTGAAGAGCCAACCCTGTTAAAGGTTACAATACACACTGTAAGGTGTGACCTTTTTAGAGGATTTAAGACTAACATTTATCATCCAACCAGCATTCACTATGGGGTTGACAGGATAACAATGTACATTCTATAAATAACATAGGGCACAACAAAGATGGTTACGTCCACTCGGTTAAGAGATTTTTCTGTTACAATAATTAAATTGAAATAGTAGGTGATATGATTACAATACAACTTGATTTTGTAGATGTTTAGATCTATTCTAAGCCCATACAAATCATGTGATCAATATATCAATTCAGTTCTTCAATCATTCAATAACTTACTATTCCTTGGTAATAGCTCTATGATGCTCAGAAATATCTATAGTTCGGTTCTCCTTCAACCAATCTGATCAGGCATGCATGAAGCTATGTTCACGCAAATTCTCTGTAATATTCTTTCTTTCGGCATCATTTCAACAATGAAACCAATGTCTCTTATATAGATGAGTAAACTATTTTCTTTTCGTCCATCAGATTTTGTCGCTTAATCTCCTTCGTTGATTTTGCCGCTTAAACCTTCTTCAGTAGATGTGTCAGTAACACATTTCATTTCCATCCTTTAGATCTTCTTCAAATTTTGTTAGTCATGGATCTCATAACAAACATTATCTTCAACCTCGAAATCATACACTTTCCATCTCATCAATTTATGTCGGCTACACTAATCATTTAGTTCCTTCATCCATGCTCGGTTAACAAAGAAATGCGTTGGTGAAAATAAGCTCGGTTGATACTGTCGCTTGGTATACACTACACTAGCTCGGTGTATACTAAAGTGCTTCATTCACCGACCATACTGCTTTGTGTATTTTTGCTCTCTTCTTCATCATAGATGAATGCAACATAATCAAGTCAATAACATAAGGTCATAGACTCATCAATAAGTTACCCAAAGTATTCATTATCCTCATCTATCATATCCATCTTCCTTATGTAGATATATCAGTTCTTCATCTCTTTCTTCCTTCTATAGATGTTTAGATAATTGTAACTTACATGATAAGTACTGTCAAAACTAGTTGACATCAATGACAACATATTACTGATTTAATCATCTTACATATCTATTCAGTAACTCAATGATCTCTAATCACTAATCTTCAAGTCATTTAGATATTCAATCAGTTGTAGTTCATCAATCTCTCCCTTTGGCATTGATGGCAACTCAAGCAATATGAAATATGTCATACACATACCAAACATGTATTCTACAACTGTACAAGTAAATGTTGTAGCTCGGTAAGCTCTCCCTAGCTTGATTTAATGTGTTTAATTACTACATTACATAACAGCATTACATGTGCAAAATTTCTTCTGCAGATTTGATCTTTTCAGCTCTTCACAGATTCCTTCTGTTCTTAGCAACAAATCTTCAAAACTCTCCCTGACTTCTTCAGTTTATCTCTCCCTTAGATAGATGTATCATGATTTATGTCCATACTGATCATATCAAGATCTCTCTCCCATTTTCATTTCTATTTCATATTGAGATCTCTCTCCCTTTGACAACAATGCCAAAGAACAATATAAAACATACAATTTTGTAGTAGCCAAGTAACTCACTGGTGTTCGGTGCAGACTATGTATCTCAATATACCACTATTAAATTTGGCATCGATTTGCGACGGCTATGTGTCGCAATTGGGACAGCCATGTGTTGCAATTGCGGTAGTAATAGATGTCGCTATTTTTTAGTTGCAAAATACGACGTCTTTCCTTATCCGTCGCAATTACGACTTCAATCCGTCGCTATGCAGCCCTTTCATTGTGACATCAACCCTGTCGCAATTCCTTATATTCTCATCGCAATTGGGACGAATACCAAAGTACTTACGATGCGTTTGCCCGATATTGCGACAGCATTTGGGGCATCGCCAATACAAGAAATCCGTCGTAATTCTACTTGTAGACGTCGCAATGGTGACGAATACCCAAAGAAACTGCAACGGCATTTGGGCATTGCATATATAGTGACCCCGTCGCACTACTTTATTTAAACGTCTCAATTGTGACGTCTTCCCAAAGCAAATGCGATGGGATTTGGGCGTCACCAATACAGTGACCCCGTTGTAATTTTGGGGGTAAATGTCACAATGGTGACGGATTCAAGATAAAAAAAAAATTTAAAAAAAAGGTTGTGCAGCAATGATGTTTATAAAATTAATCAATGTGGCCAATACATTCACAATTAATTGGCTAATAATCTATCTTGAAGATGAGAGACCATTGGATCTCATGATTCAAAGCATACATTCCAATTACTTTGATCGAACACCAAACAACATAGAATGTTGATTGCAATGAACAAAAATTTTCTACTTCTCAACAATCATTGTAAATTTGTTCCCTTTAGTAACAATACACTAAGAGTCAAACATGTAAAGCATATTTCAACCAAATAATTGAAGTTTAGGATGAACCCAAATAAAAGGATAACAGTTACATACCTCAGGAATCATATTCCCCCATTTGATAATGAAGATTGCAACTGAACCAATGATCCATGTTTCAAAATCCCAACAAAAAAGCTTCAAAAGAATCCCAAATGCTCGTGGTACTTAAATAACAAAATGATGAAAGGGGATTATAGAAGTCATAAGGAATCAATATGAATTTCTCTATATGCCAAAGGTCAAACCTCAACGGTGTTCACTCTTAAGATAGGTCTCATACCTATCAAAGACAGTCAATAATGCAAAAGAAAAAGACAGTAAACATCAAGCATTAAGGGTGGAGATTTGGAAAGGTCTCAGATATATAACAGTGAACACTAAGCCTTCATTCAAGGCTAAGTCCATGAGATTATGGACAGTGATTAATGTTGTGAAAATCTCTTAATAGAGTGCACAATCTCAATGAAATCAAAAGAGCCTTGAGAATAAATAGAGTTCATACACAGTCCTAACATCATCAAAGACAACCCAGAACTCTAAAAGGACAACACCCTCTTTAGGGCCACAAAGCATACGAGAAGCTAGATATTCATGAAAGAAGAATGAAGGGGAGTTATTGGTTGTAGTGCAAAAGAAAAGTGGTGTTCAAAGGTGAATCATGATCAAGAAATAAAAAGAAAAGACAATCAAGTAAAGCCAAGAGAATACTAGGTGTAGTATAAAAAGAAGTAATAGTACTCGTTGACAAGGTTCATAGCACACAACTTTGTAAACCTTAGCTAATCAAAGGAGCAAAGAGAATAGGGTTTTCTTATTGAAGACATGTAAATTATGATAATCATATCGTTGGTGATAACACAGTCCCAAGACAGTGCTGAGATCCAAGGATGCAATAAAAAAGCTACAAGTTTAGAACTTCATGACAGTTCAAAGCATGAAGCCTTAGATGCATAGGACAACAATCCAAACTTAGGGAAAATTGGTGATAAATCAGAGATCCAAGATCTCAGGACTAACAGTAAGGTCGATACACACAGTCAATGCAAATTTCCTTCAAACCGTGAAGATCACTATCAAGTTGAAGTCAAAAGCACAAATGAGTCCTCAATACACAATGCCCAAGATAGTCATTTGGAAATGTACAGTGATCAAATTCAGTCATTCATAAAAAGGTCTTGATACATAATGAGTAGCTTTAGAGGTTTAAAGAACTGTCTCAGTCACAGAGCCATAAAAAGTGGTAGTCATAGCATCTTTGACAATGGTCAAAGGAACATGAAGGTCTCAAAGAGCCACAATCAAGGCAATGGCTTCATACACCACAGTCTATGCACCATAGACCATACCTTAAATCTTCATTAAAGATCAGCAAATGACAACAATTGAAAGAAAGAAACCCTATATTGAGATTAAGTACAGTGATGTCATAAGGCAATACATAGTAGAGTAGCCTTAGAACACAAATATAGGTTAAAAGACATCATTTGTAGCTATAGATTCAAATACAGTAGCATGGACAAAGGCGTTCATGACCATCTATGATTAGGTTCCAGGCATATTAGAAGTTTCCTTGAATATCTGCATTAAGAGAAGCATATAGAAAACATAGTTCTATGACTGTAGAAGGGGCAATTACTAATAGACTAGAGAGATCAGAATCAAAAGCCATTAGGAATGACAAAGGATGGAAACTTTCTAAATAGTTTGTATTCATGGCAATGATAAAGTTTAGTAAAGGCAGCTAATAGACAAAAAAGAGTCCACATAGACCATGAAGACTGTCAAAATCAATAGCACACAGTCAATAGGGTAAAGAAAGATAATGCACCAAGAACCTTAGAGTAGTCACAGGGTATTAGAGTACTATCAGATACAAATCTTCAAAAGACTTTGAAAAGTATAAATTTGACAAAATAGAGAAATATTTAGTATCTTATTGAGCTTCACTTTGTTTCAAAAATAGTTTAATATTCTCTACTAAACAAGGCCAACCACGTGAAGGTGGAAGCTCATTTGGCCCCACCCCCCTCCCCCTAACATCACTCTACATTCCCCGTTAACATCTAACATTCATTCATTCTTTCAACCATTAATAAAATGTAACATTCAATCAATATCACATGATAACATTCATTAACACATTAGATTTGTTAACACACAACATTCATCAATATTTTGCATTAACACATAATTCATGAACATTCATTAGCACATAATTAAATTCATTGAGACATAAAATTCAGTCATTATCAATTAAGGTATGTAGATGACAATCATTTTTTTTTTCTTTCTAATTTTTTTTTCTATGTAAGCTCTAAGAGGAGCATCAATGTTATCATCAATTCCCCCCTCATCAGTTGTTTTGTTCTCTATTCTTGATGATCTCAAATTCCTATGCTGTTGCAAAGGGGGGTCCTCTGCAATAACAAATAAAAGAGTTAAATTAAAAATATTTTATTATAATTGTTACAAGTATTTAATTATTTTAAAGAACATAACTGTGGCGCTCTTTACCTGATCTGGCCACATCATTTTGTCTGGACTCAACCTCAACATGCTCATGAACACCGACCCCTCAATCCTCTACAACTACTATCCAAAATGTTATGTTAATCCAAACACCAATTGCAATTACATATAAAAATTTAAATAGCAAATGTATACCTCCACCACTAGGATGCACATCATGCGAACCTTCATCATGCACAGATTGTGTAGAAGGATTGTCAAGCTGCATTCCAATATCCTACGCATTGTTATCATTGCTTGCTTAAAACATATATACTCACTTTATATTGGAACTTAACATCAAATAGACTAATTGGTAAAGTATTCAATTTGAAATAAATTTCATTTAGCTTATTTACCTATGGCTCAGATGCATCATTATTAGAACCTTGCGCACTGATTTTAGCTCATAGCCATTCAGCCATGGCTCTATAGCCTTGTTGGAAGCCAATTCTCTTGTCCTCTTCTGTGAGGCATCTATTGAACTCTGAGCCCTGCATTTTTTCTTGGTATGGTGAATTTTACTTGCATTGTTTCATCAAAAAAAAATTCCTTGCAATATATAAAAAATTTGATACAATTTTTCATTTACTAATACTTACAACTCGTGCTTGAAGTTTCAAAAAACCACCAGAGCCGAGCTTGTGTGTCCCGTGCTTTTCTAGTCTTGCCTTTGTTGCCTTTGATGTGTCAGGCAATCTATGAAAAGTTTGAAATATGTTAGATCATATAAATGTAGAGGTTAATTAGTACATAATTACATTCTCAACAGTATCACATACCTTGCTCTACTCTCTACTGGTGTAATTCCTTTTTTCATGTCAACTTTATACTTTCCATCCAAAATCAGGGCCTGCCACTCAGCCTCAGGAACATAGGGCGGATGCTCGTGCCTAGGGTTAACCTGTAAATTTTTCCTGTACTGGTCCCTAATATACTTCAAACATAAACTAGCTCTTTCAAGGAGCTTATTTCTCTTGAATGCACGAGGTCCAAAAAGCTAGGTCATACTCTCTACAAGATCATCCTTCAACTTTTTTTCTTGGTTATTCCACCTTTTAAGTAAAAAAAATGTTAGACTCATAAATGAAGTGAAGCTACCTTTAATATAGTTCAAGAAATGGATGAAAAGGAAAACTATTCTAGCAATGATATGAAATCAAAATAGTGGTTTGGGGTTTTAGTTAGGATATGATGTTCCACCATGTATGTAGGGTGGGCCCGAATATCCGCAAACACTCGTCACCAAGTTTTCACCAGAAAACATCATTCCCTACAAAACAATCATGGGATCATTAGTCGATGAAGAGTGATCAAAAACTAAATTACTATTATATCACTATAGAATAATAATAACTTTAAAGTACCTAGAACTTTGGCTACTTTTAAGGGAATGCCTTCATCGTCACTGATGATCAATATGCAATCCTTCACCGTTCCCGTACTAGGAACACGGGAACATCTAGGAAATGATGTTGCATCGAGACTTGTTGCATCTCCTATTGCAAAAAATGAAAACCATTATCAAATGCCTCCAAGAAATAATAATTCAAGGGAAATAAATTGGTGCAGAGCACCCATGGCACAAACACAATCAAGGGATCTACATCATAAACACATAACAAAAGAGAGAAAAAGAGGGATTTGTGTACCAGTAGATGGTGCAACAGTTGATGCCTGTAGGCTACGTGTTGCTGACATAGCAGTCAGAAAGACATTTGTGGTTGTCCTGGATGCAGGCAGCGTTGTCATAGCATCATGGAAAGGAGCTGAAGAATAAAATTGTTAGAGCATGCATAAATATAGAACGTGTGGACTAGCATGGACAAGATTGTTAGAGCATTAAAAAAAAGGATTGTTCGAGCATGTATTGTCAATGATTATGATCATTCCTATATATATTCAGTGGAAAACACAAGTGGGGAATGGAACATGCAATCTACCTGAACCACCTGTAGTACCCTCATCATGGGAATGGGGTTCAAAATTACGCAAATAACTGTGTAAAGACAACGCATCCATATTTTAATTAATGTCATAAAAGAGCATAACATAAAAACCATTATTGAACTCTTATTATAATTAAAAATTTCATTAATACTTACTTTTAAGTTTTCAGAAGTGCGCAACAAGTCAGCTCCCCTCTCTTTTATTTCCTGAGTCTGAGGCTATATGGATGCCAAATGTAAAAGTTCTTTTCCAATTTTCTTTAGCAGCTTTTTAATGAAACCGATCGGGTCATCGGTCTCTGCTAAATCAATAAAAAAAGGGTCCTCCTCAAGGGGGGACTCCTAAGGGACTGCAAGTTTCTTTCCCTCTCTCCGACCACCGGCCCTCTATGACAACAATAGTATTCGTATTATCAAAATTACTCCAAAACAATGAAGAAAACAACATTAAAAAAATAACATTTTGCTTCTATCTAGTTTGCACAATTACAATGAGTTTTACCTGCTCATGTGTAGATAAGTTGGGAATATCATCACCATCCCCTCCGAGCGGTTGCTCCATATTGTGCCCCTATGTCAAAGATCAAGTATAAAAATGTTAGCCAAAAATTTAATAACTAAATGGTATGTTGGAGTCATTGATTAGAAGTTGGTTTAATAGTATGTACCACCCCCATGATAGTAGCCTCGTTTGTATCTATGCGGTTCAAATTGTAATCAATAAGCAGCTCTTCCCCTACACATATTGATTTTATTGCACAGATGAATACACAATATCCCTCGCGTGCCTCAAATATGCAATTGGGTTGCTTTATAGTTGACCCAGGTCGTGTACTATTTATAAAACCCACAATATTCCCTGTTGCTTTTGGCCTTCCATCAATGTATATAGCCACACTTTTACTTTGATTATTGTCTTGCTGTTGTATATAATTTGTTGAGAGTGCATACCTACGCATACTTTTTTTATATTGAACAATATGCATCCAACTTTTGTAATTGTAACATGGTCCAACATACTCCATCAATTCAGAAACTTTGTTGTAAGACACCTTTATGCCGTCCATAGAAAATAGGCCTAAACCATGTAATGATGATGGTGTTATGCGATATATCCTCTCGTTAACACAAAAATCAGTGTTTATTGGAGGAAGTTCCTTGGGTACCCAATGTTTCTATAGATGTTGGTACCTCAACGGCACCTCGATGTCACCTTTCATCTCATCATCATAAGAACATGACCCCCCTTGAGCAAGGAAAAATTTCATGTGTTTATTGAATTTCCTTCTAGTCCTTTGACCTCTAGTTAATCTCCCTGTTCTAGATAAACTGCATGTCTCACTTTCCTCTTCTATTCCTATATTTCCTTCACTCGAGGAAGACACTTCCGACAAATACCTATTTGATGGTACCTACAAATGGGAGAGATCTTAGAAGACATCAATCTTACTATTGATAAGTGTATTAAATAGACTGCCTATAAGGTGTATTGACTTATACCTGTCGATCCATGAGACTGTACGGGATGCTCCTGAAAGGGGTTCAGTTTCCTGAAAATGTAATTCAATTATCATGAGCATAATTACATCATAAGCATAATCACATCCATCATAAGCATCACATAAAAATTAAAAACATTAAAAGGTACACATTATAACACTTAAATCAAGCTCACATTATAAGCATCACATAAATGCATAAATGAAGCTTTCACTTTAAGATAAGCTTAAAACTTCATCACTTGAGTAAGGAAAAATAATGTGTACTTCTCCTATCATCGAAACTATCACTTCCTTCTCTTAGCAGCTCTAAACATTCATTTGATAGTTATTTTACATATTATACCTATTGAGAAAAGGAGGTTTCCTACCAGTGGTGACATGAAGCATAAGGTGTTGAAGTTGAGGAAATATTTAATGTAAGATATGTGCCTTAATAAAATTACTTATATTATACATTCCTTTCAAAATTGATTTGATTTTGGCTTTCGATATTGATATTGATTGTTTTAAAGCCTTTTGTATAGTATATAGTTTTGACTTACTATACTATACTTTATCTTCAACCCATTAACTTTGTAGTTATTCATAGACATTAATAAATACTTCAATTTAAATTGTAAGAATACAGATCCATTTGTGGTGAGTGGTATGTGTATATAGATCCATTTAGGGGTATTTCATGCCTCTTGAGTTTTATATGATGTTGAATCCATATTGTATTTGAAGGACAGACCATTGAAGGGTACCATTGATTGTCATCTCTAGGACAGTAAGAATGAATTAATTTTGTGTTTCTTGTTAATCCATCAACTCACCTTGGAGTATGTGTTTGGAAATCAAGTAATTGCAGAGTATTTTGTGTCTTGAAGGTGTTCCTAGCCTAAGTACCCATCTCTTGTTCATCTCAAGGGTGCCATACCTAATGAGGTCATTAGGTTTGTGAAGCTTGTGTTGAGTTGGAGGTGCAGGATTGGGTTGGAGACAAACTCATGTTAGTAACCATTGAAGGTTGAATGTATGTTGCCTAGGGTGTCTTGTGGATGAACTAAAATAATTTGTTGTTTACTCATTTGCCAAGTGAGTAAGTTGATAGACCAAAGCATAAGGTCTATCCCTGTGGGTAGGTGTTGAGATTGACCAAAGGATTGTTGATCATTGCCTTGAGTAGAGAGTCCATTGCCATTCCCTGCTGCATCACAGGCAACCATAGATATATTGCCAAATAGTTTCTTTTCATGTCTAGTCAGTAACGAGAAAATCTAAGCCCACATGAAGAACTCTTATGTAGATTCACAAGAGATTTCAAGTTCTAAAATATCAAGTATATGAACCTGGTTCAACTGGTAAGTTAATAGGATATGTTCATAAGTTTTTAGGACAAACATTTGATGGGTATTGCTTATTTTGAGTGCCAAATGCTTTGAAGTGTCAACTTTGCTTCAATAATGTGATATGTGAGTGACAAAGTTTGGTTATCTATTCCTAGCAGGAGATGAACAATGGAGGAGACAAAGTGAATGCTAAAAACCAAATGGATGAGCAAGGAAGAACTCCATTAGGATTGAAATTGAGAAAGAGTCCTTCCTTAATAGAACTTATTCACTTGAGCATGTGCCAATGAAATGGGGAATCTTCACATGGTGTGAACAACTTGACAATGGAGGAAGGAAAAATGCATAACAATGGGTGTCTAGGATCAAATAGTGATGTTGAGGAGAAGAAGAACCAATCAAGAGGCTATGGTAAAGTGACATGGCAAGCCTATGCACACAACCCCAAGGCATTCACTATCCAATTAAGAGAAAATCTATTCTTATAATAGCAACAAGAGGATAGTAAGAAATAGCACATAAGGAAGAATGCAATAAATGCCAATCTGCACCAATGTGTCATAGTGAAACAAAAGCCTTCTTAATGATCATGATACATAGAGACAATATGTTGAATGAGAAATAAAGACACTCCAAAAGAGGTTTTCTAAAACCAATGGATTTAGGTAATAATCTATCCTCATTGCTGCAAACAAAGGACATAAGTTATTGAATGAAAAAGGATTGTATGGTGAAGCCAAAGTTTATTAATGATACTTTTTAGTAGAAGTAAGTTTCTAAATTTTTATTCATACACATTATCTTTAGGGATCTCATTATCTTATAAATATGACCATAAAACTTTCACGTTAAGGTCAATACCTAATTTATGAGCACATGTTAAGGTCAATACCTAACAAAGCCTTAGAGTAGTCCAATTGCTGCTATATTTTTTGGATTTTCTCTTGCTGTTACACCCCTATAATGGTTGCCATAGTCATCAAATCTCCAATAGAGACTCAAGGAGAATTCCTATACGCAGATCAAGTGCACACTTCCAATTATGAGAGGAATAAAGAGTTTATGCAATTACATAGACGGTGTAAAAAGTGTTAAAAATTTGTTCTCAAGGGTTGAACGTGATGGAAAAGTCATGATAACAAATATTATGTGGGATAACTCTTCTTAGATCATGTCAAATCCAAGCAAAGCAAGATTCATGCACATCAACTGGATAGGTTTTCCTTATTTCATTCATCTTCCTTTTACCTTTAATATGGGAAATACTTCATTGTTTATGCATCTAGGGTTTTCTCTCCCTTGTTCCTGGAGTGAGCTTTAGCCAATATAAGTAAAGAATACGTTGTCTCACAGATTTTGCCTCTTAAAAATTACTTTATTAATTGACTCTATTCCCCTATTGGTGCAGGGGCACCAAGATCATTCTATGAAGACCAAGGTTTTGGGATATGATCTATTAGTACATGCTTTGTAAATGGAGGGCTAATAAGAGGGCAAATTACAGAGCAGCAGCAATTGTTTGGGTATTTGGTCCAAAGGAGTAGGATGAACCCTTAAAGTATGTTGTGTAACTTCAAAAAGGGTATCCAGATATGTTTTTATATTTCTGATTGTTTTGGGAAAAGTTTGAGAAATCCTTGAAAAACTAAACTGGCAGGGCTACTAGGGAAGTAGGCCTAGTGAAGGGCTAAAACTGGTTTTTTGTATCAGCTGATGAGTTGAGGGCTTAGTAACCTTGGGGACATGCTATTTGAAGTTGTTTGATGTGTGTGGAGGTGGAGGAAACACCTAGTTAAGGTGAAGTCAAATTTGGAGCCTATTGAGGCATTGTGAGCATTTGATAGTTTGTTGATCAGAATGATTGCAAGTCCACCTAGGGTCTCTGCATCACCTATAGAGGTAGAATTATTAACCAACAAATTGGGTAAGCACTTATATTATGTTTTCCCTATGAATTTTATTCTAGGTACAACTCCCTTTTATAGATATTTAATGAATTTCCTTTTCTAAACTAAGCACTTACAAATGCTTTTGACTTGAAAGAAAATAAGGCTCAATACATTCATGCATCAATATGTGTTTTAAATAGTTTTATTTAATTAATTTAGATTAATAGTTAATTTAGATTAGCAGTATTCTATTTGTAGTTGAAACTTGTAGCTTTTAAATAGATAATGAATAAACTATGTAACCATATAAGAGAAATATATTTCTATCAAGAAATGAATATTAAATAGATTAAGGATTGATGGCATACCTCTAAATTTCATCATCATCATCCTCATCATCATCATCATCATCATCATCCTCGTCGTCGTCATCATCATCGTCGTCGTCATCGTCGTCGTTGTCGTTGTCATCGTCATCATCAACATCAACACCATCTTCATCATCATCATCAGTAGCAGCATCATCCTCATCATCTTCTTCTTCTTCTTCATGAAAATTTGTGTCAGGAACATCATCCAATAACTGTTGATCGTGATCATCATCTACATCATCTTCTACTTCTTCGGTATCTTCTTCTTCCATTGCATTATACTTTATCGGCCTTCCTCTCGGTTCATGTCTAACAACAAATGACCAACCCAGTTTATGTGGAACCTTTGAGTAAAATACCTTCTCACATTAGCTTGGAAGAACATAGGGCTCATCCCCAACTGGCTCAAATGACCTTGTATTAACCATTGTAAATCCATTATCATGTTCAATAACAGTTCTATCAGGATCATTTGGATTAAGTCGTAGCCTGTACCATTTGATAATGAAGAGTACTAATTTGAGGGAACTAAAGTCACACTCAAGTATATCATCCAAAATGCCATAGTATCGATTTTTAGACTCTCGAGGATGTAAGTCATTTCTAGATGAAATATTAGTCACTTGAAAGACTGCAGTTATTCCAGAATCACAAGTTTTCTTCGTGTCATCCAACACTTTGACACGAAATTTATGACCATTACAAAACATGCCCTTGTGGTGTTTAACCTACAATAATATGTGAAACATGTCAAAATTATTGTATCATGAGTTGATAAACATACGGGTGATTAATAAATTTGTACGTACCTGGAAATCTCTTAAACCATATGTTAAATCTATTTCCCTTTGTGTAACACTGGAATCTCCATTACGATGAGCTTCTTTAACCAATGAAGATACATCTTCCCATGTTAATGTGCAACCAGAATGTTGACATCATTCAATCCATACCGTCATCCAATCAAGATTGTTTGCAATATACAAATGTAGTGCATCCCACTCTCAAGCAACTGTACAAAAAAAAATAAACGACTTACAACCGATTTATTTTGAAGATTAAGAAATAATTTATTACAGTAACATCTTAGAATTTATTACCTCTCACTTTCCTCAATCTACCTTTCCCCATCAAGTACTCCCCTTCAAATTTTTTAAAAGGGTCGAGATCCCAAATGCGATCTACATGGATATTTGATGCAAACTTAGGAAGATATTCAGTAATGTACACCATAGTCTGGTATACCATATATCCCTCTACCATAGAACCCTTAGGATGTGCTCTTTGTCGAACCAAAGTCTTCAAATATTTCAAGTGCCTCTCAACCATCCACATTGACCTAGTGTGTACAGGTCCACACAATTCAATCTCCTCAACTTGGTGTATGAGGTAGTGTTCTTGTGCATTGAAAAAAGTTGGAGGTAGACACTTTTGCATTTCACACAGTAAATGAGGAATTCTTCTCTTTCAATAGTTTATATATTTTTTATGGATTTCTTTAGATGACAACCACCTACATTAAGAGATTCAAGTCACAAAAAAAATATAAATACGAGACTTTACAAAATAATATACAATAGATTACATAGCAAGAAAAACAAATCGTGAATATAATAAATATATACAACAAATTAAATAGATATTACTGCTTACCTCATGTATTTTCCAAGATCATATATCACTTGTTTGATGTTATTATTGAAGTGCTCTGGGAGAGATAGAGGTAGCACGTACTGCAATAATTATAAACCAAACATTTCATTATTTTCTAACATAACATAATGAACAGTACACGTAGTTTATGAATATATTGTAAATACAGAAGAACATAACTTACCTTGATGAAAGTATGCCAATCATGCGTTTTGAGCCCTGGCCCAAATTCACTTTTCTTTGATATGAGATTGCTTATGTTCGCAGCAAATCCTGTGGGAAATTGAATTTTTCGTATGACTTCTTTTATGGCATCACTTTGCTGCTCCGTTAATAACCAAGGAAGGGCACTTATATTAATCTAATCTCTATTGCTATTTGAGTGAATGAAATTCTTCAGTGCATGATTGGATTCATGAATATCATTACAAATTTTGACAATTTTTTCTTTTTCACACCTTCCATCCAATATTTTCCACAGTGTCTCTATTATATTCTTTCCAATATGCATAGTATCAAACAAATGCGCAATTTGTAGGTGCTCGTAGTAGGGAAACCTACTAAATTGTCTAGGATAGCTTTTTAGTCCCTTTGGAAGGTTGTCAGTAGTGCCTTGACAACCTTCACGGTCATCAATTACATAATTAGTAAACAAAAATCACAATAGAAATATATAAATTACAAACATAAACCATTAGGTGGAACGACATTACCTTGATGATTAATTCTATTATATTCCAAATTCCATAGGCGAGGTGTCATTCTTTGTGGCTTTGATGTAGTCTCTTCTTTCCCATTGAAAAGATGTTTTTCCATACTTCGATACTTATGATTCCTATGGAGGAAGTGTCTACACTCATCAAACACCTGCTTTCCTAAACTTTTTGAATGACAAGATTTCATCTTTGGACCACAAACTGGACATGCAAATTTTCCCTTTGTTTGAAGACCTACAAGATAATGATATAATTGGATTATTAAATATGTTGATTTTTATAATTAGAATTATTATGTGCAACTTGAATTCACTATAACATACCACAAAAATGTGTTAGCCCTGGGGTGTCATGTATTGTCCATGCAAGTATTGCATGGAATTGAAATTGTCTTTGTCCTATTGGTCTAGACACATCATACATAGTGACACCGTTCCATAACTCCAACTCGTCGATAAGAGGCTCAATATATACATTCATATCTTTAACTTGATATTTACCTACTTGAATGAACAGTAACATTACATAATTATTGTGACCATTTTACTGCAAGATTTGTAAGTACATGTAAATTAATAACTATCAAATGATAAAATACCTGGAACAATCATTGCCAACATAATGTGCTCCCTCTTTATTGACATCCACGGAGGAATGTTATTGTTGATAACAAAAATAGGCCACACTGAGTAAACAGATCTCATCTCTCCAAATGGATTGACACCATCCGCTACCAATGAAAGCCTGAGATTACGAGGTTCTTCTTTGAAGTGTTGCCACTTTTCCTCTATGTGCATAAATGTCGAACCATCCATAGTGATTCAAATAATGTCATCTCGACTTCTGTTGCGTGCATGGTAATCCATAAATTGTGCCAAGCTACTACACCTGAATAATTGTCGCATCTGTGGAATAATGGGGATGTAACGAAGAACCTTGTGAGGCACCTTTTTTGTTATTCGATCTATTCGATATCTACTCGTATGACATACAGGGCATTGTGTTGCAAATTCATGTTCTTTATAATATATAATATGATCATTGGGACAAGCATGTATTTCTTGATACTCCATTCCAATATCTTTCATAACAGTAGATAATTCTTGATATGAGCGAGGTAGAATATTTGATGGTGGTAACAGAAACTCGCCTATCAATCTACAACAAAAAATATAAGTTGTTAATATAAACAATATTAGTGGTACATTATTCACCCTTTGTTAACTATAAAGACATATATGACATACCTTAACATATGTGACATTGTTATGTTGGATAAACCATTCATAACCTTCAAGTTCAACAACAACAATATAGCAGAGAGAAGAGTTGTTTGGGAGTCTTTGTATAGGGGCTCGTATGCCTTCTCAAGTAGAGGTACATCGAGGCTATCATCATCATCATGATCAGATACACTTGGACTAAATGTGTCATGGATCAATGTATTTATACCATCATCTTCAATTGTGTTTTCTGGCGCATGATAGTCATCTTCCATGGGATCATTATCTTCACCTTGGATATTCGCACCTCCATGTTCCTCCACTTCGAAAACCATATTCTTCCGATTGTTATGGTTCATATCATGTACTTCCCTGGGGAGATCAACCTATATAAAATTGATTAACATAAATAAACCATGATCATCAACTCATCATCAAGTGATTTCATATGTATATAAATTGTTAAAATGATATAATGAACAACTTACTAGTGGATGATAGTCATGCCCCCCTTCAATGTGACCATTCTCCCTATAATGTCTCTTAACTGTTTTGATTAGCAGTCTTCTACGGTTTAAGCCCTTACAAATTTTGTAGGGACAATAACATTTTCCATCACCTTTTCTTTTCAAGTTAGATCACAATCTAGTGATTGTCTCCCTATTTTGTTCTTCACTTATATTATCTGACATGATCGTTCTTCGCAGAAAGAAAAAATCGGGCTATGAAAACTTCGGTCTACAACTTTCACAAACTAAGCAAAACTGTCGAAAGTACACAAATCTTCTTAGACCTAGTTAAATACTTTAATATTTTAAAAATACTTTCTTTGACTTTATTCCTAAGACATTTAACCCAATCACCTTTTATAACATTCAGTCAATTACTCTAGGCAAATTTGTGGATAAGATTATTTGTAAAACTTTGACCAACTGCCTGAAGGTCTTATTTCAAGAGACCTTGCAACATTAAGCCACTAAAAGAAATTTCAAAACATATAAGCTAAAAGTCTAGTTAAAATATACATTAGATTAAAAAATATACAATTTTCATACCTGAGCGTGCGGCTATAACTTGTGCAATGGTCTTCTTGCTTAGCTCTAGAAGCTCTCCAGCAATCAAAACATATAAGCTACAAGGCCTAACAGCAATTTCAAAACATATAAGCTACAAGGCAAGACATATTACATGACATGAAAAAAGGAATAAAATTTACAAGCTTTAGCCTATACCCCTTTCATTATGCTTTGATGGATATCCATACCCTATTCCAAAGATCCTATTTTGGCACAGACAAGGAGTATGTTGGCAAAGGTTATGGAATTTTTCAAGTTTGGTTTAGAACTGTTTGATAAAACTGTTAAAAAGGGGATCAGTCGATCCATTCAAAAAAAAAGAGGAAGGGAGGAATTCTTTGTAACAGCAATTATTCAAAAGACAATAAATTGAAACTGCATTAGATCAATAAGCGACTGTTGTTTTTTTTCTGTGGTATGACCTCATGCATTGATGTGGCTAGGTGAGTCAATTTTGTAGAGCATTCTTTTTCACTCAAGTTTGTACTAGCTTAGAGACCGGTGTATTAATTAGTGGGAACCTACAGTAAAAAAGATTACAAAAGATGAAGATGGTAATGATGAAAAACTATGCTTACTATACAAGAAAGAAGAGGGTATTTGGTAAGGTCCAAATTGATTGAAAACCAAGATTTTTGTCAAGTAGTGGCCCATGCCAAACTTTTTGATAGTTGAGTTTGTTACTTGCCAAGATCATAATGAAGATTTCTAAGACCTATTCCTACTAATCAGCTATGGCTAGTTATCTATAACCCTAGACACAAAGCATTGCAGATCATTGAGTGTCTTATTTATATCTTTGAAAGATGAACAACTGTGTCCTTGTTCATGTGCGGAAGCATGATGAGGCTATTTTGACAATTGCTTGTTGTGGCGAGTTGCATATCCATTTTCCTTTTAAGGATGATAGTTGAGTGTGTCCCTATCCTTGGTTGAGAATTCAATGATCCTATATCCTGCCCAGGAGGTCCAGTGTGGCCATACCCACAACTAATTGTAAATATATTGAGCTATGTTCCAACTCACATACAAATATATAGCCTTGCCAAATCCCAAGAAGAAAATAATAAAAATTATAGAACCATATATTAGTAAATAGGTTTCAATATTTAATCCTATAATTAATAATTAAATTCATGTAATTAAAAATCAAATATTTGTTAAGTTGAAAAAACAATTTATTACCTATTATATATGCTTGTTAGGTGGTTGGAATAATGTAAAACACCCACATGTATTTCAAAAATTTTGAGAGTGATAAGTATTGTTCCCTAAAACATGGAACCATAACAAAAGTATTCTATTGGCATAATAACATATTTTTATGTTGGCTTGTATTGCATAAATTCAATGGGTATACCTATTACCCGTGCACTTGCTCTAAACCTATTTTTCTTTAAACTTCATTCTTGAATAAATAGTGTTTTTTGGCCACTTATTTCATTTTTTTGAAAGCATTGTCAGTATTGATCAAAATCTTAAAATGCTAAAATTTATATACATATGAAATTTATCGTAGCGAATATTTTTGTCATTGAGTGCTATCCAAAATTTGATGATTTTTGTGCTTGAACAAGAAGCGTGACCCTAGATGTGCTTGAACAAGAACCGTGACCCTAGATGTGCTTGAACAAGAACCGTGACCCTATTTCCATTTCATAGGGACCTCATAAGGGATCCATCACTTCATCCACTCCCTTGGGGGAGGGTGAGACTATTGGAACCAATGACATCCTGCTGTGGAGACGGTGGAGAATCTAGGGAGTTGGGTTGAGAAGTGTTCTAATAAGGTTGATGCAACTGCATCCCTAGATGGGCTTGGTGCTCTTAAGAAAGCCTATGGAGATGAAGAGAAACTTAGTAAAATCAGGACTGTGAATGGTGTAAAGGGTTTTTTTTAAATCTTATCTCTGTATATTAGATCTGTGTAGACTCGAAAGAGTCAAAGTTAAAGTTTACCTTTACAATTGACTTATATTTGGATTCTCCTTCATCTTTGTCTTCACTTGTCAAATTTTTCATTTTGTAAACTCATTTTCCTTCATATGTGACATCTTCTAAAGCATCATCAAACTCTAGGGCATCTTTGAATTCTTCATTATCTTATTGGAAAATATCAACACCATCCTCTTCATTTCTAGACACTTCACAAAGTACCTCTTGTGCATATGGTTTTCTCATGTCTTCTTGAAAGACCGATGCAACTTCTTTGGACTCTTATTTTCATCATCCACACTTTCTATAAGATCTTTACTTGCCTTGTCTCTCATCATCTTAAAGTTCTTATTCTTGACCTTTCCTTTTTAGGTTTCTCATACTTGCAAACACATGCTTAAACACAATATAAACAAATAAAACAAAAGACCAAAATATCTTCATAAGTGCCTCCTTCATAGACACTTTCCTCTCTTCTTTACTTTTTCTCTTCAATGATTTTTGTACTTATTCTTCTCTCTATTCTTTCTTGTTTCTCCTCTTTTTCTTCAAAATCTGAACTTCTTTCACATCTTCCTTGACATATTTCTTACTTAGCAACACTTAGTTTTCCAAACCCTTTTCATCTTTTCTCTTCAAGGAAACCATCTTTTTCCTTCTTCTTTGCTCCATAATCAAATTTATAGGACACTTCAACATCTTTATCATTAGAAAACACCATATGTATTCTTGGCTTCTTTCCTCAAGCTACAACTTTACCAACATCTCAAAATCCTTTCTCACCTTTTCTATTTCTCTTGCCAACTTTGCATCTTGTCTTCCCATATCGACCTTTATCTTGTCTTTTCTTTTGAGACTTTCTTTCTTCATTTTCTATTGAATCTTTCTATCTTCTCTTTTGTCTTTGTGATACCTCATCCAAGGCTTCTCTTCTTTTTATTTTCTTAATATCTTAGTACCCAAGTTCTTCTCATAAACTCATCAATCTGCAACACAAATTTTTTTCAAGATTATATGAATATAAACCAACTTTTATACTCAATCCTTTGAGACTCTCAACTTCTTCTTCCCATACCTTTTAGGCTTTGATACCAAACTATGGGGACAATCCCACACTTCCATACTTTGACACCACTTAATGGCCTGTCCCCACAACTATGTACTATGACTTTAAAGAAAAACAAAATTCTATGTGCTTCTTGTCACAATAATAATAGGAACCTGAACAATAAATAGTTTTTATAACATACCATACTATCTAAAAATAGATTAACCCTTTTAACCAAACCACTTTCTAGTTGATGACAAGAACTTCAAGAATCTAAACCAACATAGCATTAAAACATATAGATAAGTCTCATGCTATTGAAATAGATAATCCAAAACCAACCACAAATTAGAATTTGATGTTTCTTTCATTCTACAAATAAATTACAAATTACAAAATTTATAAGCTCATAATTCACCCATAGCATCATGGTTGTTCTTTCCTCCTAACACTCATATCTTCTTTACTACACATGTCTTATCTTCCATGAACCTTATCCATTATTCCACTCATTTCAAGATAGTAATCTAGTCTTTTTCCTTGGCTGGCCAATTATAGACACATCTCCCATAATAAACGTTAGATCACCAAGTCTTTACTTATGGAGTTGCAACACCCACTTCTTCCCTAGAAGATTTTGTCCTCTCCCAAACTTTACACAACCCCTCCTCTTTATTATATGTGTTACTTCTTTTGTACACATACCACATTCTTGGTCTTCTAATCATTTCCTTTCTAAGAGGTAAAGTAATCTCCCCTAGCTATCCACCTTCTACCTTTTAACCATTCCAACTTCTCAACCACCCACCACAAACTGAAAACTGGTAAGCAAGAAATTTACATTTTTTTTATGGTCTTGTATTTTCTTTTTGGGTTTATGTTAAACAAGGGTGACAATTGGATTTAAAGCTACCTGCATAGTGAAGGTCTTGATAGTGAGGAAGAGGATGAATCAACCTTGAATGAGGTTATCAAAGTAGATACGACTTCGGTGGTGGGCTAGGAGCTCCAATCAAATAATGCAAGTTTGGTCATGCATTTGAATTGTGGACCTGGGTGTTCAAACTAGGCTGAAGGCTAGTAATTTTTAATGCCAGCGGATAAATTCTTTGCATTTGTGTCGTTATAGTGAATGTTTAAGGTAGCATATAGATTATTTTATATACTATAGTGGGGATGGTTGGGTGGGCAATGATTGTTTTTCTATTCATGGCTTCCTCCTATAGGATTACACTAGGTTTCTGTCAGATACTAATTCATCACCCTTTTTTTCTTCTAGGTGACTAGACATGTGGTATCCTCATGGGCACTTTCTTGTGTGTATATGGTGTTAGTGTTTGAAGATGATTTTGTCCTAGTTGGACCCCTTTTGACCAAGTCACATATGTAATACTTTTTATGATCAATATAAAGGGTGTTGCCCCCTAGCAGCTATTTACTTACCAATTATAAAATAATCCCTTAAAAAATTAATTAAGAAATTTGATTAAATTTATAAAAATTAATTTAAAATATTATGAGATCTATTTAATAAGTACCAAACAAATAACCAAGTTTTTAAGGATAATTAATTTTTTTGCAAAAAGATAAAATTATATTAAACTAAAATATGAAATAATTACATACAAATTTACATGGTTTTATTTACAAGTGGCATACTAGTTACTATTGTTATGGTTTTACTGGTCTTTTTGGAACCATGGACATTAAAGACTATAACATTGGTTTAGATCTTATGTTAATTTAGTATGGTATGTTTTTGGTGTTAGCTATAGTCTCCTTTTTTATGCTAACACACATTATTGTACGCTTATGGTTTTTGTTATTAAGTAGTTGGGTTTCTAATTTTTCTCTCTGCTATCAATGTGTTGACTTTGCTGGTTAATGCCTCTTTCCACCTTTAGGCATTGTACTTAAGGGTCAGCCCCTTGGAATTTGACTCCTTTAATATCAAAAAACAATAGTTGTCATTAAAGACGAGAGAAAATAAACCAATGTAGTTTTGTTACAAAATAATTTGATAAAGTCTCAAAGCAGAAGAAGAAAAAAAATGGACAATAAGAAAAATACTGTAAAATATCACCTGCAGTCATGGCTAAGGAGTGAAAGAAGTGAGATATGAGATGAATAAAGAGTTCCCATCTATAAAATTCTACTATTATCAACATCAGAAATCTATTTAGACAAACAATTGGCAACATATGAATCAATAAAAAATTGACCCACATAAATAGCCCTTTTGCAAATGGGTTGTAAGTAGAGTGTGTTTAACCACAGATGAAACTCCTTAGTTAAGCACGCTCAATATGGAGTAGCACTCATTGGATCTAGGTGATTCTCATAGAGGTGAAGCACTAGGACTTCTTGAGAGATCACGCATCCTAGTACTACTCCATCTTTAGCGCGGTTAACTATGAAGTTTCCTCCATGGTTAAAGAAACTCATCTTACAACCCCATTTTCAAAACCTTCACCAAGTGTTGTACCTTATGAACCATTCATTTGTAACTCCAGTTGCAAGTAGAGTGTGTTTAACCATGGAGGAAAATTCATAGTTAAGCACGCTCAAGATGGAGTAGTACTAGGGCGGGTGACCTCCTGGGAAATCCTAGTGCTTCATCTCTGTGAGCATCAGCAAGATCCAATGAGTGCTAAGTGTTCCATTCATTCTCATGAGAGATGGGTTCTTGTGAACCACTATTCATAATCATGGGTCAATGAGTTTGACTCAAAAAACTACACAGTTGAATCCTAATAGAAATATCACAATTTGACTTGCTGTGGAAAATATCTCCTACTTATCAATTGATGAGCTTAGGGGGATTTCTAATGAATGGTTCACAAGGCACAACACTTGGTGAAGGTTTTTAAAATGGGGTTGCAAGTAGAGTATGTTTAACCATGCAGGAAACTTCGTAGTTAAGCACACTCAAGATGGAGTAGTACTGGGATGGGTGACCTCCCGAAAAGTCTCGGTGCTTCACCTCTATGAACATCACCTAGATCCAATGAGTGCTAAGCATTCCATTAATTCTCATGAGAGACGGGTTCGTGTGAACCACTACTCATGAATCATGGGTCAATGAGTTTGACTCAAAAAACTACACAGTTGAATCAAGATAGAAATATCACAATTTGACTTGCTGTGGAAAATATCTCCTACTTATCAATTGATGAGCTTAAGGGGCTTTATAATGAATGGCTCATAAGGCACAACACTTGAAGGTTTTACAAATGGGGTTGCAAGAAGAGTGTGTTTAACGATGGAGGAAACTTCGTAGTTAAGAGCACTCAAGCTGGAGTAGTACTGGGATGGGTGACCTCCCGAGAATTCATGATGCTTCACCTCTATGAGCATCACCTAGATCCAATGAGTGCTACATGTTCCATTCATTCTTACAAGAGATGGGCTCGTGTGAACCACTACTCATGAATCATGGGTCAATGAGTTTGACTCGAAAAACTACATAATTGAATCCTCATAGCAATATCACAATTTGACTTGCTGTAAAAAAATATCTCCTACTCATAGTAATTTTGACTATTTCACTAGCTGTACTGATGAATGAAGAGGACTTCGCATTTTCATGGACTCTTGGGATTAAGCATAAATTTGGCCTCTGCAAGAGTTCGTAATCTATCACTTCTGAGATTTCTTTCTCTCGATTGAAGAACTTCAAAATGGCTGTCAGTGTTGTAGATTTTTTGAAGGCTAAGAATTTTCTAGTGATCAATGGCACAGGCTTTCTAGGAAAAGGTATTGTAGGGGACTACTATAAAAAAATTTCACTGATCTTTTCTGGGAGGAAATTTTTAATCATCTATTGCCTGTGTTCTTACAGTTTTTATAGAGAAAATCCTCCGAGCACAGGCTGAAGTTGGACAAATTTTTACTCTAGTGAGGGCAAAAGATTTACAATCTACCCAGGCCAAGATCCATAAAGAGGTAATCATAAAAACATTCCATAAGCAGCCATTATGTTATTTGAAGTCTAATGAGTTTGTGTACGTAGATGATATGCTCAGAGTTGTTCAGGCTTTTGCAAGAGCGTTACAAAGGAGAGTATGAGAAATTCATGGCACAAAAAATTGTTCCAGTTGTGGGAGATGTGTCAATAGACGATGATATGGGGATTCAAGAAGAGTAGAGAAATGAAGTTTGTTCCAAGCTCAATATAGTTGTCAACCTTGCAGCCACCACAAAGTTCTATGACAGGTTTGATATATTTGTTTCTACTTATTTATCATACAGGACCATCCAATAGTTATAACATTTTAACATGTTAATATTGTTGAACCAGGTGAAATTCAGAGATAGTTCATTTATTGCAAACAAATGATTTTAGGTCCATTGGCCCAACATTACACTAATAAATATAAAGATATAACCATTCTGAGCATGTATAATACATGAATTATTTGGATACAGTAATTCAATTTGAATAGTTGTATGTGTTGGGACTTTTTCATTGCTTATTGTGATGTAAAAAGTTCAGTACATGTACTTGATAATAGATCTATAAGTAAAGCTGTCTGGATAGGGTTTTTTTTGTTGTACTTTTGATAATAAAATAATAATTATGGGAACAACTTGACAGATATTGTGCTAAATAGTGTTCATTTTCTTTATTTGGAAATACAGGTACGATGTCTCCCTGGGTGTAAATGTGGTTGGGGCTATTAACACTATAAATTTCTATAGAAAATGTCCAAATCTACCAATCTTGATTCACATCTTGACCGGTATAGCTTTGTTTCTAAGATTATAGCTGGTTCTATTTATCAATAATTGAAGTGGGTTTTGGCTTCCAATGCCGAGCACCATTGAGAGAAACTCTTTGAATGTTTTTGTTTCAGCGTATGTAAATGTGGCCGGGAGAAGTGGTATAATTGTTGAGGAAACTGTGAAAATAGGATCAAATGGAGTTACACTTGGGCCAGATGATATAAAAGGGGAAATGGATTTGATAACAAAGACTTTGGAAGAGATGAGAAGCAGTCCTCAATTATCTAGTACCAAGGCTGAGAGCAAGCGAATGAAGAACTTGGGGAAGAGGTGTAAAGTAGGGTAAATAAGTCTGCTTTGTAATGTGTGACTGAATAAGTTTTTGAGGTAGTGAGATCTCATGTACTTTTGCTTGTCAATAAACAGGTGTTAAAAACTTTAAAGGGTATTTGAGGAACATACCTTTCATAAATCACAACTCGGAGGTAACCGACGGTCAAGCTAAAAATATGTTGTCCATGCCGAGTCTCAAGTTATTTGGTATCCACGCAGAGCATCAAGATCTTCGACCACAGTTGTGAAAACGAGACCCAAACGACACTTCACTTCTCCTCGTCCAACATACAAATTACCCAACGGCTGCAAAAATCCTTCTCAGCGCTATTGAACATAGAAATGACCAACGTTTTCTTTTTTTTTCCCTTATATCTCGTTAACGTCGCAATTGCGACGTTGTCAGGTTATAATTCAAAAAAAGGCCAAAAACACATAACATTTGCCCGC
The DNA here is from genome assembly GCA_027943335.1 of Chamaecyparis obtusa. Lineage (NCBI taxonomy): Eukaryota > Viridiplantae > Streptophyta > Pinopsida > Cupressales > Cupressaceae > Chamaecyparis > Chamaecyparis obtusa. Next base: position 1,132,345 of record BSBK01000711.1, read on the forward strand.
CGTCACAAATTTTCATCGCAATTTCACCCCAAATGTATTAGTGTACCGATATGCAAATCTATGTTCTAGTTCCTCAAACCTTTCCACAACCTTAGACAGAATCCAAAGTGTGAACTATGCCGCATCAACATGAATGATCTTCTGATAAGATTAGGCTGATGCAACCTCCAGATCACATTAGTGACCAGTAGATAGGGGACGGACCCCAAGTCTAGTCCTCAAGTATTCAAAATTTTCCTTCAGTAGAGGCTTGGTAAATATATCAACAAGTTTTTCTTTTGATGTAACATATTCCAGTCTGACTTGCTTCTCCTGTACTTGTTCTCTTAAGTAGTGATACTTAATAGAAATATGCTTGGTCTTTGAGTGCAATATTACAGGATTCTTAGAAATATTTATTGCACTAGTGTTGTCACAATATATAATCACCGGCTCAGTGATTACCTCATTCATACCTTCCAACACTTGTTTGATGTAAGCAATGTTTAAACAATTTGTAGCAGCAGCAACATATTCTTCTTCGGCAGTAGACTGAGAAATACAAGGTTGTTTCTTACTTGTCCAAGTAACAAGTCTTTCACCAAAGAAAAATGCTCCTCCGGTGGTACTCTTTCTATCATCTATATTTCCAGCCCAATCTGCGTCGATGTAGACTCTTAGTTCAAACTTTCTTTCCTTTGGATACCATAATCCATAATCTTTTGTTTTCTTCAGGTATCTCAAGATTCTTTTTGTAGCAACCATGTGTGATTCCTTAGGATTTGTAGAAAGTCTAGCAACAATCCCAACATCATGTGCAATGTCTGGTCTATTATGTAGTACTACATACATCAATTTACCAATCATAGATTGGTACAATGTCATCTTTAAATTTTATTCATTTTATGATTTTAAAAATTGAAATAAAAATATAAACTATTAAGAAATTTTTACATCTTTTCATCAAATGACCCAAAAACATCAAGAATGGTCATATATGGTCGCTAATAGCCAACTTTCATAAGAATATGAATGAATGCAAACATACATAAGTGGACGAACATAAATAATGAAGGTACCAAACATTCCTGAAGCAATGAAGTGTTGACATGGGGTTCAATCCAGTATGCTCTTGTATGATCCAAAACCTGCAAGGAAGGAAAAGATGGGGTTAGATCCAAAGAATCTAAGCAATGTCTGGCACCCTATTACTGATCCTCATCTACAATTATGCATGTGCATAGTCAAGCCATACACTTCTAAAATGAACTATGCTACAAAACATAGGCATTCAGGAAACATGTGCATACAGTGAGTAAATCAAGACCAAAATAGAGCAAAAGGTATGATGTCAAATGTGTTATCAAGCAACACCTCATGGGTTGTGAGTCAACATGGTATATATTTTGTTTATGCAAGATCAGTAAAAGGACATCTACAGCTTCAACAACATGGCAACATTGATCCAATAACAGCAAATACATTACAAATGCCAAGCTCACAGTCTCAATGAAATAAACAGTGTATAAAATAATATATGGTGCACAATAGCAACAAGCATGCAATGACTGCAATAACATTGCATGATGCCCAAGCTCAAATTCAAAACAGTAAGTGTATTAATGTATGATCTAATAGAAGCAACCTCATTGTTCATTACCTTTGACTCCTCCATCATTATAGAAGAGATAACTACCTACAACTATATTTCATAATTCCTCCTTTGAAGTCATAGGTTAGTTTAAAATGGAGAAAGTATACAAACTCACCAATTTAATTCCAAAACATCATATAACTAGAATTAATCACATCTCACAAATGTATAGACTATACTACATACCATTGTATATTATATATCAAGTATAATTATGAGTTTACATCATATATTTAGTCTTAATAAAATCTTATAAAACAACATATATTGTGTGAAGTGTTTGATCTCTCTTAATTTGTTTTGTTGTTGATATTCACTGTGGTACTCCCCGTTTATGATCATTTCATGAGGAAATGTCTTGATGGCTCGCAGGTTGCAAGCTAGGACATCATGCATTGTTTATGAGCTCAGTGTTTGAGCACCTCATGTCCCTATTTGATTGGTCAATGCTCTGTTTGTTATATTGATTCTATTAGATCAAATAGGGACATCAATAATAAAATAATACACGTACTATTTTGAATTTGAGCTCATAAAGATTAAGATATCCCTATTTTATTACTGATGTCCCTATTTAATCAAATAGGGACATGAGGTGCTCAAACAGCGAGCTCATAAACAATGCATGATGCCCTAGTTTGCAGCCTACGAGCCATCAAGACATTTCCTCATGAAATGATCATAAACGGGGAGTACCACATAGTGAATATCAACGGCAAAACAAATAAAGAGAGAGCAAACACTTCACACAATGCCTTGAAGGTAATAGCAACGATGCCCTAACTCTCAAAGCTCTCAAGTCATCAAGCATTTCAAATGAAAAGATGTAAATAATGTCAGTATTAAACAGTGAGCTCATGAACAATGTATGATGCCCTAGCTTGCAGCCCGTGAGCCATCAAGACATTTCCTCATGAAATTATCATAAACAAGGAGTACCACATAGTGAATATCAATAGCAAAACAAATAAAGAGGGATCAAACACTTCACACAATGTCTTGAAGGTAATAGAAATGATGCCCTAGCTCTCAAAGCTCACGAGTCATCAAGCACTCCAAATGAAAAGATGTAAACAATGTCAGTATTAAACAGTGAGCTCATAAACAATGTATGATGCCCTAGCTTGCAGCTTGAGAGCCATCAAGACATTTCCTCATGAAATGATCATAAATGGGGAGTACCACATAGTTAATATCGACAACAAAATAAATAAAGAGATATCAAACACTTCACACAATGCCTTGAAGGTAATAGCAATGATGCCCTAGCTCTCAAAGCTTACGGGTCATCAAGCATTCTAAACGCAAAGATGTAAACAATGTCACTATTAACATTCATATTGTGTCATTAAATCAACAAATGTCATCAAAATGAAAATGAGTTAATGAGAAGACAAAGCTTGAATGCCTACCTCAAATTGAGGCTGCCATACATCAGCAAGCTCAAATGCCTACCTCTTCACACATGGCGCAACTCGATCATAAAAATTAGAAATGAGCCTTTGTTTTTCTTTTCTTTTTTGTTTATAATCACGTAGGTGTTGATATTACGACGGACTTCATTGCTATTACGACACCGTTGGGGGCACTTGCAAAAAACACACAAAAATCAAACACAAATGGTAGTGTCGTCACAAATTGGGGTCAAAATTCAACCCCAAATGTTGTAGTGTGAAATTTAAAATTAATTTTAAAGTTGAGTTTGATTTTAATTTTAAAATTGCTTTATTTAATGAGTTATTTTATCATGCAATTGGAGAGAGAGAGAGAGAGAGAGAGAGAGAGAGAGAGAGAGAGAGAGAGAGAGTTGAGTTCTGCTTTTGAGTTTGCATATTTTTGAAATCCTTAGAGGGATAGGTTTCTTTATGTAGGGATTTTGGGTATTATTTTCGGTACGCTAATAGGTTTTGGAGGAGCTCTGGAAGAATTGAAGGATTTTTGGGAATACTTGTTTTGGTGGACATTGTTTGGTGATTGTTCGAAGGCTTGGATTTCGAAGGCAGGCTTTGGTTTTCTTGGCATCATATTTTCAGGCATAGGTTGAGGTAGGGTTTGAAACCCTTGTATTTTGCAAATTCTCCTTTTGGAAAGATTGTATTCTTTGTGTCTGGGATTTCTTTGTGATTGATTCAAAAATTCACCTATGTTTTATGTTGGATGGTTATTGAGAAAATCATATGGAATTGATGTTTGATTGTTCTGGTATTTCTCTTTTGAGTATTTGGAAACCCTAGCTTAAATCGTAGGAAATTGCTACTTTATCTTCGATATGTTGAAAAGGACTAAATTTGATATTGCATGTGGAATCAATTATTCAATGCTAGTTTTGTTCAAAACCCTGATTCCATTTGAGAAAATCAATTTCATTAAAAAGATGTATTTACGTTTATATATATTTTGTATGAAAGTTTGATGGTTAAATCTCTCTCTCTCTCTCTCTCTCTCTCTCTCTCTCTCTCTCTCTCTCTCTCTCTCTCTCTCTCTCTCTCTCTATATATATATATATATATATATATATATATTATTGAATTAAAATTTGCTTGTTGTTTCATTGGCCAGGCAATTAATTTATGTTATTTTCTTATAAAAATAAAATTAAGTTTATTTTTTATAAAAAATAATATTTTTAAAAATAATAATAAATTTTAAATGGGGGCGGGGACCCCATCCCCCAACCCCCAGCAGCAAGGACTGTCGCAGAAGTCACACTGTTGACGCCAGCAGCTGGCTGTCGTAGCAGTCGTAACTGCTGTTGTGCAGCAGCGGGGGTGGGCCAATCCCCCCCCCCCCCCCCCTTATATATGAGGTTTTTTTAAAAAAATAAAATATATATATATATTATAATTAAATAAAATTTATTTTATTTAATATATTTTATTTATTAATTATTTTAAATTTAATAAAAATTAACATTACTTAATTTGGTTTTTAATTTAGATTAGATTATATTATTCAATATTTAATTTATTTTAATTTATAAATTAGTTTGTTCAATTTGTATTAGTTTAGTTTCACTTAATTTGATCATTTTCTTTTAGACTGTTATAAATATTTTAGATTATATCATTAAATGAATAGTATTTAAATTAATTGTTTTCTTTTGTTGAGTTGAGATGCTTTAATTATTTTTGTGGGGGAATTGTATACCAAAGGCTTAGGGGGGTTATTTCTATTTCGTTGGAGTTATGTTTATGTTGTATTGAGAAAACTATTTTAGAGATTGTGTGGTTATGGATGCACTTATATTTTTTATGCATACTTTTTATGGCGGTTGGTTTAGGGCCAATATGTGTGTCCCTGATGTCTTTTATGGATAGAGATGTGATCATATCATTGTTTTGGAACCTATGTGGTTGTTTATGGATTGTGAGCCTAGGGGAGGTTAAATAGGTGCATTTTAGGGGAGTGGCTTATAGTAGGGGTCTGGGGCCCAAAAAGACCAGTACCAGGGTAACCTATCGTAAGTTATTTAATAAGTGATAACCTAATAATAAAACTTGTGGATAACTTTAAATAAAAGATTGATCATTGGTGCCTTGCCCGTGCCTTGAGTGCTCGTATATGCTAAGGATGGCAATGGGATGATACCTAGAGAGTAGGTATGATTAGGATTCCTCATCTTCATGAGAGGGTATTCTGGTTCCACATGGGTCATGTTGAGGGTCCGGGGTCCAGAGTGGCCAGTCCAGGGTAACTCAACCTGGTAAACGCTTGAGGGTCTGGGGTCTAGAGAGACCAGTCCAGGGTAACTCAAGTAGTTGTCCATGTGATGACACTCCCATAGTATGTAGCCTAGGTCTCCTCCAAAGTTCTGTAATTGCCTCTGGTGGTGTATCTTTGTTGTCTTATTATTCTTTGGTGGTTTACTTTGTATTATTTAGTATTTTGGTACATGTTGGTTATTTGATGATTATTTATCTTTGGTTGTGGTACCTTTAAGTTAGTGAGCCTTTGGGACCTTTTCTTAGATGTTTTAATTGAGTTTGTTATCTGAGTGGGGTTTGTTGTTATTTCCTCAGCATGGTGGGAGTGGACCTTTGGTTCCACAAGGTCGGGTAGTAGTGTTATCTTTTACCATTTAAGATTTTGACATTCCTATAGCGATGCTGGAGGATTCTTGTGCCCATTACCTCTATTGGAGGCTTGATCATTCCTATATTTTGATGATCATGATTTGTACTTCAAAGTTGTAGATATTGTATCATCTTTTGTATTTGATTATTGTGGCATACCCTACGACTTGTGTAGAGGATGTTGTATCATTATGTATACCTTATGGTATTGGATGTACTTGTTATTCATATAAGTTAATTGTAATCATTCTTAATCTAATTATTTATTTTGTTTACACAGTTCTACGTCATGGGACCTTCGAGGATTGTTAACTGTAATTGAGTTGTGTTTATGTACTTGTTTATGTCTCATGGTTGTATTGCTTCTACATTTTTATCATCATTGATTGTAAACGCTTAAGAAAAAAATTATCCTGTAAACATAGTGACATGTATTAGGTTAAATTCTCCTGGGTTCCCTGGCGGGGCATTACAACTATCCAATAATTCAAGCATGACTCAAACATGACTCAATCACCTTGACAAATTTAATATTTGTGACACTTTGATATCAATGACAACATTGTATCATACATAATAAGAAGAAAATACTTTTTAGGTTAACATTTCTCTATCTCTACTCCCCTTGGGAACAATCTTCCCTTGATTCCAATCTGATTTCATACTCTTCTCTCCATCAGCTACTACCCCCTCAGATATGCACTCTTCTCCTTAGTTGAAGTGCTTTCATATGTACAAGTATACCACCTATTTTTCGCATGATCTTCTCCCCTTTGACATCAATGACAAAGGCACATTAATTTCTTTGATCATTAATGCTCTTCTCTTCCTAACCATCAAACACAACTTACCATGCTTACTACTCCCCAAGAGTAGTAGCCTCCAAAAAACTTATCCAATTTGAATGTTGTCTCCATAAAGTGCACTAGATTGATGCAGTTCGTTGCATCTTTAGTTACGATCAAGAGGGGAAATTACCCCCAACTTGCCTCTAAGATGTGCAAGAGTAGATTATTTTCTACATTATCCTTACTCTTCTTTCCTTTTGACTTATTTCTATTCTTTTGTCCTTTATCCATTATTTTCTTTTCTTTTCCTTTGTCATCTTTCTACATTCCTTTGGCATTTTGACATTTCCTATCCACTTTCTACTTCTTAGTTTGATCATTCTTCTGCACTTTCTTATCTTTCCATACCGAGCCACATTTGTTCACTTTTTTTATTTTGCAATATTTAACAATTTGTTCAGATATGTTACATCTGAGATGTATAATAATATTTTGTCTATGTTCTTCATCCTTCTTTGTAGCACATTGATATTTAACTTTTTCCCTTTTGACGATATTATTCTTCTTTCTCACACCACTACATATATTTGAGTCATGGTTGTGCCCTTTACAACTACAAAAATGGTTTTTTTTGTACAATTCACATCTTTATGACCAACCTTACCACAAACAAAGCATTTATCATTGAATTTCTAAGTTTTAGGTAGTCTTGTCAAAGTCTTCTTATTTTTGTCCATCTTTCTTTTAGTTTTAGGCTTGACTTGACCAAATCTAAAACTTTCTCCTTTCTTAAATCTAGGACCACTATTGTTCACTAAATTCCTCTTACTTTCAAGCAATGAATCAAGTTTGGTTGAGCTGATCATGAGCTTATCCTTGTAGTTATTTTCAATTGCAATCTCTTCTTCAATAGCTTTAGCCCAATGATCATCATTTGGTTCAATCTCAAAAATTAAGAGGATCTAATCTTGAGCAATCCTTCTCTTGGTATGAACACCATTTTTCTTATCACCAATGATCTAATCTTCAGAATGGTTCAATCTCAAATACCTTGGTGTCTTCTATCTTATTGTGGGTCTTTGTACTTCTTCTCTGCTTGTATAAGCTTCGTCATTTGTACTCACTGAAACACTTGGAGCTTGAGTTTGAACTTGTCGTTTCCTTGTCTAATTACCAATGGAACTTTGATCATCAAAATCATATCCACGAGATTTGGATAGACTCTTGAGGTACTCATCCACCTTCACATTGGTACTCTCTACTAGCTCATTTAACCTCTTGGTGTAGCACATATATGCCTTTTTTTTGTAGAGTATCCAAGGAATAGACATTCATTACTTCTTGCATCAAACCTGCCTATATCCTTATCTCTCTTGATGTAACATTTACTACCAAAAATTATAAAATACTTGACAGTAGGCACATTTTCATTCCAAATTTCATAAGGTGTCTTACATGTTCCTCCTTTGATTTGTACTCGGTTAAGAGTGTACACTGTAATGCTAACCGCTTCTCTCCAAAACATGTCCAAAACATTCCCTTCAAGCATCATGGTCCTAGCAGTTTCTAGAATGGACATGTTCTTCCACTCTACCATACCATTATGCTATGGAGTCCTCGGGGCATAAAACTTTCTCTTTATTCGATACTTCTCACAAAAAAAATTGAACTCATCGGATGTGAATTCACCTCCTCTATCTAATCTCAAGCATTTCAATCTCAGACCTATTTCATTCTCCACCAATGACTTAAAGGCCTTGAACTTTTCAAAAGATTCATACTTATCCTATAACAAAGTCACCCGTACCATCCTAGAATAGTCATCAATGAGTATCATGAAGTACCTATCGCCTTGCAAATTTTTTGTCCTTGCAGGACCACGTAGATTAGTATGAGCAATATCCAACAAACCATTAGATTTTTCAGATTTAGAATAAAAAGTAACTTTTGTTTGCTTACCCAAATGACATTCTCGACAAATAGTGTTAGCATACTTCTTAACTCTAGGAATATCTCTAATAGCATGAGAACTTATAGCCACAATATTGTCAAATTTCACATAACACAACCTCTTATTCCATAGCCAGCTTTCATCTATTTGAGAAATCAAACATATTTTAGGATCATTGTTCAAATGAATTAAAATACATCTTGTCTTGGATCCTGTTGTAATCTCTATTCCAGAGCCATTCAAGATCTTGCATGTCTCATTCTTGAAGTGCGGATCATAACCTTTATCCATCAACTTCCCAACATTAAGAAGATTATGTTTCAAACCTTCAACATATAATACATCATATGTATTATTATTACCATCTAAAAAAATATAACCTCTACCTCTGATCATACCACTAGTTTTGTCTCCCCATCTTACCATACCGCCATCGTACTTCTCAAGACCCAAAAATTTACTCTTGTCACTAGTTATATGGTGAGAGCATAAACTCTCTATTACCCATTCATCCTTTTTGACAATGTAAGAAGCTAGTATTTTTCTTCAACAATACAATCAGTAGAACAAGTAGGCTTAGGATCATCAAATTTAATACCTTCTTCCTTGATAGTAATGAATCAACTAGAATTCTTAGGATCTACATGCTCAGTATCCTCATCTTTGACAATAATGAATGTGAATTCATCACCACTCTTGTCAGCACCATCAAATTCATCATCTATAAATCTATCATCATCAAGAGAAAAGTAGCATTTCTTCACAACAATGGGTTTGCTTTTCCATTTAGCAGCTATCTTTGGACATCTAGAAGCAAAGTGTCCTATCTTATTACATAAAAATTATTTGAGAGGCATTTTTCCTTTGTACTTACTAGAAGGAGTTTTAGGTACTCTCCTTGTAATCAGTGCCTCCAACTCTTGAAGCTCTTTTTCTTCTTCTTCCATTTCCTTCATCTCCCTCTCACATCTTGACATCCTTCTTGAGGATCCTTCACTTTGATCTGATCTATGCATGTCCTTCCTAGATATACTAGCCTTGAATTCGGTCTCAACCTTAGGTAGTGGTGCATCACCAAATGTACTTAACTCAAAGGCAATAAGCTTTCCAACCAGCTTGTCTCTTATCACATCACTCACTATCTTAATCTCCTCAATGGCTACATCTTTGTGACTGTAAGCAGGGGTAGTGATCTCAACACCTTTGCAAAAATCTCATCTTCTTCCAAGGTACCTCTAGTAAATCTAATAGCAGTCACAATCTCATTTACTCTAAGCATGTAAGAGGCAACCCTCTCATCTTCACTCATTTTCAAGGCTTTATATTGTCCCTTCATTCTCTGCAACTTGGCAACCTTCACTTCATTGTCTCCTTCATGCAAGGTCTGCAACTTCTCCCATATCTCATTGGTCATCTCTAATTCCATGACATTGGTCATTTTAGCATTAATCAATGCATTGAATAAAGCTTCCTTTTCCTTAATATTGGCTTCAGCGTCACTAATCTCTTGTGGAGTTGTAGGGTTTGTAGGAGGATTGTAACTTGATTTTGTAACCTTCCAACAATCTTCATCAATACATCTGAGATGCACTATCATGTGATTCTTCCACAAAGTGTAGTTAGTTCCATCAAACCTAGGAATGTCCTTCTTGTATGCTATCATATTCGGATCTCCCTTAAGTTGTTAGGCTTCCTTCAAGGGACCTACTCTAATACCAATTGTAGGAAATAAGGCAGCAAGAAAATGAGAGTGGGGTGAATCGGTTGCTTCTAAAACACTATATCTTCAAAACCCTTAAACCTTGAAACCTTTATGCATAAAACCCTTATGTTTGATTTATGATGAATAAAGAAAGTAAGCACAAATCAAAAAGCATCCACAACACATAACACAAGAATTTTTATCATGCAAACCCAAATGGGAGAAAAAATGGTGAGGCTTGAACCCGCAATAAGACTAATACCTTATTAAAAATGAAGGCTTATTACAAATGAGGAATGCACATGCATTCAATCACACTGCCTAGAGCTCACTACTCAAAATGCCTTGGTATACAACCCTAAGGAAGGATTCCAACTTACAAGACCACTACAATGATCAATCTGACTATAATCAGAAACTATGTGAACTATATAGTAGCATCTATCTCAATATGGGTGAGTTCCAATGAAGCACAATTGGATGTTTGTTCAAATCCTCTTTGACTCCTTCAAATGAGCGATTCAACCTCCAAAGGATCTGCACTCTAGCTCTGCAAGCAATAAACATGTACGCTACACATCTACAGCCATAATTTTTTCCCTAGATCCTTAAATAATTCATCAACCATAGTCAACAAAAACCTTGCTTTCAAATTTTCACTTCACCTCGCCAAAAATAAGTAATTTTGATCAAGTATGTCGGCCAAAACATAGAATTGATCCTTATCAAACACCTCAAGATCATAACACCACCTTAAAACATCTTAGCAATTGATCATAAAATATTTTTTCCAATCATGTCGGCCAAGAACACAGGAAAGACCAACACAAGTTGAAAAATACTTTAGATCTCATCACCTTGATCAATGTAGACCGCCAACTCTGTTGAAAGATAGCTTCGTTATGGTTTAAGTATGTAAATTGGCATATTAAAGAAACTAAGCGAATGCATGTTACTACAGGCTTGTTTGTATATGCACTGCATTACAGACACGATATATATTGTGTACTGTAATGTGAGTACAATGACACGATAAGTATCGTGGCACTGTAAACACATTACAGTGCATGATAAATATCGTGGATTGTAATATTGTTATAGCCACGATAATTATCGTGCGTCTGTAACAATATTACAGTACACGATATTATCGTGTAGTCAAATTGAATTCTTGGTTATGAAACGTCACTAACGTTTAATACATTGTTTCGTAATTACATTGGTTGATTATAATTTAATGTAGAGTCATGACCCTACATGGCAACCGCCATGTATGGTCATGACCTTACATATTATATATATGAAAATATATTTGTAGAATCAATCAATCACCAAGGCAATTGTATTCTATAGCATCATATATTAAAATTAATATATATTAATCTTCTGATCTAATATTCCTTAACATGGTATTAGAGAAAGGTTATTAAAGAAGATATATTATATTATTCATTAATTATATTTTTGATATTTCATATAAACATAATAAAAATTTATTTGTTTATACAATTTCAAAAGGAAATGGCCCACAGTATGAGAATGGAAGATAGACTTGAGGGAGCATCAAATTTTCTATCTTGGAAAACCAGAATTACTTCCCTACTTCTAGAACTTGAATTAGAGGATTATATAGAGAAAAAACCTACCATATCTGAAGATGCAGCAAAAAAATCTACTTGGAAAAGACATAACAACAAAGCCAGGAAATTAATCATTAACTCTATCAAAGATTCTATACTTCCAAGCATTTCTAGATTAACAACTGCATTTGAAATATTCAAAACAATTCAAGACACATTTGAAATCAATAATGCTAGTAGATTATTGTCCCTAAAACAATAACTTATGAATTTGAAAATGAACAAGGGTGAAACAATCACCTCCTATCTTCCCCTTCATCTTTGGATTGACTCCATTCTGGAGAATGTGGGGGAAGCTTTAGGGGATATGTTAATGGTGGATGAGAAATCCTCTGATTTATTTCATTCTACTTATGCTCGTATCCTGGTGGATATTGATACCTCAAAAGGCATGCCTTCATATATTAAACTTGAATCCCCTGTGGGTAGAAGTTGGGTTCAGCAATTGGACTGTGAAGGCATCCCCTTTAGATGTAGAAGATGCTTTAAGACTGGTCATATTGTCTCGCAATGTGATCTTCAGAGACATAATAAGACAACTTCATGGTGGAAGGGGGTCTCTTCTCAACAGTATACTGTGGAGAAGGTTCGGAGCTTCGCAAATGTGGTAGAGCAGGTTTTTGGCCCTGTCTCTTGTCCTACGGTTGTTTATGTTCCTCCTTCTTCTTTGGTTGCTGGTATTACTTCTGTTGGTTCTGTTGATTTGTCTGCCAGCATTTCTGCTGGTGGTTCTGCTCTTGTTGGAAGTATTCCTTCTGTTGCTGGTGACCCTCTTGTTACTCATGGTTATGTTCAGTGTTCTATTCCTACTGCTGGTAGTACTAGTGTTGGATTGTCTGCTGAGGCTGTTGGGTCTGCTAGCCTCTTTCTAGCCAGTTCTATTTCAAAAATTCCTTTTGGTGCTGGGAAGCCTGGTACTGGCTGTGTGGCCGCTGGAGGTTCTGTCCAGACTTCTCAAACTGGTTCTATTGGGGTTGGATCTTCTCCTGCCTTTGATTGGCAGGAAAAAGCTTCTTTGGTGGAGGAGGGATGGACTGCTGTAATAGGGAAACATAATAAAAAGTCCCCTCTACATTTTGATATGACTCTCTGCTCCCAGAAGAAGGGAGGCAAAGGAAAATCTTAGGTTGGGTGTTGTGGTAAAGCGTTGGCTTTACACGTTTGGCTTTAGCAGCTTGAGCATTTATGTTTATCTTTTGTTTGGCTGCTATTGTTTTGTTGGATTTGTACTGCTGGTAGTTCTACTGGTATTATGTGTTGGGGGGGTGCTGTAAGGGTTTTTCTTATTCCCCCAGTTGTTTCAATTAGATCTAAGCTAATTCTTCCTATCATTCCTAGGGTTACAGTTCCCTTCAAAAATTGAATGTATATGGTTTCGGGGCCCATTCAAAACCTGTTTTTACCTTAATCAAAAACAATCACCTCCTATTTCCTAAGAATATCAGAATTAAGAGATCAACTCTTTACTATTGGAAATAAGATGGACGATCTTGAACTATCCTTAATTGCTCTAAGAGGACTACCTATATCCTGGGATTCTTTCATTCAATGCATAAGTGCAAGACCTCCATTACCAAAATTTGAACAACTAAAAAATGATTGCACTCAAGAAGAATCAAGATTAATATCAAGAGGGATAGTACCTAGCAAAGAAAAATAAGTTCTGGCACTACACACAACAAACAAAAAGAAAAAAATTTCAAAAAGGAAAAGAAGTACTAAAATCTTCAATAAAAGAGACCCTTCAAAGGTACAGTGCCACAAATGTGAGAAATACGGACATATTCACAAATATTGTCCTAAAAGAAAGAAAATACAAGCAGCACTAGCTGAAGTCAAAGAAGTAGAAATTCCTCTATTCTTCTTAGCCTTGTCTAGTGAACTAAACTCAAACAAGAGTACATGGATAATTGATAGTGGAGCTTCAAGACATATCACTGGATTCAGGGATCAGTTTGAAACATTCAAAGGACACTCCTCAAAAGAAGTTACTATTGGTGACAACTCTACTTATCCCCTGAAAGGAATTGGGACCTGTTCAATCATGATAAGAGGAGTGATCCTACAGTTAAAAGAAGTACTATACGTACCTGGAATAAAAAGGAACTTAATCTCCATTTTTGGACTAGTAGATCAAGGATATAGAGTCACTTTTAATGAAGATCAAATTCTTCTCTAGACTAAAAACTCAAATATCAAAAATGCTATAAATATAGGGTCTAGGGAAGGAAGTCTATAAATTATGTGGTGAACAAAAAATTGCCTTAAGCCATGAAGTTCAAAATAATAATGCGATATGGCATAAAAGGCTAGGCCATATTAGATATAGTGCTCTTCCAACCCTAAAAAAAGTTACACTAGGGATACCTCATCTTAAATCTGAACACTTAGGTATCTGCAAAGGATGTGCCTTAGGAAAGAACACAAAAGGATCTTTTCCAACAAGTGAACACAAATCAAAAAATGTATTAGAACTTATACACACAGATCTATGTGGTCCTATGTCCACACACTCCTTGTCAGGTACGCTATACTATGTAATATTTGTTGATGACTACTCTAGAAGAACTTCAATATACTTTTTAAAACTAAAAGAATCAAATGAAGTCTTGTCTAAGCTCAAAGAATACAAAGCACTTGTTGAAAATCAAACTGGCAAGAAAATTAAAACTCTAAGGTCTGACAATGGAGGTGAATATACCTCTGACAATTTCAAAGAATTCTGAAAATATGTTGGGATTAAGAGGGAGTATACTGTACCATATAATCCTCAACAAAACAAGGTAGCAGAAAGAAAGAACAAAACCATCATCGAAGCAGCAAAAGCCATGATGCATGATCAAAATATTCACATCTCCTTCTAGGCCGAAGCAACAAACACAGCAGTATACATACAAAACAGATGTCATCATGCCATTCTAGAAAATACCACACCAGAAGAAGTGTTTACGAGGAACAAACCAAACCTAAGTCATCTAAGAGTGTTTGGTTGTCCTATTTACATGCATGTTCCAAAAGAAAATAGAACTAAATTAGAACCTTTTGGGAAGAAAGGTATATTCATAGGATATAGTGAAGATACTAAGGGCTATCGAATTTACATTCCTGGCCAGAGATCAGTAGAGATCAGCAGAGATGTAAAGTTTGAAGAAAATTACACATCCACAACTACTAAGGATAATTCCTTAACAGAGCTAGATAAAGATCTTACAACTGAGAATGAGAGGGAGAATCTAACAATAGAGACTGAACCTACATTTTCAAATGTTGAGCCTACATCTTTAAATATGGAACCTAAAATCCAGAATGATGAAAATAATGCAACATCAAAAAGCATCAAAAGACCTTTATGGGCAAGGAAGATGTTTGAAGAAAATAATATAGAGCCAGATCAAATATCCAAGGAGAACAAGAGAACAAGAACACAAAAATGTTATGTTGCCCTTCTAACTGAGCTCACGGAATCTGAACCTGAAAATGTTGAAAAAGCCTTATCAAAACAAACTTGGAGAGAAGCCA
Organism: Chamaecyparis obtusa; assembly: GCA_027943335.1. Taxonomy (NCBI): domain Eukaryota; kingdom Viridiplantae; phylum Streptophyta; class Pinopsida; order Cupressales; family Cupressaceae; genus Chamaecyparis; species Chamaecyparis obtusa. The sequence continues at coordinate 1,147,651 of BSBK01000711.1, forward strand.
TGATTGAAGAGTATCAGTCTATTATGAAAAATGATGTTTGGGACATTGTACCCAGACCCAAAATAAATCAGTAGTCTCCTCAAAATGGTTATTCAAGATAAAATATGCTTTAGATGGGAGTATCGAAAAATATAAAGCTCGGTTTGTTGCCAGAGGATTCTCACAAAAGGCTGGAATTGACTATGAGGAAACCTTTGCTCATGTAGCCCGTTACACTTTTGTAAGAACCATCCTTGCAATTGCAGCATCTAAAAGATGGAAAGTACACCAAATGGATGTCAAGACAGCTTTTCTGAATGAGAAAATTGAGGAAGAAGTCTACATAGAGCAACCAGAAGGATTTATTACAAATGACAAAAATCACTATGTATGTAAGTTAAAGAAAGCTCTTTATGGTCTTAAACAAGCCCTTAGAGCTTGGTATGAAAGAATAGACAGTTATCTCTCCAAACTAGGGTACGCCAAGAACATAGCAGACCCTAACATTTACTTCAAGGTAGTAAATAATGAGATGATAATTCTAGTTCTATATGTTGATGACTTGCTTATAACAGGAGAAGATCACCTTATTACAAAATGCAAACAAGACCTAGTAGCTGAGTTTGATATGAAGGATATGGGCCTACTACACTACTTTCTAGGTCTAGAAATTTGGCAAAAGGAAGATCACATTTTCTTGAATCAAGGAAAGTACACTATTGACATCCTTACTAGATTTGGAATGATGGATTGTAAACCATTGGCTACCCCAATGGAAACAAATCTACATAAGCTAAAAAGCGAAGCTGAAGATTCTGAACCTACAAATCCATCACCCTACAGAAAAATTGTTGGATCCCTTTTGTATCTAGTAAACACACGTCCTGACATCTGCTATGCAACAAATGTGCTAAGTCACTTCATGTGCGAACCTAAGAAAATACATATGATGGGCCGCTAAGCATATTCTAAGATATTTACGAGGGACCATTGGACTTGGCTTGAAATATGAAAAAGTTGAGATCAAACTTCAAGGCTATTATGATTCAGATTGGGCAGGCAATTCAACAGATCACAAAAGCACCATAGGATGTTGTTTCAGTTTAGGCTCTACAATGATATCTTGGTTCATTAGAAAACAATCAGTCGTTGCTCAAAGTTCCACTGAAGCTGAATACATGGTTGCCTCTATGGGAGCCAAAGAAGCGGTCTGGTTAAGAAAACTACTATTTGATCTATTCAAAAAACCATTGGTACCTACCATTATCCATTTTGATAACCAAAGTTGCATAAAGCTCTCTGTAAATCCAATTTTCCATAATAGATCAAAACATATAGAGATTCCTTACCATTACATTAGATATATGGTTGACACGAATATCATCAAACAAGTATATATCAGTAGGGAGGAATAGAATGTTGACATATTTACCAAACCTCTTGCAAAACTGAAGATAGATTACTTAAGGAGTAAAATTGGTATGACTATACTATAAACTTGTTGGGATGAGATCCTTATTCTTGTACTTTGTATTCATAAATATATAAATAAATAAAGTTATTTTTGAAATATTTCAACGTGTTCAAGAAGATGATGATCTTCTATTCAGGTTACTATTACAAGGTGACGATCTTGACAATAGTTGACCAAATTTCAAGATTGACACCTTAATGGGTTGTCCTGGATTGTGTCGAATATCTTGATTCTGAGATGTTATTACTATATTTTTCAAGATTGACACCTTAACGGGTTGTCCTGGATTGTGTCGGATATCTTGATGATGTAATAACTTATATATCATGATTGACACCTTAATTGGTAGTCCTGGATTGTGCTGAATATCATGATATTGGAGTGTCTAAGTATAAATGATTGAGACTTCTATATGTTGTCCCAAATTGTGTCGGTAATCATTAAATACTATGACCTTCCTCAACACATCTTAAATCCTCTCCAACTAAGAGGGAGTGTTGAAAGATAGCTTTGTTCTGGTTTAAGTATGTAAATTGGCATATTAAAGAAACCGAGCGAATGCATGTTACTGCAGGCCTATTCGTATATGCACTACATTACAGACACGATATATATCGTGTACTGTAATGTGAGTACAGTGACACAATAAGTATCGTGGCACTGTAAACACATTACAATGCACGATAAATATCATGGACTATAATATTGTTACAGCCACGATAATTATCGTGCATCTGTAACAATATTACAGTACACAATATTATCGTGTAGTCAAATTTAATTCTTGGTTATGAAACGTCACTAACATTTAATAACGGTTTCGTAATTACATTGGTTGATTATAATTTAATGTAGAGTCATGACCCTACATGGCAACCGCCATGTATGGTCATGACCTTACATATTATATATATATGAAAATATATTTGTAGAATCAATCAATCACCAAGGCAATTGTATTCTACAGCATCATATATTAAAAGTAATATATATTAATCTTCTGATCTAATATTCCTTAACAAACTCAACAGGAACACAATCCAAGAATATCCTTATGCATCATGAATAACACACAAACTATCAAATCCACCCCAGCCATTGGATTTGTTAGCATTTTATGCTTAAACCTCAAGAACACTGTCAACTACCTATGTGACATCAAAAATATGTCTTGCGGATCTCTAAATCACAAACCTTTTGAGTTGAGGACACCTCACCATGTCCTAGTCACACTCCCATGTGTGCCACCAAAAATATCAACCTAAGCATGCACACAAGACCGATCTATGCTACCTTGTCAACACTATCACATAGTAAAATAATTAGTCACAACTCCTAGCCTCATAACTTATCCAAATCATCATGTCAACCCCTGAAACGTGACATGGACCAAGTAGACAACCTCTACATCATCCCATGAGGTGCGCAACTCTTCATCTTTAGTAACTGGTCCTCATCGAACCTCTGAACATACTACTCCACTGGCCAAACTGCACAAATAAATATGTTGACATCAATGACAACACATCCAACTTGCCAACAGTTAGAATTGATTAAAGGAACCTCTCTCTAATACCAATTGTTGAACACACTAGATTACTTGGGGGGAGAGGATTAATCAATAATTAATTAAACTCAAACAATTCATTTGTAAATTAAATATTGGAACTGATATTTCAAAAAGAACTAAAAGAAAAGCATGCATCATATAATTCCACACAAGGACACCAAATTTATACATGGAAAACCCAATGAGAGAAAAACCATAGTTAGAGTTATCTCACAATATATTGAAAAGTATTACAACATTATTTCAGGGTTGCAAGGAAGCAATTACTACCTAAAGAAATGTTTTATGGCAATGCCAAAGGAAGATCACTTCTCGATGCATACAATATGTTATTGCAATGAATAGAAAACATGAATTTGAACTACTATTACAATGCATCTAACATATGCAAACGTTACTCTCTCCTTTTTCACACGCTTCATTGTTCCATCACAATCTCTTCACTTAACAAACGTTTTGATCTTCTATATATATCCTTCGCAACAACTCAAAACACCAATAGGTCAACTCCAAGATAACTTTTAATCAAAAGCATATATCATTTTGCCAGTCAACCTAAAGCACATGAATTTTGAAATACAATGAGTTGTAAAGCAACCCAAGGCTTGTTCGGGCATAAAGATATCCTAAAACATTCTCCAAAAGGAATCAAAAATATCAGCATTATACCACAAGTAATGGAAACAAATTTGTTAGCCCAACAACTTACCAAAACTACCACCTATGCACATTTGCGCCACTAGGGATAGACCGAAAAAATGTGAATAAAGACGAGCAATGTAGACCTTTCACAATATTCCTACAACATTCTTTTAAACTATCTAATCATTATGTGTTGGCCCAAGTAGAAAAATGTGTTTAACTTATGAAAATAGAACATTCCAAATTGAGTGAAACAATTCGATACTTGCGATATTGCATTGTGGTTCGCCGAAACACCCAAAACTTGTATGAAACATATCTTATGCCTTATTGAACATATCCTAAAATCTTCACAACCATATCTATCAATCTAAAGTAATGTGAAGCATTCTAGCTATCTTTCTAAATACTTCACTCTACCTTAGCACGATTCAAATAACAATCAACTCTTTTCTTTTTTTATGAAGGATATTATGACATGAACCTTCTTAGTGATGAACAATCTTAACTCCAAAACTGCAAGACATGATCTTGCAATGTGGATGAAGATGGACCAAAATACTAAGACTTTGTCCAAGAAACATGCATTGTTTTATGCCTTAGTCAATTTTACTCAACAACCCAAGTGCAATATGACAGTTGACCGCTCTACAAATATTCACTTCTTGAAATATTTAAGATCCAACCTACATGATTGCACTCCTCAAGATATTCTATGTATGAAGTTCATTAAGAACTATAGAAGAAGAGGTACAGCAAATACTTACAATGTTTCCAAACTGCATAATGTCATGAATGCACTTCTTGGGCTTCTGGACTATCATACAATCATCAAGCATGTTGCTTTGGATATCTGGATCACTTCATAATCATGTTGACCCATCCGGACAACATAATTGATATGATTATGTTGTATTGGTCTTCCAGACTGCTTCACAGTCATGTAGACTTGTGTGGAGTTGCCTTTGTATCCTCAAACAAATTGAATCCATAAATTTATCTATGTCAAACCATCTCTCTTAAACATGTTGATCCCAAATCACCTCTTTGCCTCTACGACTATACAAATTTGTCTCTATACATATCTAATAGGTTGACATCAATGGTAGGTTGACATCAGTGACAACCTATTGTACATGTTACAATAGTCCTTTAATAAAGATTGAATCTAGGCAAAAGGTGCACATAGTTCCTCCACGAAGAGAGGGGTAGAGAGAGTGAGAAGTGTCTCCCAAGAAATTTTTGTTGGGTAAAGAATAGAATGTAATTCCTTTTGCAAGTTGAAAATTAAATGTGAAGAAGAAAAAGAGAGTTTGGGGTTGGTTGTGGGTAATCCCTTGGGGATTTCAACCATTTTGAAGAGAGAAAGAATGTACATGGCCAATGAAATGAGGGGTATGATGAGAGACCAAAGTAGAAATGGAAATGAGAAAAGAGCAAAATATGGGTATGAGGGACTCGCATTATTTTTCTAACAGAGATCATCCGGTAATGAAATTGTGTATGCAACTAAAGAGAGAAGAGGAAAGACTACAATAGTGTGCCTTAATGGTGGCGGCATGAAAGAATAGAGCAAAAGTGAAGTTGTAGAGGTTGAGAACAAGATCGAGAAGGTTGAAGTAAAGATAAAGATGATGGATTTTGAGGGTCCTTTGTTTGATGAGCAGTTCAATGAAGATGGCAATGACATCTTAGAGGATATTTGAAGAATCTATGGCTTCTTAGAAGCTGAACCTAAGAAGTGGGTGGAAAATATTGCAATAGAGGCAAATCTTTGCGAAGGCTTGCAAATATTGATAGCAAAAAAGGAAGGTGAATAAAATGTTACAATGGTGGATAGTGTTGTAGCAAATGAAGATGTAATAGAAGATAAAGGAGTGTCTTTGGAAAGGCATGAAAGAAGACAAGAAAGAGGTTGCAGGTAAAGATATTGTTACAATAGGTGAAGATATGACAAAAGTTGAGAAATGTCCTATGGAGGGCATGAGAATGATGGAGAGCATGGAGCAGCCAAACATAAAGAGATTGGTCGTACAGAACTAGGATGCTAGATAGATGTATGTTGAGGAGGTGAGTATAGAGGAGGTTATTGAATGCATTTGGTGGAGGTGGCAAAACTTGGGCGGGTTACAAAGAAGAGGAATTTAAGTGGTGAGATGAAAAGGGATGTTGAGTGGAGCAACATTTGGAGGAGGTCAAACTATGGTGAAACTAATTCCACATCGAGGAAGAGGGTCGCAAACCAAATATAGTGGAGGTAAGGCTATGGAGGAGCTAATTCCACATCAAGGAAGACAAGAGCAAAGCGGAGTTATCAAAGGATGTTTATTCTGGCTAAGTGTTGGAAGAGGAGAACGAAGAATCGATTGGAGGTATTCAATACAATGATGGAATTCATTGAATATTGTTAGCAAATTGAAAGGGTGGCTCTACCATCCAACTCCATTTTGTGAGGTGAATCTCACAAAAAATTCCTACCCTAGGTGTCTTATGCAAGAGCATCCAAGGGTGTAAGGCAATCTTGCATCTCCCAAAAATATTGCTTTTAATTTTCTATTATGGTTAGGTACCCACTTAGGAAACTTAAAAAGACATCTTTTAGGAGCCCTCCTAGGGAAGTTTAAAGGTCATCCATTGGTTATCTGTTGCTTTCCTTCATAGTCATATGTATTGTTCATCAATAGAGAGAGTGGGATTTCCAAGAGACACAAGAATGCTATAAAAGGGAGGCTTGGGCTGGTTATTTAATCATCCAAAGTTGAGTGGATCATTGAGAGTTTATCCAAAATTGATTGGATTATCGAGAGTTTTATCTAGGGTTGAGTGGATCATCCAAATTGGTGAAGGTCATTGAAAATGGAGTGGTCATTTGAAGTTGAGAAGAGAGTTGAGTAGTAGTTACATTTTGTAAAATTGAAAAGTCCAAATAACTGACATTTTACAATTGATGAATTTGTAATTCATTTTATCTCAGAAATAGAAAGCAATTTGTGTTATTATATGCATGAATGTTGGGTGGAGTAACCTTCAAAAGGTGTCAAAGAACATGCGGTTTGGGTGTGTTAGGAGAGTCCCCTACCCAAAATACAACCCAAAGGCATTACCATGGGAACAAACAAAATCCAAAAACACCATAGTAAGAATTTGCATGACCTACACCTAAATTTGTCTCATTGTTTATCGTTTTCCTCTAAAATGATGTTCTATGACGCGTCATTACATTCATCACAAGTGGATCAACATTCTTGATCCACTTTTGACTCCCTATAATCATACTCCAACCACATGTCATAAAATGTGAACATAGAGAATGAAGGTTCGTGGAAACATTTCGTAACAATTCCCACTTGCTTTTGATCCCCTTGCACCGGAAGTCCTACCCCGGAATATTGATCGAATCAATTCTAATATGGCTCGAAGTATCAGCTAACTTAAAAGCAATGCAAAACAGTAATGTCAGAGATACGGCCTTTGCAATCATTGTTATTACATGACCCCGGGATGAAGAGGCAGCGGTTATGCAGTCACGAAAATTGTGAACCATACGAAGGGGAAACACTTTGTTTTTTTTTCAAAAGTTTGTAAAAAGCAGTGTAAACAAAACAGATTTCGTGGCTGGATAGCCACTACCGGATGAACATGCCATCACTTTACCAATGGAGTTCTTAGTCGGTGGCCTTAAAGAGCTGTTTATCGAAAACCAAAAAACGAGTTCAACACAATATATTGACACACCCAAAGCCTTCAATGACCATTTCTTTGACTGGGGAAGTTCGTGCGCATAAGAGTTATCATACAAGGCTTCAAAAATTATTTAATTTACCAGTTACGGCTACGTTGTGTATTCTCCTTTTTTGTGTCACTTATGAATTAATAAATCTGGGTTACCAATCAAGGATTGAAAGCTAGTACATTTAACAGTTGGGCCATCTATCATGTGTTTGCTTTTTCTAATTGCTGAAGTTGTCACCAAAGTGTAGCTCGGCATAGTGTAACACTATGCACTATAGAAAATTGTAGGTTGAGCATAGCTTTCAATTGAATATACTCCTGTGTTGCCTACAATTTTGACCTTGAAATTTTTTAACTCCCCACATATTTCTTCATCTTTGCAGGCCCCCGACTCAAACGTATTCAAAGTTTTGATCCATAACCTAGTTAAGGAGTATTTAAATAATATGATTGTTCCTCATTAGAAGCAAGGGAAGGAACGGCTAAATGTTGATCAAGCCATGCATAGGAAGTGTCCGGGCACTGTTATGTTCTCAGCCGATCTGTGTGGATGTGATTTTAGACTAATATGGGGGGTCATCCAAAAATTGCCAGCGAGCCTTATCTTTATGAAAGTCTTATATATCGCCAACCAATGTGATTTGAAGGAAGCAAGGATATCATGCAAAAGACCAATCAAAGCTATAAGAGGTTGTCACTTTATGTAGGGTTGTTTGTCGGAAAAATGATGCAGTTCAGGCACTTTTTCAATTCAAAACGATCCTTGTAGTTCTGTCATCGGGATTTCAGGCGGTTCCTGGAACCAAGTCGGGTTCCGATTAATGGGTTGGAACTACTATCATATTCTGACGTTAATCTTAGAGCTTGACCGGCCTTGTTAATGTGTCAGGCTCTTTAACAATTCGGTAATTATTTGCAGTTCCATGTGTTCCTTAAGATCCCGATGATCGACTAGAGCTTGAAACACCACCGTCTACGGAATTATTTTCCCACTTAATATGGCTTTGGGTGCTTACGAGGAGCATGTGGGTGCCGCCACTAGTAAAACACAAAGCATTAACATATTACACAAGCCCATTTTGGTATTTGAAGCAGTTATTTAAAAACCCGACGAGCTGCCCAGAACTATCCAAATTCCCGATAAAAGGTTCCTACGCTTCCCCAAAGATCTGACATGGGTTAGAAGTGCCAGCATTCCCCGACTGTTTGATAAGGGAGCCTCAAGTACACAGTCCGACATTTGAAAATGCTTCCCCCTTCGAACGCAGAGAGAAAGTTATATACTCTTCAAAGTAGCAAATATAAAAGGGCTTTCAGTTTTATCAAAAATTACTTCAGAACCCGACATAGGTTCCCGAATTAATTCAGAACCCGACACAGAAATATGAAAGGCTCTGTCCGTGATAATGGAACGAATGATTTCAAGGAATCGAAGTCTGCCAATCATATGATGGAAATTACGTACAACTCCATTCGGCTCTACAACCTCAAGAATGTCATCGGCGAAAAGAGAAGACCAAGTCCATGAGTCTTTGACCACCCAACAACATCCGAATAACTCTCGGGTCACAATGAGACAAGCATTTGTATAATTTTGATGCCAGACAAAGACGATCGGGGTTCATGAAAATCAGATAGGGACCAGCGATCTTTTCCCAACGGGATCCCAGAAAGGAATGATGCCATGTGAATTACAGTGCCAATCATGAAAGATTCAAAATTCATCATTTCGGGCTCTGTCTTGAGCTAACATATAATTTCCATGTTCAAAGTGCACAAATGGTCACCAATGGAATTTAGATGCAATTGTCAAATCCTTTACAAATCAAATCAAACCTGCCTGCACGGCATCGAATTTCATCAGAAAGACATTTTATTGGGCTGACATTACGATGCTCGAGAACATGATCCATATGACCGAATCTAGGAGGGAACGAGGTTGTCAATATATTGAATCTAAAGCTATCTGCTGTACTTCTGCATGAGGTTGTGTATTATTTGTCTGCAGCAATGACTCATGTCATCAAGCCTATGTCATCACTGGATACATCTGTGAGCTTATCCACTTATGGTATGGCAAGATATGTTTCTCATGGGAATGGGATAATTAAGTTAAGAACAGTTTATTAAAGAGGAATTGGACGCCCATTTTATTTAAAACGCTTTAATTCACCTTTGCGATTTGAAAAGACATCTGTTTTTCCAAGAAGCAGTTACTAGTTTGGAACAAGGCTCTCAAATGTTATCAAATGAGGACAGTTGTAAAAACCGAATAGCCACCAAAAATTTTAAATCGTGGATGTCTCATGGTGATGGGTGTCCATTGGAGGCCTCTTCTGCTCTCTGGTTAAGAGCATACCCATTTATTCAGAAAATCAAAAATATATTTATTGCATATCTATTTTAGGGAGCTCTACCTATCAATTCAGAGATCAAACTGTTGAACAGTTTGTTCAACTGTTGGTAACAGAGAGGCTTTTGCGAGGGTTTGAGTCAATATTATTCAAAAGCCAATCCGTTAACCAACATCCTGCAAGGTTTCCAATATACAGCACTCAGAGCAGCCACCTTTTTACCTAGAGTTTTTTCAAACATTTAAGATGTTTACATTGTTAAATAATAAAACAAAATCTGTTGTTTTTTTAACTTTGACTATGACATAGGAAACAAGTTCTTTTCAGCGTGGTTGGTCAAAAAATTATTAAAGACCACACAAGGAACCCATTTTCCTTTGGCCAATTAGGAGACTCGCCAAATGCTGCTAGTCGACAAAATGGCAACCTAATAAATTACAGACTTCCAAACGAACATGATAAAATACATAACATCTCTCGCATCTAAGTACTTATAATAATAATGACACCTTTTTGCAGTTGTTATCCTGCAGAAACCAAGTTATCTGTAGTGTACAAAATATTAATAATTATTAAAAGCCTCCTTGACAAGTCCTTTTAGTTAGAGGATTTAATTTGATAAGTTTCCCAGTAAAATATATAAAACTTGCATTTCAACTAGATTTGGGTGGTTATTAACATCCAAAAGCTCAAATCCAAGTGCAAATGAATGACAGAAATCTTGTATCTGACAATTGATTCGAAAGAGCCTTGAATTCAAGGCAATTAAAAATTCAAGTGTAAGTTACAGCCTTTCTCACCTTCAAAAATATGTGTATGAGAAATGCCTTGAGATAAGAACAGTAAGCACATCGAGCAAATTCAAGTCGATGTACATAAATAACACACCATTTTTTAATGACTAACAATTCATTTTATACAAATAAATGGAGATCCTGTCTGAGTAATGATGGTATCCATTTCAGAAGAGATTGTATAGCTGCAGTAGGCGACTCTATTCTGGAAGTGTTGCCAGAAATCCAAACATTCATCCTACCTTTGTTTGAGCTAGTAGCAAAGACTGGAGACCATTTTCTTCATTCAGACTTTAGATCCTCTGTTCCATTCGACAAATTCAGTCTTCCTGGGTGCCTTTCAGAAACCTGCTCTGACTTTGAGGAACCAATCTCTTTTTGCTGTCTCTCCCTAGCATAACTTTGGGCGGTTGCCGTAATTATTTGGTTGAAGAAGCCAATAAGCATAAGCCACACAAATGTATTCCAGATGAGCGCAAATGAGAAATTCCATTTTTTACCCTGCAATAGTTTCCTTTGCACATGTGAGAAAGACCAAGGAAACAGAAAAAAATTTGAAAAAGCACTAGCATGCTAAAAATACAATCCAGGATGAGAAATATAGTCTCACGTATGAGTATACACTACCAATTTCCATCACAACAAGAGTTAGTCATGTCAATTAGGTTTTTCTGTTCATAGATATCCAGAGCTAATCAAGAGGCAACTTCTTCTAGAAAATGTACCATCCCATGCATGATCTCTGGGGCCTTCTGAACAGGTTTTATTGCAATGCTTCATGAGGAATATAAGACAGGTATCTCAGACTCTATTATTTCCTTAGAGGAAAACAAGCAGCTCCTTAGAAAGGAAAGTTTTGTCCAGTTAACATCAGAACATCTCCAACGATGACCCTTTTTCTCAAGCTTTCAAAGGAAAGCTGGAAGCAGACATGGGTGTAAAGGCAAGCACCTGATATGCCAGTTTATAAGGACTGGCTGAGTAAAACTTCAAACCATTGGGAGTGTATGAACTACAAAATTGAGAGGGATTTGGATATTCTTTTCTCACCTGCAGTTATTTTAGTGCATTGTCCTGAGCAAAGAAGACCGAGACCTAATTTTTCAATGTGCCATCCGACTTTTAAGTATACCAAACTTTGTATGATGTTTTGCACATTCATTCCACCCTCATGTGTCAACTCCCTTCCAATGCTTCCATTTGGGTTCAGAGTTGTATTCTCCCACAAAAATTTGGGAATGGGTTATAATTTCACAAGATTTGTAAGCTGAACCAGCAAGGGGAGTATACAGTTACAGCTAATTGCACCATGTCCCAAAATAAGGTTTCTTATATGCAGATCTATGTGAATGCATTCCACTACACTGTAAGCATCATCATTATTATGCTCGCTTCCTAAAGAACTGATCATTTTTTCACAAATAGGAAACCATCAAGCCTGTGCAGGAAAAGGACTCCGTATATATTGGTTTCCAAGAGTATGAAATTAAGTGAATGGAGTAAACAAAAATCCCTAGTCAAATAGTCTCAACTGGCACTTTCCCAGACTTCTAAGAATAAAAGAATCTTAGAACTTCAGCTTTTATGATTGAGGACCAGCAATCCCTTTTGAGAACATCTGAATTCCAAGGTATTTGTATATTCACTAGGAGTGTGTCATATGGTAGCCAAATCAGTCTAAAGGATATTTCATTGATATGGCAATGCTGATAGGAGGATCAGCCTTAAGATGAGGGATCAATATCAATCTCGGGAGCTTCAGCACATGCAGTAAAGGCAAATGCGATGCTGGAACACGATATATCAAGGGAAGAAAAGGAAAAAGATCAGAAAATGGACCTGTTAGCAAGAAAAATTTCTGAAAAAACACTTCGTTGTTTGCTCAGCTGGAAAGTGGGGATCAGAAGCAAAGAAGGTTCAATTTGAAGGCAACATGTTTGTGTATAACAGCAATGGCAACCTCTGAAGTCTTCAAAAGTCCGGTTCCTAGCCAAACACCTAGGCTTACGGTTCGATTTAAGGACTACATTCCAGAAGTAGTTGATTCTGGGATCTGATAGATGACAATCTTGAAAAATATCTTTAGTACTCTTGAGAATTGACTAATTTGTCATGAAATATTCAGCTTGGATGCTCAAAATAAGGAAAGACTGCTTTGCATAAAAGCCAATGTTGTAAACCAGATTTAATCTATTGTTGAACGAACAAAATTGAAAAGAAATCAAATGCAGGATGCTACAAAGAATGTATAAAATCAGCACAGTGCTAGCCTGCAAGATCAGAAAGAAACTTAGCATCCAAAAATCTATAGACAAATTGATTTGACCTTTGAATAATCAGTGTAGTGCCAGAATGCAAGATCAGAAAGCCACATGGCTTCTAAAAATGCTTTGGAACCATAGAGAAATTAGTTTGACCTTTGAACAATCAGCGCAGTGCCAGAATGCAGGATCAGAAAGCCACATGGCATCTAAAAATGCTTTGGAACCATAGACAAATTAATTCGACCTTTGAACAAACTAAGCTGGGACATAGTCAAATACAAGATACTAAGAAGAAATAAAAAGTCAGAGTGCCAGGATGTCAAATCAGAAGGTCATTTGTGCTTTGGCAATCTTTGAAAAATAGATAAATTCATTTGATTTTGCTTCTAGTAAGAATATCTAGATCAGCCTCAAAATTGTTACCTTGAGTTTACAAGTTCAATTTAAATTTTATTTGCTTCAATGTATATGCCCCAAACAATCCTGTCGAGATTGAAAAGTAAAGACTACTAGAAAGATCATTGAAGACTTCAAGATGAATTCACAGAAAGGAGATTTACTCTATAACCAAGGAAAAGATTATCTGTTCCTTCAAATCTCACTCTTTCGCCCCTAAGTGTATGCTAAGAAGCCTAAAGTTGTGCAGGCTGAAACCAAAGTAGGGTAAATTCACATGGAAGTATGAACAAATCAAAATGAACTAGATGCTTGCATGTATCAATTTCTTTATAATCAGCCTTGGCTTAATGATAATTTTGGTTGCAATCCAAAATCATCAAAGTCAAAACACAAGCCCATTGGGAGACCTTTAACAAGATTCATACATAAGGATACAGTGTACACTGAATGTCCAAAACTGCATAAAAAGCCCATACAAGACATTGAAGTTTGAAACCTCTGAAAGCCCGCAAAAAACTTTCCTTATATATAGAATGGGTTTTGCCTTTATCTCAACATCCATCTAGAATAATTACTCAACTGAAAGGTTACACTAAATTTTCAATATGGCTTCCTATCAGCAGTGCAAGTAATTGTGAACTTCTCTCTTATTTGAGCTGGTATGGTGTTGGGTCTGAGAACATAAAAACAAACATCAATTTGTGGGCACAACATCAAGCACCCATGTAGCTCCACAAAACCTCGTAATCACTTTCTCTTCCATCACCCTATGTATATTATTTAAGTTTCTTTTTTCTGCCATGCAATCTCCTTGTATAAAACCACTACAGTACTATGTAAAGCCAACTTGGTCAATTTTAAACTAACTGCAGAGAGGCTGAGTTCTTAAATAGGCTATAAATCTGTAAACACTGTGGTAATTATCTGCTGCAACATACATATGTCAGCCAGAGACACCAAGGGCCAAGGTTATCTGAATCCCCTGAAACATGGTGACCCTGCTGGGAAATTATCAACTGGGATCAAATAAAACTCAGGAACAATACTCATGATGAATGAAAATAGCAGTGGCAGGAACTCGCAAGATGTGAGTACTTGACGAATAGTGATTCATTCTACTCCAGTCAACCATCCTGAAAACCCTATCAACTTGGACATGGGCGGCATACCCCATAACCACGAAATCTAGACTTTATTTGTAAATATCTTCTGCTTGGTGCTGGCTCTTTCTTACTTGATGGTAGCAACCATTCTTTCCAAAAGCAAGCTACTGACAATCATGACAAACAAGTGACAATGCTTGAATATGTGGTGCACAGATGGGAAAAAGCAGACTAGATGCTCATAAAGCATCTAAGGTTTTTAATCAGCAATTCAAGATTTTGTTAGCCTTAGTGCTAGTGTTCACATGACTGTCAAAATCAGTATGATAGCTTCATTTTACACATCTTGGTTGATCTTCTAAAGCTCCTGATAAATTCTATGGTTGGTTTTTTTTAAGCCCTAAAACCTTGTGCCACCTTTTAATATCTGTATAGTTTGATGAATGGGGGAACAATTTTGATTTTAGCTTTTTGTTTGAACGTGCTAGTGCTTAATGAATCTGATTGCAATTTAACACTTATAGCTGGGAATCTAAAATATGATCAATACTATTTTTGTCTCGGTGAAGGTCTCTTGGGCTGTGGCAGAGTTAAGTTCAAAAAATTTATCACCCATCTAAAGTCTGACATGAATGTCTCAATCAAGTACAATAGCTTCATTTTATACTTATTGGTTGATCCTCAATGATACCTGACAGAGTATGGATTTGCTTTTTGTTGGGTGAACCACATGTGCTACCTTTAAACATCTTGTATACTAAGTGGATGAGTAGATTGTTTGTTCTCTCTTTAAGCCCCATTATAATTCTATGACTAAAAATTTGCAGCAAACACTTATATCTAGTGTGGCTAACTCTCCAATCCAGCCATATGTTTTACTGTCTCAGAGGTGCCCTGTTGGCCCACAATTTGTAGTGTGGAATGCATAATTATATCTGCGATAGATTTATTATAAGCCAAATTTTTCTATCCTCAATATGCCTTAACACATTTACCTCTTAATTGGAGGCTTTATTAAACTTATCAAAAAACAGATATAATAAATCTCAATCATTAAAACAATCAAAAATAAAAGAAATATTATTTCTCAAATTTTCCATGACTGGCAAAAACTAAAGACCTTTGCACTTGTTGGTATAACCTCCTGCTGATAAAATTTCTCCCTTGCAGTGTGCAATTTCTCCATGAGATGAGGTAGAATGTGAGATAGTGCTGGTATATGCTCTAGTATCCATATAAACTCATTTTCCACCCACTCAACCAGTTGGTTGTTGCAAACCAAGATGATAAAAGCAGTCTGTCAAAGCCACAGGCAAAAACAACAATTAAAAGATTGTTTGAATAAGGCAATTGATTTCCATTATTTGCACTTTCAAGTTTAATAAAAACTAATTCCAGCAAACAGTATCATCCATTTCACATGAAATCCTATTTATCATTATCTGAAATGACTGTACTAGTTAGAAGACATTGAATTCATTAAATATGTGTGGTGATCCTATTTGTCTTACTATTGCAAATTTTAAAATGGCCAGGTGAAAACTGTATCTGAAGAATGATATATACTGCAGAAGAATTGATTCATTTCAAAATCTTAATCAAGGTTCATAGTTTACATAAATCAAAAATCAATGATGACATTACAAAAGTTTTAGTGAAACAGAAAGCAAACTGGACGTAGAAAAACACTTGAACCAACATAAAAACATACCCAATGATCTGTGCAATGTTTTGAAAAAAGATAATGCTTTGAAAGTACAAAACAGACAAGTTGCAAACATGGGTTTTAAGTGAAGGACATCCAGGTAGACTACAACGTGGAAGAAACTAAACATCCCTAATAATCTGCAGACATAAATTGAGCTTTCAGTATTTATCATTATGATTGCAATAAAAAGTGTCAATTGTATGCAGGGAAACAGCTTACTAGGCATCTGAGCAATTTGCACAGAAATGAATATCAAAGATGCATAAATTTGAAAACAATTTTAAATATTTGTAAGATGTTACTGTTAAATTGTGTTTCTTTTCAGAGCAAAGGTAATTCTTCCACAATCAGATAATAGTTATCAATTTTCAAAATTTGTACGTAGGCTTTA
Source organism: Chamaecyparis obtusa (assembly GCA_027943335.1). Taxonomy (NCBI): domain Eukaryota; kingdom Viridiplantae; phylum Streptophyta; class Pinopsida; order Cupressales; family Cupressaceae; genus Chamaecyparis; species Chamaecyparis obtusa. The sequence continues at coordinate 1,164,061 of BSBK01000711.1, forward strand.
GTTTATATCTAATAGCTCTATCTCAGGGCAGATTGATTGTTTCAAATTTTAAACTTTATAATTTAATAACTTATTGTTTAAATCTATAAGTGAATATACTAGTGTCTTTCCTTTTATTTAGGCATAATTGGTTGATAGTTTTTTATTGATTTTAATCTTTGCAGTCTTTATACCTAGTACATGTATCCAAGCGAAGATTGATTGTTCAATATTGTCCATGAGCAGATAAGCTTGCTATTCTAGTTGTTTATAGTGACATTTACTCTTTTACTCCTCGTACCATTTATCATCTATGTTCCGCAGCATTTCCAAGATGGGGGCAGCAGTCCAAGGGCCTTTTTTTGAGGACAATGGTGCGGCAATATATATATATATATATATATATATATATATATATATGGAGAGAGAGAGAGAGAGAGAGAGAGAGAGAGAGAGAGATTTCTACAAGTTAATTGACAGTAGCAACATAACATGATGTTGGGTGATATCTGCAGAAGCGTACCTGCCAAACACATTTGAAAAAAAAAGTTTGCCTGCACTTCTCAATGTTGACATTATACCACACTATACCAGACCATGACCAATGCTCCTTTAATATCAACTGACTCTGATAACATATCAATAATTTTGAAGTTTGAGACTTTTTTGAACAATGAATGAAAAATCCACATTATTGCTGGTAGAGTTAACTGTTATATAATCATATAACAGTGGCTATGTTTCTGAATCACAAGAAATTTATTGCTGTTAGTGTTAATTGTTATATTGTTAGGGTAATATCTGAATCATGAAATATTTATTGCTGTCGCTGCTGTCATAACTTGTTTAATTGCTTTTATACAGCTGTCATGATACATGTATTACTGCAGTTATAACACTGTTGCTATACTCCTGTTATAATGCTGTCACGATACATTTAGGAGATTATTTTAGTGTTGTAAATGATTATGTTTTTTAAACATTATAAAAAATTGTGGGACATCTGACTGTTTCTGGGACATTTAAGAGACGTCTCAGACATCCCTGGCTGTCTTGGGGTTGGCCAAACATTCCCACAGCATTTCCTACTTCTGCAATACATTTTGGTAACATTTGAAAGATTTTCAAAACTTTTAGGAATGGATGCCATATTGAGGACAGCGAAAGGAGTTTGAGGGTCAGGGATGCATCCCCATGGAACACAGATAATTATCATAAATGAGGTGACATTTGAAAGATTTTCAAAAAATTTAGGAATGGATGCCATATTGAGGACAGGGAAAGGAGTTTGAGGGTCAGGGATGCATCCCCATGGAACACAGATAATTATCATCAATGAGGTGACATTTAAAAATTATAATATCCTAAAGCGTATTTAGAGAAACAAAGGTTTCACTTTATAAATCCAACTTCCATAATTTTTTCAATTTTGTTTTTTCCAGAATCAAAACCAAATTCAAACCAGCCAATTAAAGTTCCATAATTAAAAGAATTCTAACATATAGCATTTAAATAACAGAAAACTGGGAAAATTTACTAAGAGAAATCTGGTAATGTTTCAACATAATTTTGGAATAGCTAGTTCATTTATTTTATTCCTCAATTTTTTTCTCGAATACGAGATATTAACATCTTTTACTGTTGACTCTATAAAGTGCATGCTTAAGATCGGCTTTCTGAAGTAAGGTGAGTTGTATTTTAAATTTTAATTGAAAATTTGCCGAATTGTTGGCATATCACAATATCCCGGTATCTATAAGTTAACTTGATCAACAATGATCATAAGAGGAAATATTTGGTGTTGCCATCCAGGGAAATTACCAAATTTATGACAGCATGTAATCCCCTATATTGGCAACAACAAAATTTTAACTTGTCACTCATAACGAAGCCAGGGGCAATTGGAAGAAGATGATAGTTCTACACTGAAACAAACAGGATCCAGAAAGTGCAGCTAAGGTCAATATGATTAATGACATGAGAAAAAACAACCAAAGGATAGTTCCAAAATAGAAAAATGCAAACAAGCAGAGGAGTATCACAAATTTCCTTTTTGGCAGTAAGCCAACACCAGTAACTTGCCAACAAAGTCTCCAGCAATAGAGACAATATTAAATTATTAATCAATAACTTGTATAATCAGCAGATCAACTCATCGGCTTAAAAGCGAAGAACAAGGTCTATCAATAGGCTATCTGGTCTGTTCAACAAAATCAATTCTCAAAACAGTCAACCAATCCTCTGTGCAATTAAAATTTAAAACTGCTGTACTTCATTCTGGGATCTTGTGCACAGAATACCATGAATGACACACAAAAAACAAATGAAAAATAGAACAAAAGCAATGTTCTTGGCAATCAATCAGTGGTCTTGCATTTCACTCTTGCACTCACACTAAAATTACAAAACACCTAGACTACCCCCAGTGCAATAAACTCAAAGAGTCCAGATCAAGAAAATAGGACACTACATGTGTGCAAATGGAATTATAACTTTTATTTTTAAAGAATTGGAGAAACTGTGTGTGTCTTGACTACAACCTTCACTAATGGGGTTTTTATGTCAAATTATTTAAATGAAAAATACTAACAAAGACATGGTCCATGGAAAGCAAAGGATGACATTTTATTTCAGCATTCACACTAAACTATTATTAGAGTTCAATAAAAATTCATGACCTCAGGTAAAGACTATTACACCGCATGCATGAAAATGGACATAAAATTTTATTTTTGAAATAAAGGAGTCAGAACCATACTTGTATGTGTGTTTTGAACACAGCCTTTCCAATTAAGGTTGCAGTAAAAAATTCCCAGAAAGAAACTGAAAATTGTCCACACAACATGCCCGCAATATCAAACAAGGGATTTGGTACCTGCAATGTGAATGTATGACATCAAATTCATTACCATTACAAATAAAGCAGATAAAAATTACTACGTATGCCATGCATACTAAACAGAAACAGAAGAATAAGTTGCATGAAAAACAGAAGCTATTGCATAGAGAATATGATTATTTACACCCAGTCACACATAATTCTTATCAAGTCATAGGACTCATTTTCAGTCAATTATAATTCTCTTTTCATTATGGTTAGTCAAAAGAAAACATCAACAATCTGATTTAATTTCAATAGCATGAAGAGGTGCTACTACCAGAAGGCATGTGATCCTTGTAACGCTATTAGTTCAGCATTCGTCAAAAAAAACAAAAAAATCATATACTCACAGATGCAAGCACAAGGATGGTAAAGAAATTCAGATGCTGTGACTTTGAAAAAGCCCAGCGCTTCAAACGATTCAACCAGACTGACCAAGTTCCACTTCCCTCATCAACAGTAGCATTCAACTCCTCCAGTGCTTCCAAGTTCTTACCTGATAAGCGTGCTGCAAGTAATTCCAAGCATAAATTTAATACCTCTAAAACAATTTTAAAGCATAGGGTATAAATAAAGAGATAAGCAATGCAAAGGAATATTTATTAAGCAATAAAATGAAACGTCTTGCTATAATTAAAGGGAATCATTTCATGATCAGGATTAAATTGGGAAAATACTGAAATCTAATTTTTTTTCAAATTTTACTATGTTTGAGTAAACTGCATTTTTTAGGGTCTTTAGTGCATTTTTGGGCTTGGATGATGCGTGGAAGTACCAACAGAACATTGTTACTTCTGAAATTTGATTCTAGATATTTTGAATACCTTTCCAACGCATTAAACAGTTCGCAATTCGGAGCTAGGACTAGAAAGTTATGCCTTCTCCAAGTGGACCTAATTTTTATATATAGTTTTTTTTATATTTTTTCATAGTTCGAATAGTTTATTTGTAATAAATATTATGATGGCTCTTCATTTCATTTCCAAGGGATTCTGATGACCCTTGGGATCCATCAGATTTGTATAAACTCCAATATTCAAATAGAATGGATGAATTTTTGGCTTGCAATCTTGTTGTTAATCTTCTCTGTTTTTATGTTGAATTTTACAATATCGCAAGTATCACACCAGGTATTGTAATCTGGTTTTATAAATCAGATCAGTGGTATCAGAGTGGGAACGCTTCTTTATGCCAATTTACACAAGGTCTTCCTACCAAAGATTAGGACTGCATACACAAGATTTGTCAAACTATCCACCTTTGAGACGCACACGATTGAAGATGTCAGACGGTGATATTAAGAAGTTGGCGGAGGAAGCTTTAAATAAGCAACGAGAGGAGATGATGCATCAATTTTCACACCTTCTACGAAATCAAAACCCTTTGGATCAGGAACATCATTTCGTGGAAATACCCCTTTCAAAGTGCAAGTCAATTTTGACATCCCGACTTTTGAAGGAAAAGTCGATTTTGAAGCTGTTGATAACTGGTTATCAAAGTTGGATAGATACTTTTCTGTAAATGATTTCTCAAATGCGGAAAAAATAACATTTGCTCTCCTCAAAGCTAAAACCCATGTAAAATTAGCTTGGGAAACGAAAGTAGCAAATAAGGAACGAGAATTACCTTCTGAAGACGGTTTTGAAATATCTCTTGATAACAAGCCTACATGGGGAGAATTTGTGGAATACATAAAAGAAGCTTACTTTCCTGAGGATGTATATGAACAAAAATACATAGAATGGCAGCTTCTTCGACAAAAGAGGGGTCAGTCGGTGCAAGATTACACAAATACATTTCATTCACTTTCTGCAAAACTCTTTATTGAGGATTCAGAGAAGCATCGAATTCTGAAATATCGGAGTGGACTTCACTGGTATATTCAAACAGAGATGGAATTTTTGAATATTGAGACATTGGCAACTGCCTATAAATATGCAACAAAAATTGAAGAGAAATTCAAGCAGAAAGGGAAGAGGGACTACTTTGCAAACAATAAGCCAAGGGTTGAAAGTGGCAATAAATTTGTAGGAAAATAGGTGACCAAGCAAGCTCATTCAAATTCACCCAAGAACACATGGTGGGCTGCTAAAAAGACACAAACAGGTATAGGCATGTGGTGTGAGATGCAAAAGTCCCCAACCCATAATACAAAGGATTGCCAAAGTATTAAAAATTTGATGACAAAAATACGAGGAAGTTGAACCTGAATCGTCACCAATAGAGAACTCTAAGAAAGAGGAGAATGATTCCATCATAGAAGCAAACCCATATGTTGTAGTTGGAACTGCTAAAGTATTGCCCCATGAAGATGAAGAGAGACTTTTTCATTCACAGATGTGGGTTGATGGAAAGCCTCTGCATTTTATTGTTGACAGTGGGAGTCAAAAAAAATTGATCTCTAGGGAGACAGTCAAAAGATTAAATTTGAAAGTGACAGGACACCCACAACCATACTCTATGGGATGGGTAAATGAGGGACAAGATATTCAAATAAATCAACAGTGTTGCCTGCCATATTCAATCAAGCCTTTCAAGGATGAAGTGATATGTGATGTAGCACCATTGGATGTATGTGATGTCTTGCTGGGGCAGCCATACATGTATCAGAGGCATGGGGTGTATGAGTCCAGGCCACGTAGTGTTACAAGCAAGCTTGGTGGGAAGAGGTATCAAATACCAGAGGTATATCCAACACAAACTGCTTCTTTAATTAGTGCTAAACAATGTAAACGCTTGATTGCTCAAACTGGAGCTTTTGTTCTACTCGTGATTCGCCCTGAACAAACAAAGTCAATTGTTCTTAATACACATGCTAAGGTAACCATAACAGAAAATCAACAAAATCAGATGGATAAAATTTTGAAAGAATAGCATAGTGTGTTTAAACCACCAATGGGAGTACCAACACATTGTCAAGTCAAGCACTCTATTGATTTAATTCCAGGCACACCACTACCACATGAGCCAATATATAGGTCAATTTTGGAAAATGATGAGATTAAGAGACAAATTCAGGAGTTGATTCAGAAAGGACACATTCGTCCAAGTGCTTCACCTTGTGGAAGTCCAATTGTCCTTGCTAAAAAGAAAGATGGGACATGGAGGCTTTGTATTGATTATAGGGCATTGAACAAAATCTCTGTTAAGAATAGATATCTAATCCCTCGAATTGATGATTTGTTGGACCAACTTAGGGGGGCTAATTTCTTTACAAAAATTGACTTGAAGTCTGGATACCACCAAGTACCAATTGATCCAGCAGATGTGTGGAAGACTGCATTTAAATCTAAGGAAGGTTTGTTTGAATGGTTGGTCATGCCTTTTGGCCTAACAAATGCCCCAGCAACATTTATGAGATTGATGAATGATGTGCTTAGACCATCCATTGATTCTTTTGTGGTTGTTTATTTGGATGACATACTCATCTTTAGCAGAACTTGGTCTGAGCATTTGCAGCATATTGAACAAGTGCTTTCAACTCTGCAAAAACACAAACTTTATGCCAACATTGAGAAGTGTTCTTTTGGTATGTAGAGTATTCAATACTTAGAATATATCATTGATACTGAGGGTGTTCATGTTGATTCGGCAAAGATTCAAATAATCCGAGATTGGCCATCCCCTAAAAATTTCACAGAACTTCGCAACTTCTTGGGCTTAGCCAACTTCTATCGCAAATTTGTGTTTGGTTTTTCACATATATCATGGCCTCTTAATCAATCACTAAGGGGTGGAGCACAAGCAAAATTTCAGTGGATAGAGGCAAAGCAACAAGCATTTGAGGAGTTAAAGAAAAGACTATGTTCAGCACTAGTATTTGTCCTCCCAGATCTACACCAATCATTTGAGATAGAAACAGATGCATCTGATTATGCTCTTGGTGCAGTACTCACGCAACATGGGCATCCTATTGCATATCACAATGAAACTTTTTCTGATACAGTACGTAAGTACCCCACCTATGATAAGGAGTTGTATGCCATTATTCAGGCCTGCAAACAATGGAAACACTATATACTGGGAAAGGAAATTGTTATACATCCAGACCATAAACCACTTCAATTCTTGCAAACACAAGGGAAGCTGCAGAATGATAGACATCAACGATGGTCAACCTATTTACTACAATTTCACCTCAACATTCATCATAAAAAAGGGAGCAGTAACAAGGTGGCAGATTGTTTGAATAGGCCTCCAATTGCAGGTTTGACAATAGTGTTGGATTCATGTGGTCATCAATCATCAACTTGGGAACGACTATATGGTACTGACCCTGATTTTGCTAACATCTATAGTAATTTGGTAGAAGGAAAGTCTGTCTCTGATTTTCACTTGCGGGATGGGTTGCTTTGCCATAACAGTCACATATGTGTACCCACCTAAGAACGGAAGAAAATGATATGGGAAGCTCACTACAGTCATGTTGCAGGACATTTTGGTATCAGTTAGACTACTGCTATCCTTCAAAAGTATTTCTATTGGCCAAAAATGAAGCAAGATATCATTTCACATATACAAGCTTGTGCAGCCTGTGCAATTGCAAAGCTAGCAAACCGTAAGTTGGGTCTATACTTACCATTACCTATTCCTGATAAGCCATGGCAGTATGTTTCAATGGATTTTATGTCTGGACTTCCAACTACCAGGCGGGGGCATGATTGTGTATATGTTGTGGTAGATAGGTTTTCTAAAATAGCTATCATGGTGGCATGTAAAAAGATGATTTCTGCAGAAGATACTGCCAAACTATTTTTTGAACATGTTTGGGTTCATTTTGGTTTGCCAAAAACCATTATTTCTGAGAGGGATAACAAGTTCATCAACAAATTTTGGTCTGCATTATGGGCTAAAATGGACACCAAGCTGACAAAGTCTACAACATTCCACCCCAAACAGATGGGCAAATAGAAGTGGTGAATCGAATGATTATTCATATTTTACGGATGTATCATTCCAAACATCCTCGCACATGGGATGAAAGCTTACCCTATGTGCAACACAGCTACAACCGTGCAATCCATATTACTACAAGGCACAATCCATTGGAGGTTTCTCTTGGGTACCAACCATTGGCACCTATGAATGTAGCAATACCATCTCTACAATCTAATAGTCCATTGAATAGTGACAAGGAGGTAGATAAAGCTGAAAAATTTATTGATAACATTAGACACCTACAACAGCAAGTTCATGAGCTCTTGGAGAAGAGTAATCAGAAGTATAAGGAAAGGCATGATAAACATAGAACTCATCAGTTCCAGATTGGTGACAAGGTATGGTTACATCTTCAGAAAGAGCACCTGCACAGACCAAATAGGAAGCTTCGTCCTCTTCGTTATGGCCCATATACTATTGTGAAACAAGTTGGTGAGAATGTTTTTGAACTTAATTTGCCATCCTTTTTGGGACTGCATCCAATTTTCAATGTGGAATTATTGAGACCCTATTTTCCTCATTTGTTGGATATTTCCCAAGCTACTAAACATATTCAAGTCACAGAGTTAAATCCATCTACTACTGCTCCAGTCCAGTGTGACCATGTTATTGAAGTCATTTTAAAGGCTTTGAGAAATGAGAACATTCCTCTGTATCGGGTGGTTCGAGCTGCTCAGCATTCTCATTAAGGCAAGTGGTTTACTAAGGAACAAATTGAAGAACAATTTCCTCATCTGTTGCAGCAGATTAGTGCAATAGGGCCCATTGCCTCTCAAGGGGGGAGGAATGATCAGGATTAAATTGGGAAAATACTGAAATCTAATTTTTTTTCAAATTTTACTATGTTTTAGTAAACTGCATTTTTGAGGGTCTTCGGTGCATTTATGGGCTTGGATGATGCATGGAGGTACCAACGGAACGTTGTTACTTCCAAAATTTGATTCTAGATATTTTGAATACCTTTCCAACACATTAAACGGTTCACAATTCGAAGCTAGGACTAGAAAGTTATGCCTTCTCCAAGTGGACCTAATATTTATTTATAGTTTTTTAATATTTTTTCATAGTTCGAATAGTTTATTTGTAATAAATATTATGATGGCTCTACATTTCATTTCCAAGGGATTCTGATGACCCTTGGGATCCATCAGATTTGTATAAACTCCAATATTCGAATAGAATGGATGAATTTTTGGCTTGCAATCTTGTTGTTAATCTTCTCTGTTTTTATGTTGAATTCTACAATATCACAGGTATCACACCAGGTATTGTAATCTGGTTTTATAAATCAGATCATTTCATCATCAAGACAGTTTGCTTCAACAAAATGTCACGCTATAGTTAATGGAAATCATTTCATCATCACGATTGTTTGCTTCAAATGCTGTTTTACATAATAAATAAATCATAAAGCAGTGCAAAATATGCACAGAAAGTAAAATCAGTAATATTAAAATTGGTAATATGATACTGAAGCTATAATACAAAAAGCCAGACTTATAAGAGAACACCATATGTGCAACTTATGCCCAGAGAAAAATAACACTCTCAAAATTGTGTGTCGAGAAATTAATAGCAACAACTTTTGTATACCTGCCCGTGAGAGAAAATAAGGAGGAAGTTCCCCAAGAGCTGTTCCCAATCCCCAAAGGACAGCTTCAAGTTGGACCTGAGGTAAAATGTTAAAAAGTGGAGTCCTGAAGCGCTCAGAATTAGGCAACTGAGGAAACAATGGGGAGCCAAATTCTTCACAGGGCTTATCAATCCATGATGGAGCTCTATTCAGCTGGATGGTATCATACGGAGCTCCCTTCAAATCAATTCGTCCACATTGAGTAGCTTTTATGGTGAAAAAAGCAATATGGGGACCCAAATACAACACAAATGTATGCAAGCCAGATCCTGCAAGAACAAAATGAAGCAGTATAAGTAAATAATTTCAAAGGATGCACCTCAGTAGTTGGAGAAGTAGTTAATCTTCCATTACTAGTTAGAATCAAAGTAGGTCATATTTACAAAAACAAAGCAATGTATCATATAAGAAATAGACACTAGAACCTTTTCTTTGTATACAGAAACCAAAACAGCAATACAAAAGACACAACGGTGAAGCATTTTCATATTGAAATAATATTTCCTCATGACTCCCCATCTTTACTTGTATGATGGCTCGTCATTTTTCAGCTAAAGATTCAAACAGAGTCCACCGAGACCTCTGTGAGAGTGAGAAACCACTTGTATGCCCTTTGAAATCTAACAGTAAATAATTTCAAAGGACGCACCTCAGTAGTTGGAGAAGTAGTTAATCTTCCATTACTAGTTAGAATCAAAGTACGTCATATTTACAAAAACAAAGCAATGTACCATATAAGAAATAGACACTAGAACCTTTTCTTTGTATACAGAAACCAAAACAGCAATACAAAAGACACAACGGTGAAGCATTTTCATATTGAAATAAAATTTCTTCATGACTCCCCATCTTTACTTGTATGATGGCTCATCATTTTTCAGCTAAAGGTTCAAACCAGAGTCCACCAAGACCTCTATGAGAGTGAGAAACCAATTGTATGCCCTTTGAAATCTAACAGTTATATTTTGCACACCATAATCAGTTGTATGCCCTTTGGAATCTAACAGCTATAAAAAAGCATTAAATCACAAGACAACAACACCCTAATTCATTCAATTGGTCCCTCTTGGCAAGTCCAAACAATTAGGAAGTCACAAAGGATATAAACCATAGATTGTTGCAAGTGAAAAAAAAATGTTGCATCTACTAACAAAGATATAACTCTTCAAACTCCTAAATCATCATCATTGTTTTATCATTTATCTTTATTGAAACTTTTTGCATTACACATTTCAGTCAGTTGGCCTTCTACTCCACAGACAACAGAAAACACCAACTGTATCAAGACAAAATGTAATGCAGTACATATTTCAGTTATTAGGACTCCCTTCAAATATATAATGCACATCACAAAAGTGAATTCTGTACATTTTTTATTTCAGCTTACATAGGACACACCAAGAAATTGAAAACACACCTAGTCCAATTGACGAAGCTACACCAAGGCCAACCCACCATAGCCCAAATCTGATATAGCGAAGAAGCTCATCCATATGCTGCAAACAGATGCATGGTAAAAGAATTCAGAAACAATGACATTCAACATAATACATATTAATCTTTATAAAGCTGCATCTCCATATTGAGAAACATTTTCAGATGGGCTCATCATTCATTTAAGACATATATTCAACATCGTGTAAAATTGTGCAATATTCGTAACCTGTGGGCATCAAAGTGAAGGCAACATTTGGAGGGTACAATCTCATCGCTCATTTTCATTTTGAAAATCGATAAAAATGATAATATTTATTAGCAATTTAAAGATATTTGATTAAAAAACCTTAAAAAATCACAGTTTACATTTATGTGTTTAAGATATTTTCCCTCATGGATATTACTGCTGCCCCTACAAACAAATCTTAGCTAGAATTCAAGCATTGCACTCATAACTAGTACTTTTTGTTGCATGCGTTTAAAATAAATTTTGCGCATTTAAAATACATATTGTCTGTAATTTGCCTTTTAACATTTGATGCCTACTGGTTTAGAATCTAAGCCTTGAAAGCATTTTCATTAATTTAAACATATTTGAGAACTATTTTGTATTATACTTTTTTTTATTGTTCCTGAGGTTCTTATTCTGGATTACGATCATCCTTATAGTAAAAAATATATTGTATATCTGCAATAGATACTGTACATGTGAAAGTGAAAACTCAAAAATAAAGATAAGATCTTACCCTTCTTTGAACACAAAGGAAGGTAAGGTCTTATCTTTTCTTAATATTTATTGTAATTTAATTAGCTCAAATCCTGTGTAAACCTAAGTTAAAACATCTAAATATCAAATTAACAAAATCTATGCTTTTTACTTTTGTGCATTTACTCTGGTAGCAATCAGAATCCTGCTCTGCACAGACAAGCCAGATAGTGACTCAAAGGCACTGCACCAAAAATGTCAGCAACATCAAAGGAAATTAAATTTACCAGTTCTGAGAGTTTATAATGTCAAGGCTAACATTCTCAAGACATATACATTTCCAATAGTGTGTATTGAGCTTGTATCTAATACAAAAGTGTGAGTCATAGCTTGTGCTGCGGTCAGAATTCAGCATTTAATTGTACAAGGAATTAAGCACTGGCACCAGCTAATACTTGTTCTGTTTGTTCAAAACAATTTAGTACCAGATTGTTTCTTATTTTTTACTTTGCCTAAGGAAACACAGACCATAGGAATATGCAGCATGATTAAAGGTCCAGAATATTTTTAGAAAAATGTTTCTTTGATTTATGTGAGAATTGACTACAACTAAAATTTGTATTTGTAAAAAGAAACATAATACCATTTTCCCTGTGCTCAGCATTAATTTATTAATAAAATGATTTACTCTGTATGCAGCAAATGCACAAGCAGAGAACATACAGCTATTAACCTCATTAACACATTATTGATTCTTACTAACCTCAGTATCTAGATAACATTGTTATGATTATAGATTTACTTTTGTGTTACATCAGGTTATGCCATAAGTAATAAATCAATGCACAAGCAGAGAACATACAGCTATTAACCTTATTAACACATTATTGATTCTTAATTACCTCAGTATCTAGATAACATCGTTATGATTATAGATTTACTTTTGTGTTACATCAGGTTATGCCATAAGCAATAAATCCTGTACATTTGAGAAAACAGTGATTTGAGGAATATATTGGGGTTTTGGCATTTGGATATCAGAATCGACATAAATCTAATGGCCACAAACTTCCATGTATCCTTTCCAAATGTCCTAGGGGGGTTAATCATTGTTGATGGTGATTTATTTGGTTACTTCACTTTGCCCCTCTCATTTTTCTCTCTCCTTCCAATCATTTGAACATCCATTCTCTCTACTCTCCAAAAATCTCTGAAACATTTTCACTTGCAGCTCAGTAAACTTGCTAGTTCTCCTGTGGAAGACCTTCAAAGGCTCCTGATTTGAACCCGTGAAAAGTGAATATCTGCTTCAGTCTCTTTCTACCACCCTTCCCTACTTAAGACCTCAGTTACAGGTTTGTGTTCCCTGTCACACACTTAATTGTTTTGATCTTATTAAAAAGTCTAAAGTTGGGTGTGTTGCTTTGTTCTCTACATGGCACTCATTTTAGTCTTCTCTGCACTTGGGCATGGTAGGAAAGAACACTACCTCCCTTCCTATGAGCTCTGAGAAAAATAAGCCTAAGAATTCTTAAACAATCCTCAACCTCTTGATTATAAGCAGTTGAAACACTTGTGTAAACCCACTCTAGACATAAGTCATCAACTCGCAGAATGGATTGTTAAATGCCATGAAGACACTTAAATGAATAGAAGTAAAATGCTCAGTATCATTGAATCTCTATGCCTTGTTAATGACTAACGTCTATCTATGTTGCTTTAAAAATTCCCCTGGTTCATATCATTCCTGCAGACCCTCATGACACCCAGGAACAATGCTTCCTATTGACTACTGCAGTAGCAATAGCACGGTTCAATTAAGCAAGGATAACTGAACCCGAAGAGCTAACTTGGCTCAATGTCAAAGAAACAACTACGGATGAAATCAAACTGCTTGGGAAGAGCATCACCATCATAAAGCACTACCTAACATCCATCATGTTTAAGCAGAAAACTATTATATCAAAGGCCCTTCCTAAATCTACTAGCAAGGTTTACAAAGCCTTTACTATTTTCAAGAAGCCCTGAATCCTTACATAGGAGGTAGAGAAATGGAAAATATTTGCTATGCAGCAGCAGACTAATTTGAGTGAAGTTGTTCAAGGCTCCTATCCCCTGAAGGAAAGCCCTGACTATGAAGATTTCACAAGAGTTCACAATTTCTTTCAGTTTTGCTTATGTTAGTTTTATAGGGCAGAGTGTATATGCCTTAATGACCTGTGTTATTTCCTAGAAAAACTTGAATTTTCAGCACTCTTGTGGTTATGTCTATAAAGACAGACTCGTAAAGCTTTTTGATTTAATGATCTCTTTAGGACAAGTAGACTTCTGCTACAGGATAATTGGTTTTCTGAAGAATCTGTACATTTATGTGTAAATTTAAACTGATAGATTGAATGATTTGGAAGGGCAGGAAAAATATATATATCCTTGATATTTTTATTTTTTGAAGTCAGAAAAAAAGATCAACAGAAAGAAGATAAATAAAGAATTAGCCTTAAGGTGCCTTCCAATCAATATAACACATCTCTGAAAATGAAATACAGATCAAAAACTGTAGATCTTCCTGTAACAGCAATTAATGCAAGTAATTGCTTATGATAATAGTACGCTAATGTATTTGATTTTGCATACACATGAATTTAAACAAAATACCTTCTCATGTGGTCCTTTTACTGTCACAAATGCAACTCCTAAAGCTGTACTCAAAAGAGCAATCAGGAGAAATAACCATCCTTGTGTCGTAGCATATATAAACAACTGCTTAAGATGTTGCAAAACAGCCAAAGTGAAGAACTTTAACGTCTCAAAAGGATGTTTTGTCAGCACCAAGTCTTCCAACTGAATTTGCAGTTCCCTCTGTGATTCTAAAAAATGCATGTTCCAACCACAAAGTCAGTATTTAACTTTAATTTATTTACCTAGCCTGCAAATAACTACTGTATTTTTTGAATTTTCCATGTTCTGATTACTGGAGACCTACAAAATTGCCACTCAAAAGCAAGGAATAGATTCATTAATTTTAAAACATAAAAAATGTTGACTATGACAAAAAACTGAATGGAAACGGATTTGGTGATTAAAAAAATAGTGAATATACAAACATTCTATAATTTATACATCTTAAGACAGAGAGCACAACTCTAAAGATATTAATGATTCTGAGAGGCATAATTATAATGGCAGCAAGAGGTAAATTGAAATGGAATGACTGTGTTGACAAAAATGAAAAGCCCCTTAATATATATTAGATGGCCATTTACAAGTAATAATAATAATTGGTAATTAGTTAATAAATATAGTGTTTATATATATTTCTAGGTATTTGAATGTTTCAATTGTAGTTTTTAAATTGTGTTTGATTTAAATAATGTATAAACCTTCATTAATTATATATATTTAATTAGTATGTATAGGATATTTAAATATCTAATTGCATCTTTTTTTATACTAATAGAGAGGGATTTATTGGGACCCTGACTTTTTTAAAAATTTTAATATCAAAAAAAGGTTAACAATCCAACACTGACAACCGTAACTACACTACCATACCTCTCTTACAGAGATTATGTAAAAGATGCCAAGAGACCCATAGTCATACCCATCCCAAACAAACCCATGTATAGATCTAGGCCCAGAAACAAGTTGGAGACACCCAAGGCACATCCTGGGCACTGTATGTATGCAGGCAGGACATACCTCGCAGTTACCCTCGAGGTTTCAATGCCCAGGGCATGCAAGCAAGCAGGCAAACCCAGCAATTTCTAAGTTCCCAAACTCGCACGGACTTGCCCAAACTCAGTGAGTCCCGAGCTGGGTAACCTTGGGCAAGTTCCAAGGGCCCAGACTCAGACTTGGCCAAGTCTGGGTGAAGACTTGCCCTGACTCCCCGAGTGGCGAGTTTCAAGGTGACTCACTAAGTCCCGATGACGAGACTCAACCAGCAGAGTTTAAGTTATTTGCAAAAAACAAAGTTGGGTGTTTTAATAGATGTTTTTTTCTTCTATAAAATATAACATTTTTCTTATACTTTAAATTATATTTTATATAAATACTGTCAGGATGTTTGAGAATGGTTTCATATCTCCTAGAGTTATAATGGAGATTCTGGATTTTGGAAGATCCTAAAAATTTTCAGACTTAGCCAAATTTCAGTAATCAGCACACTTCCATCACTGTTCTTTTCCATAGCTTTTCCTGACTTATTCAAGATTTTTTGATATTTGGATTTTCCAAGAGCTCCCCTCATCCCCTGTACATACCTAAGTTTGCTATTTCCTTCAGCTACAATTCACATTTATACTTATGTGATAGATGTATATTCATGTACGTGATCAAAATTTCAAACTAGCTTCTATTTGATGATGTTATTGTGTCTATAAGCTTTATTCAATAAAGAGTGCATGAAATGGGCCTATTCAAGGACCTTCAAGGAATAATCCTTCTACAGTGGTTGAGAAAATTAGGCATTGGGTTCCTCCAGAGAAAGATTGGATTAAAGTAAATTTTGATGAGGCCTCAAAAGGCAACCCAGCTCCAAGCGGCACTGGTTTTGTAGTCAGAGATTGGAAAGGAAATATCTTAGTAGCAGGAGCGAAGAATTTGGTTGAAGGAACAAACAATGCAATCAAGGCTCAAGCGGCCCTTCTGGCCATCAGTAAGGCTAAACAGCTCAATGTGAAGAAACTTGACTTAGGAGTATCCCTAATAACAATCAACACCATATCTAAAGGTGAATCTCCAGTCTGGTATCTAAACAAACTCATCAAGAAGATCAGACTGCTCTTGGGGACCTTTGAAGGATTTAGAGTGACACGTGTGAAAAGGGAGGGGAATGGGGAAGTGGATGCCTTGTCCAAGGTTGGAGTAAAATTAAATGAGTTAGGGAAAAAGGAGTTAACTGAGGATTTCCGGGAGCTAAAAGGGGAATGATTCAACTGGGATTAGTAATCTTATTGGTTTGTTTGCTTCTTTGGTGTGTGTTTGAGGTATGTGATTTAGACATTGATATACATTAATGACTAATGCAAAATTTGAATTTGAAATGTGCCTCCCCCTGCCAGCCTTAGTAGTCATTAAAGACTACTTGGGCTGCTATTCAGTTTCTATGTACCATGATGTTCAATGTTAAACAAATGGATTTAGCCCTATGATTGGAGGCAAGTGGCGTCCTCCAAGTAAGCAAGCACCATAAGCGTTAATGATGAAGTTGAAGATATCAGATATCATAAGCGTTAATGATGAAGTTGAAGATATTAGAAATCATAAGCGTTAATGATGAAGTTGAAGATATCAGAAATCATGAAAGGACTTCTTACACGTGGAGCAGTTGGGGATGTTTAGCTTTCATTATACTCTTCCCAGCCAAAGCTGATTAATTTTACTATTTGATTAATTTCAGCGTTATGGCATAATGTTACAGTTTTTCTTTGAGCAGAGATGATAGTAGCATATTACTTGCTGTGTGACAAAGTTTAGTACTTACTATGTTTTATTGTATCTGAGAGCAGTTGAGTACTGTGAGTTATCATTATTTTGTTCATTTGCAAAGGAGCTCTTTTGTGAACATTGTAATATCAGACTGCTACTATTATTATTCAATAAAGTATTTGCTTTTGGTGTGGCTGGGTTTTTCCCCTCAAGTTTGAGGGTTTTCCCAGGGTAACTTTTGTGTTTTGTGTTCTGTGTTATCTGTTCTGTGTTTTGCTATTTCTGCTATAAGAAAAAACCAACATGGTATCAGAGCTGTTTTTTTTCCAGCCAGTCTGTAAGGTTTCGCAACAGTCAGACGATATTTAAACACTGGGAAATCGTAGATATATTGCTCTTGACTATAGTTTGCAGGAGAATTAACTTATGAAGATTTGCTTTGATTTACGGAGAAAGGATTGATGTTTCTGGAAAGCAGTAATGTTTAGTTGGGCCTTCATATGTTTGAGAAGCCGGCACATTATTGACGGGAGACATACTTTCAAGCATTGCATATAGTTTATGTCGTGAAAATTATTTTAATGTGACAAAGGTTACATTTGCCGAAGGATGATTATTATTATTGAAGCCGTTTATTAGTTTGGGCTTTTATTCAGGTCAAGTGGGGAATGCGAAGGAGAATTTATATTTTGCCGAAGACTTTATTCTAGCATGCCTTCAAGTTTGAATGATGAGGTGTTCAGACTATCATCTGCCGCTAATTTAAGCCTAGCATAATACTGTTGTGACCTCATCCGTGAGCATTCATGTTCAGTGCAATTCCAAGCTCGAGTTTGTTTGTTTTTTTGGAGACGTAAGAGAATATGCTAGCAATCTGTTGTGAATATAATTCATCAAAACCATCATGCTGTGGCAGGGTAAAAAGGAAGATTAGAAGACAAGAATACATTTTGTATTCCTATTTTGTATTCCTCATTGAGCATTAGGCAGTAAATGTGTTGATGGACCAAAAAATATTATAAGAGCCGTATTGCATTTAAGGTTCCCGTGTAAATTCATATTTTTGATTTGAGACTATATTTCAATTTTTTCTGTTGCTTTCCCTAAGTCGGCAAGATCCATATCAATCACATCTTATTTTTGGAATGTTACGGCTAAGTAATGTTTGTTATTTGCAGGAGAAAACTTATAAGGAGCATTAAAGTATTTCAGTTCGCACTTTATCAAATAGAGATAAAGTGGAGGGTGAAATATTTTTTAATTAGGGGGGAAATATTAATTTTTTTTAATAGAGATTTATTCTTGCCGACTGGAGGAAGCTGAATAGACTGCTACGCTACAAGAGGTCTGTGCAAGGAAGAGATAATACCATCTCTAACTATAACTTTGCATGTCTAGGGCGTGGCTCTCTTGTCTGTGGGCAATATTTTTACAATATGTGGATCAAGGAATCAAGTCGGCACTGGTATTTGACACAAGACCTATTTGTATATGAGAATGGATCTGCATGTAGCTTCCGAGTCATTTCAGATGAGTCATTTCAATTTTCAGATAGGTCGCTTTTCATATGGATGTTTTGAGAGGACAATTTGGAGAAATTCGTGCCCGGAAGTTACCATTGAGGGCGTTTAAAGGATTACATCAACCTTCTCAAACATTCATTGAGATAAGTATTTTATTAGCTCGGTATTCAGATTATTGTATATTAAAGATTTACTCTTTAATGCATAGTTAAAGATTAGCGGTGTCTTATTAGTTACTGATATATACAGTATTATATGAACGTTTAATGTAGTCTTTCTTCTTTAATTGCATCCAAGTGTGTAGATTTAGTTATAATTTTATTATTTTATTTAGTTTGTGTAGTCATAAATAACTTCTAGGTTGGTCCCACTTATATTATGAGAACTATTAAAAAAATTATTAAAGTGTTATGTTCTGACATTAGAGTAGTTGTATGTTATTATTTTGTTGATATTGTAAATAAAATTGGTATTTTGTTTTATCGTATATGATTTGGATAACTGTATGATTTCCAAGTTAGGCTGGCTGGAGTCGCCTATGATCACCGTTACATGTAGTTTGGACTTTGTATTTCTGTGAAAAATGTAGTTGCAGACTGGGAGATTTTGAAAGAGCACGCTTCTTATTTAATGCGGAGCTATTGAAGACTTTCAGTATTTTCTGAAGATGCCAGTTGCTAGCTGAGGTGTCGTTCAAGGTTGAAATGACTGTTTCAGCTCTGCAGATGGAAGCCAAAACTCATCAACAGAGACTCTGTATATTCATCTTGCATGAGTTTTGGGCAAGAATTTACAGACAGTGCACTTGTATCTGGATGTGACTGCAATCTGTGGGTTCTTTCTTTGCATTGGGCAAAGCATGTCCAGTATATTGCCTGGTTAAAGTGTGCAAATACTCTGCAGCGACTCTTCCTTCATATCAGGTTAGAGATTCAGAGGGAGCTTGAGCGGCAAATTGAGAGTGCCAAGTCCTTTGCAGAGGATCAGCAAGCTCGTGAAACAGTGTAGCTTTGAAAGCTCCTTGTTTGGTTAAACATTGGAGCCAACTGTAATTTATTGTGATAATCAAGGCTGTGAGAACGCTGCCCTTCTGAGAGGGAGTCTCTGCTGAGAGGGAGTTTCAGCATCAATTGCCCTCATTATGTGCTAAAATGCATATTTCTCTGTGAGAGAAATATGAGGTGAAAGCCCTTGTAATGTATATTTCTCTTGGTGAAAGCCCTTGAGAGATGTTGTTTTTCCACACATGGGAGTAGCCATGGTGAACATCATGTTGAGAGATTCCATATTGACATCACGTTGAGTGATTCCGTGATGGGCACTTGTGTATATGCTTCTTTCCACACATGGGAGTAGCCATGGTGGACATCATGTTGAGAGATTCCATGATGATATCACGTTGAGTGATTCTGTGATAAGAGCTTGTGTTTATGCTCATTCCACACATGGGAGTAGCCATGGTGGGCATCATGCTGAGAGAATCCATGATAAGAGCTTATTCTTTTCACACATAGGAGTAGCCATGGTGAATGTCATGTGAGTGAGTCCATCACATTATCACGTTGAGAGATTTCATGATAATTTTTTTGTTTTCTCACAAATGGGTGTAGCCATTGTGAGTGTCATTCTGAGAGATTCCATGACATAAGTATTTGAAAAGATATCTCCTTTGCTAAGAGGGAGTGTTGGCGATATGTAGCTTCAGGAGATATTTTCCATACCTGCTATAGTCTTCTCTATCTGAGACAAACATCTCATCTTCAGTTTGCTGCTCCTTCATTCTTCGTGTTGTGTATGATGTTTTATTGAAGACATAAGTTATGCTCAGTTGGTCGTCTTCCTTGAATGCCAGCGATTACTCTTCTTGTGTTCCGTTATCTAAAGGCGCTGGATGGACAGTTCATCCTATGGAGGCAACTGAACAGTTCATGTTCTCACCATATGAGTTATTGAAGAGACACTTTCTCTTATGTAACATGGTTGGTTTTACTTGGCAAGACAGCTGCTTCAGGTCAATCAAGGGTTATGTGCCATGGCATCTCTTGTGTAGTAACGGCAGATGCTCTTTCTTGAGTTTTTCATTGTTCATTCTACTATTTGATTAATTTCGGCGTTATGGCGTAATGTTGCAGTTTTTCTTTGAGCAGAGATGATAGTAGCATTATTACTTGCTGTGTGACAGAGTTTAGTACTTGCTATGTTTTATTGTATCTGAGAGCAGTTGAGTACTGTGAGTTATCATTATTTTGTTCATTTGCAAAGAAGCTCTTTTGTGAGCATTGTAATATCGGACTACTACTATTATTATTCAATAAAGTATTTGCTTTTGGTGTGGCTGGGCTTTTCCCCTCAAGTTGGAGGATTTTCCCAGGGAAACTTTTGTGTTTTGTGTTCTGTGCTATCTATTCTTTGTGTTTTGCTATTTCTGCTATAAAAAAAAAACCAACACTTAGTTCTATTACCGAAGACATTATAACTAGTAACTCTAATTTCATTTCATTTTTGCATATTAGAAGTAAAGAATACAAGCTAGCTGGTTATTTATAAATTTACAGCGGCCATTGATAATGACAATAATATTAAATTGATAAGTAGGAGCTATCATTATAAATTGATATTGACAATAATATTAAAATCAATATAAACACATATCATGAGACATGAGCTGCTAATGAATATTTATTATTCCTATAAATTAATAACTACAACAGAGCTGGAAAGGCATAATTATGCATATTTGTGATGGTGATATGGCATAAAATAAATTTCGCTAGCTATTGTTCATTTCAACAAAATTCTTTCGCATTTTTTTCTGTTTTTGTCAGTGTTTCAAACACTTAGGAGAGTTTTCTGGTTTGTTTTTGTTCTATGTTTGCATTGCAGCTGTCATTTGCATTTTCATCAACAAAAAAAAGAGCACCAGTGATGGTAGTGAAGGTGAAAAAATTCAAACTCAATAGAAAGCCCATGGTAGTACAAGTAATGCTGGAGGTTCTTCTGGTAGCGGGAGTGTTGCTGGGACAATTAGTTTGAAGAATGCCGTTTTGACTCTACAAAACTTATGCAAGGGCCCATTTAGTCCCAAAAACCTCTTTCACAATTTGCAAACTGCAACAGTCATAGGCAAAGATAAGGAAAAGAATCCAAAGAGGAGTAGAATATGGCCATGTCATTTGAGCAAAAAGGGCTAGAGGGCCAGCTACACAAGTGTTTACTCTCATCTTTTGACATAACTGGACAAAAGACAAAAAAGTGTAAAAAGATAGCCTAGCAGAGAAGGAAAAGTTAACTGAGTTGCACATGGATGGTGACACAAGAAATAAAGGAATGTCAGAAGACTTTATGCAGCCTAGTGTGTCATTGTATACACGATCTATAGACGTTGAAAGTCAAAGAGGTAAGAAAAGAGGCCACTAGTGTTGTAGGCATGTTCAACATGCAATCATGCTTAGTGGCTAAGTCATTTACTGCCAAAATTTTCTATACCAATATCATAAAAGTTCATATGATGCGCTCTTCGTATTTTAAACAAATATTCAAACACAACTTCTTGTTGATCCTTTGTTTCTCCCCCTATAGAACGTAAGCTATGCACCTCCCTCCTTGTTAAAGAGCATTCCAAGTTGAAGATGATGATGGAAGAGATGAGACAAGTTAAGATAAAGAATGGTCGCTCTATCATCATGGATGAGTGGACCGATATTAGACATTGGCCACTCATCAAGATCATTGTCGTGTTCAACTAGCTTTACTTTTTTTATGGCTATTGATTGCTTGGAGAAGAGGAAGGATGCAAATTTATAATTTCATATCTTGAACGATGCCATAGAAGAGGTTGGACTAAGTAGTCACTGTTTCAACTAATGTATGTAAGTTAGCTGGTTTGATAGTGAAGGGTGTTTACAAGCACATTTTCTAAATCCTTAGTTGTGTACACGATTTGAACAATGCATTAAAAAACAGTAAGAAGATAGATAGGGTGAATGCAGTGATGTTAGAAGGTAGAGCCATGCAAATGTTCACTTGCAACCATCACACCTCTCTTGCTTTGTTTAAGACTTTTTCATTGAGGGAATTCCCAGAGCATATGGATTTTATTAAAAAAAATTATTTTATTATTTATAAGTTTTCCACTTGTAAATTACTTACATTCTTTGAAAACAAGATTGCTCCTTCATCTCATATGTTGTGTAGATCATAAGATATGCTAATTAGACTCTCCTAGACTTGAAGAGATTTATGAGTCGTTTGACAACATGCTTGAATAAATGAAACAAACCATTTATGGCAGAAACCCTAATTTGGAATTTTACGAGGAGCATACTAGGTCCATTGTGACATGGTGATGGAACACTGTGAACAGCCGACTTCATATGGCAGCCTACAATCTAAATCCCAAATGGTATGCAGCAAGGCCTTGGAGAGAACCTCCATCAACCAATGAAGAGATGAAAGAAAGGCTCATGAAGGCCACTACAAGACATATATTAATAAGGAGTCTACCTTAGAACACAGTGACTATCCTTTGTCAATCTCTATCATTCAAAATTCAGCATTAGACACAAGAAAGGATAAAACAACATTAGATCAAACAAACCCTATTGAATGGTGCACAAGGCATGGCAAAGAGTACAAGAGTTAAGGATACTTGCCACTCATCTCCTTTCACAGATCATTAGTTCCTCTACTACAGAGAGAAATTAGTCTACATATAACTTCAATCGGTTGATCAAGAAGGATTGGCTTACCTCCACACTTGGAGAAGTCCATGGTCATGCCTAGCGCGTTATGACTCATAAGTATTGACAAACTCCAACTGTCACATGGGGATGTTAAACCCGAATATGTCACTACGATTGATGACAAGGAAGCATGGGAGCGGTCAGTTAGGGCTCCGTTGGATGAGGCAGCCCCTCATAGTGGTAGTTTCTCAAACTCAAACTCCAATTTTGATGCAATGTTATTAAATGTTGATTAGAAAAAATGCATATTTTCTATGTTTTTGTCATCTTGTAATTGAAACGTGCCTCCTTTGGGCATTTTTTTGTAATTTTTATTATTTATATGAATGTCTTTTCAAAGTTAACATATAAATTTTTTCAAATTTTCCCTTTTTTTATAGCAGTCCCAAGCCATCCCATAAAAAATGGGCCTCCCAAAAAAGTCCATCTTGGAAACCCATTCACCCCTGCAGTCCGTGACCTAGAAATTTGGTGGAACATAGTTATTTTTATTTCTGTTTAGAAAAATGAAATATTAGGCTTCTATCTCCTTACATTCTGAAAGCTCCAGTATTGTGTTTTAAATGTTATTGGTTTATACTGGTTTATGTGTTATATTGGAGTAGTTGTTAGGTGTCATCTCTTATAAATCAATTCAGTGTTTCTCATACTCTAAAATTGATGATAAATTGTGTGATCTGTATCTCTATCTCAAGAGCAACACAACCCCAAAAATAGACGCTCTTAAGGGAATACAAGTTCCATACCCATCTAAGAACCAAGAATAATCCAAACAAACTTAGGAAATCCAAATTAAGTGATTTTATTCATTCTTTCAGCTAATTATCTTCAGAAGTTGTGTACAGGATGAGATTTTTCCTCAAAAAATGCATGGGTGAATACACAACCAGTATCATGTTGATATAATCTTTCTAATTAAGAAAGTATATTGTACCTCTAATAAAAGAAAAGCAAGAAATGAAAAGAGCATTCATCAAACATATGCAGCAAAGTCCCATGTAAAGGCTTCCAAACAGGATAGCTGCTTGCTAGCAAATTTTGAATCTCTCAGGTACTCTATCGTAGGAAGAAAGAATCGTTAATCTGGCTCAAACACATACATATCTCAAAATGCTTTGTATATAACTTTTATAGTTCAAGACTTAAAATGACCAAATCAATAAAAGAACTCTCAGTAAAGTATGAATAGACAAAAAAAATCATAAACCGGGAAAGTTCATAACATGAAATTGAGAGCAAATGTAAGAGTGTTGGTAAACATGACTAATCTTTCTGTTTATTGATTATAATAGAAAATAACGTACAGCCAAATTCTTTTGCATAACCTAAAAGAGAAATGTTACAGATGATGAAATCACTGATTTCTCCACTGGATTTAATAGGGAGGCTAAAAAAAGAAGTGAATGAGTACGTAAGGAGGGCTCTAGAGCCCAAAAACAGTTGTTGAAGTCAACGTCAAAGAAGGAGGATTACCAAAATGGCTGGTTAACTATAGTTTTGCAATCAACTGCTCTTTAAATTGCTGGTTAACTATAGTTTTGCAATCAACTACTCTTTAAATTGCTGCTTAACTAGAGTTTAATAATCAACTGCTCTTTTGATTTTTTTCTTTCAAATTTCTCTAAATGGCTCACAAAACCACAAAAACGATGGCTCTTGAAAGGCAGGTAGCACAGCAAAACATTTTTTTATTTCATTTTTAACGAATATCACCGTTACTTTCCTGTTTTACCAGTTACTTTTGCAACCCTGCCACTCCTTAAAGACTTGTACAGTTTGGGCTACAGATTGATAGCCGGTTGAAACCAAGTGCTCAGTAAGTAACACTAATATAAATCAGGAGGCACAAATTCAGGTCGGGGAAAGTCAATCAATCTGCCTACGGGTGATCGCAATCACGAGTTCAAATCCCACTGGCAAATATGCCCGATCTCAAAAATCGGACTTACCCAATCCAACGATTAAGAAACCAATACATAGAATTTGGAAAGGAAAATCAGTTACTCGGATAGGATGAGCCCAGTTAGCAAAAACATAGGCCCCGTTTCAAGTTCACATAATGCACAACAAAGTTTTTAAATTGAATAAAAACTGTATCCTATTCGCTCGAAACAGCGGTTCCCTGCACAGCTAAATGTGCATGAAAGTTCCGAGTAAATTTAGCAAAAGAGATGCGTACCCCGCGGTAATGGATTTTAAGCCCATCCCTGAGACAGTCGTGACAACTAACCCCAAAAACCGAAAATTACAAAACCCCAAAATAAAAGCAATTAAGACTGTCAAGAACTTACTTGAGATCGGCGAGCGTTCCATGATCTCCTCCTGCTTTTGAGGGCCGGAACTGATCGCAGAGGCCGCATTAGATGAATCCATGGCTTCCCCACTAAAGCATGCCTTCCAAAAGCTCTGCCAATTAGATGAAACGGGCCAAATGTGAGTGCGCGTAAGCCTAGCACTGACACTTCACCAAAACAAACCCTTGCCTCTTTCTAGTTCGCGATTTTCTTTTTGCTCGCCTCTGCACTTGTAACAAATTGCAATGAATTATTTGGATTTTGGCCTGTGAATGCAGCGGATAATATGAAAAAAAATCTGATGCAGCGAGAAAATCCGCAACCCCAAAAGACCAAATCCTTCACCGCAAAAAGGAAGGAATTCTATTATTATAATTTATAGGATGACGAATGCATCATGCATATTGGTTCCAAGTCGTTTGATTATATGTGGGTAACCACTTTATAGTTGCGGCCACACAAACTGATTCAATCGAGTCAAACATAGAGATGAATTTATTATAGGGTTTCGTATCGCCGCATGAAAAGCATTATAGTAGTGTAGGACAGGCAATTTCATACGCTTCCTTCCTTGAAGAAACACCAACAAAAGGGAACCCAAACATTGGCGTGCTGAACATGTTCGTGCAAAGGAATATTCGATTCTGCACTTCTTTCTTTTACTTATATAGGTTAGCACCATGGAAAGGAATTATTACTGGTAGATGTCATTTTCTCTATAATTATTATAAACATGTTAAAAGTTACTTTCACAAATAAAAATATACCTTTTAAATGTTGAAATAAAGAAGAAAAACATTAGTGGTGGGGTATATTTTAGGAGGATGAACTTACTTGGATGATAAGATTGACAAAGTTTATGTATATTAAAGAGAATAGATTTTAATAGTCTATAATCAATAGTAGTCATTTGTTTTTGGATTCAACATTGTAGAAGATTTTTGCATCAAAGTTTTGGAACGCACTCTATGATCTATCATCCTACAAATGTTTCATTATGATGATGGATCATGAAGTGTGATCCAAAATAGTGATGCAAAAATCTCATACATAGTTGAATCTAGAAACAAAACTACTATTAATGGAAATTGTTATAAAATATATTTTCATTTGAAAAGAGTGTTGATTAGAGTTGTGCATCTTGAATTACATTTCGATCAAATATACATTGAGATATAACTCAAAAAATGAATTTGAGAATTAAATTATTGATTGGGAGTTTGAGATGATTGGACTATGAGGAGACAAGAATTTGGGATAAAATAGTGGCAGTGATTTTATCTTGAGGTGCAATATTGTCTTAAACAAAATTTGACTTGTGATGCTTGCAACACATATACACATGTTGATATTTAAAGTATGGAAAAAGATGGTGGTTTTAAGAAACATCGTGGAGGCTAGCTATGCAATTATTGAAGTATAAAACTTCCTTGTGTCTTTGTCAAGCTTTAAGAATGAGTTGGTGTTAAGTGTAAAAGAGATTTGGAGCTGGATGTTGATGTTAATGTATGATACAGAGGTTGTTGTGTTAGACTTGCAAATTTCTTAGACACGTGTGTGCAAATGTGTTGTAGTGGAATATACTGTTAATGTGATGTGATACATTGATGTGTGTAATGGCCTATGGATGATTCATTTCAATACATGACCTAGACACCAAATTTAAGCATGTTAGGCACACATATCAATGTCTAACAATCATATCAAGTAATATTAGTCATGAAATATAAAATTTTAAAATTTGGAAGAGGTGGGTGAGATCACAAATATGATCTTATCGAGGAAGAGGATTGTTGTTGCAATGGTAAAAATGTTCTAAAAATTGTACTAGAGATATTTTGATTTGAGTATCATGGCATAACATGTTATAATGAATCTTGTACCATAAATGTGTATGTAGAAGAGCCCAATGATGTGCTAGAAATATTTACTAATGGTGTTGACACAAAGAGACATGAATTGTTTTGTGGAAAATTATAAGGGCCAATTTTTTTCTCCGCAACATAAAGATGATGTTTATAAATCAAGAATTTTTTCCAGAATTTTTTATTTTTAAGTTATATGGTTTTGTATCATAAGTTGTTTGGTTAACAAAACTATGTAGTAATTTTTGTTCGCAAGTATTCCTTCAAAAAACCATTGTGGTTCTATAAATTCAATCTTATGCAACTCTTGCAATTAAAAAGTCAACAACAAATTACACACATAAGTGTAGCAACAAAAAATATTAAAAAACTAAACTCAAGACTTACCAAATCTATTATCAAATCTTTGAACCATATGACGTTAAGATTGCTCATTACCTTTTATCTTCATTTTCTTGCTTTGGTCTAGCCTCAAACATTATCATCCTCCTCTCACTCTAATGAAATAGAGGAGAGGAAGGGTATTGGTTGTTTGCATCTAATATTCATTCAACAACATGAACATCATTACCTCATTCTTTAGTTGGTGATAATATAGATAGATCATATAGTTTTTATTTCATATTAAGTAGGGGTATTGTAAGAAACATGCATTTAAGTTTTAACAAACTACGAATTCAAATTTGGCTTAAAGGATGATTTTGAGCTCAAATGTCTTATAAATTATAAATAAAATCATTTGCATGTCTATGATAAGAAATAAGATCTAAATAGATTTAACAAGAATTGTGTTAATACATTTTTCTCAGCAAACTACAAGGATGAAGTAAGCATATATCAACCACCCAAAGGAGTTTAACTCAAGGATAAAGTTGCTTCTTCACTCCTTTTGTTTTTCCTTCCAATAATATGCATTATTAACTATGTGATAATTTTTTCCCTCAAAGTTGTTTTAATAAAGTTTATTATTTAGATCCATATACCTAATATAAATTTTATTATAAGTTAGATATTGCATAAAAATATTTTTCTTTTTTGGTCAATCTTCTAATACAAAATATATATCCTATATATTCATTCTCAGGTGTTACATATATATTTGTCCTCCACCTAAGCTTATGAAATAGTTGTAGAGATTTACAGTCCATACATAAATTATGATGACATTTAATTGGCATGCCATCTTCTCTTTCTTTTCCTCTATTTGACTATCCTGCTTCTATTTTAGCTTAGATAGTCATTGATTGTAAAATGTTACATGGTTTTCCATGATACATTTTTTTACTTTGGTATAAGTTGAAATATTTTTGAGAGGGTTCACAATATTTATTTTGCCCATCGTATCAACAATAGATTCACATTGTTCATCACTGCAAAGATCAATAGTAAGAACAATAGAAAAGCCCATGTCTTGCATGTATTTTATATTACGTCATTGATTAAAGATGGCATGGTGATTTGAGTAACCCCGCATTAGGGAATACCATAAAAGAAAACTCCCAATGCAATGGAACTATCAATCTCACCTAAAGGATCAAACGGTTGTTGTAATATTTTGAAGTGGTTAATTTAATAGTTCTTTCAAAATTATTTTGATATTAGATGAACATCAATGAGTTGGCTAGTTGGCCGACCTAATTCATTAGTATCCTTTTACAAATATGAAGGAATGTAGAAAAGAGAATGTGTATTGTCTGATCCATGTCACCTTAGTACTTATTGAAAATAATATAAAATTAGCAAGTTAATCTAGTGTCACCATTGGTCAAAGGTGAGATGATGGATAAATAGGTTCCCCCATTTTGATAAGAGATAGGAAGCACAAGATGGAGTCCTAATCAAACTTAAAACTATTGGTCATCTCTTAGATTAATGATGTGTGTAGTATTTCAAGACTATTAATATGATAGCTTTCAAGGGGAAATTGCACTTTTTTAACAAAATAAACACATCAACTAGTAGTGGAACCCAGTTCCAAAAATAAGTTCTTGAAGATATAATGTCATGATAAGGACACGTGGCACATTAAGACTTCTCAGACAAATTGATAATATTAACACATGTTTTTTGTTGTTTTGTTGAGAGAATATAAATATAGTATCTAGTACATATGGACTCCTTGAGTTCAATCAATATGGTTAAAAGGATTCTCATTTGATGATTGAAATAAGAATAACTTGAACAAGGAATACATGCTAAGTATTTCATCAAAAATGTCACCTAGAGAGTTGACTTGAGCCCATTCACATGGATTCCTAGCATGCAATCTCTAAAATGTGAAGTTTTGACATCTTTTTATGATGTTATAAATATCTATGTAAAAAGAAAAATGAATTTCTAATGCTTTGAACTTTAAAAGAAATATATTATATTTCATATATTTAGTTAATCAAGAAAAGTGTAGCTATGAAAGTTTAGCCTTTCATAATTATGTAAAGAGAACTTTACACACACACATATAGATGTATGTGTGCATAGCCATACATGTATATACATACATACATGTGTATGTGTGTGTGTACATATACATATAAATTTTATGAATACACATATGTTTCCTCTATTATTTTATCACAATTTAATTTTGATTTCATTCTAAGCCTTGGTTTGTTCATTTAAATCTATAATTTTCAAATGAGATTGAAAGCATGCATGAGAGTGATAAATATATTTATCATCATTTGATAAATACTTATATACATGCATTTTCATCTTGTTTATATATGGGGTTGACTAGTCTAAGATGATGTTATAGATTTTGTTTTCTATTTTTTGTTTTTTGAACACTTAATTGTACTTTACATCATTCTTGATTTCCTTACTAATTGTATGCTCTTTTAAAATGATAATGTTGTAACATCATGAAAATTATATATCTGTGTGATTCTTTCTAGGAATTCAAACCCATGGTAATTAGGATACTCTTTATGCTTACTAGTGTGCAAGTTGATGTGTTTTTATGTTAAATATAGTTTAAAAAAATTTGTCTCAATCTGTATTCCATCTACACACCCAAGAGTCCAAACTCCCCCACCAAATCCTTTATTCCCAACCCTAGTTCATATCTATAGGTGCATAATTAACCAGACCACTTCTATGTGCATAGATGTACCTAAACATTTTAGATTTAAATATATAAGTGAGGCCCATGTTTTCCTCCCTTATTAACTAAATCCTATGATGTAGACATCTCAACAGACCAATGGAATCCTTATCAAGTGACCTATTGTCCTTGAAAGGTTCATTTAATTATCGACCAAAGACATGTCTTCTTGGATGATGTTGACACATATGCGTGGACAAGAACTCTCTAATTTACCTATTAATTACATATAAGAAAATAACTAAATTGAACAAACTAAAACAAAACATAAACAATGTTGAAAGTAAACCTATCTAATAAGCAATGGTTGTGGGCTATTAGTGAAGAGATAAAACAATGGTTATGGGTGATGAAAAACTATTACTATACTACAACTTAAGATTTACAATCCTATTTTATTGATACCATTAATAGATTATAATGAATTATTCTTAATATAAATATCTTAATAGTTTAATGTATTGAAGTCACTAACAAATTAACTAATATTAACAATTAATAATCTAAATTGTAAAGAGGATTAAAATACCTCAAGTGGACCTTGCTTGAGTGTTGTAACCTCTAATCACAAAGCTCAGTCAAACTTGGGATATCATCGACATTTTAATTTTATGCAATACTCAAAATAGATACATAACTTATCACAACAACTTCATTATATTTGGTAACCTCAAATGCTAACAAGATTTAAGCTTTATACACAATCCCAATAGTGGGATACTTAAGATTGAAACAAACTATTAACATTTATTCAATCCTTCATAGTAACGAGGGCAAATTATTCTCATATAAAACTGGAAATAAATATCTAACTAATAGGAGTCACAATTCTAATCAAACACTTATTACAATTCAAGAATAGAAAAGATAGGAAATAAGAAAGACAAATAAATACCACAGTGAACCATGTCTCTATCATCCCAAAAGATCCTCTACATTTTTCATATGCACTTATTCTTTAATGGAAATGTCAACAAAATGAACATTTCATTGTTCCCCGTCCTTGATATTTTTGTTTCACTTGGTACCTCCTTGACTACTTCCTCATGAGTTGCAAGGGATACCATGCAATAGATGATTTGCGTTGGTTGTGGGTTAGTAGTCAAACTTGTAAGGAAGTAAACAAGCAAAACAACTTCCTACACTAACCTTGAGGGCGGGTAATGTAAAAACCTTCTAAGATTTTTATAAAATTTATAGAAACTTAACATAAATAGAATGCATACCACAACATAGTGATTTACGTGGGCAATATTCTTTCGGGGGAAAAATCCCACACTCCAAAAGTTCCCAATATATTATTCAGAAATCAACAACAAATTACAATATACTTGCAGAGAAAGCTTCTTATAAGTTTATTACCAACCAAAGATCCAAAGGTAATTGGATAGCTATAAGAATCTTATGCATAACATCCATCTCACTCACCTAATATATAGGAGATATAATACATAAAACTATCAAATAGTATTACAAAACCATGATCTAAAAACCACTTATAAAGTGGTGCACACATTATCCCCAATCCAATATGACCTATGGTGTGTCCAAACATACACCAACATCTGTAACTCCCTTTTAAATCTCATTCATGTGTTCAACAAGTTTTTACATTTTCTATTTCATGAGACCCAACTTTTGGAGGCCCACTTGTGGTCCTAAGTGAGAGAGATTTTATAGTATAAATACACTTTCAAGCAAGGTGGAGGTTGTAAGCAAGGATGTAAACCTCTTGAAAAAGAGAGGATATTTGTGCATTACAAATAATTATATGCAAGAAAGGACATCAAGTCATAGAAGATACAACTCCACAAAGGGAAGGTGGATCCTTAGGAAGAATAGAATATTGAAATAATATTCTTTTCCCCAAGCATGGAGACAGGGATAAGAAATACTATTATGTTGCTTAAAAAATATTATTGCAACTGAAATTGTACTACCATGAATGACAATAAGCCCCCAAAATATAAGTTGCCAATGTCACATAGCGAGAAGCAACATAACAGGAACTCAAATGTTAATTACAATTATCATGAAAAAGATAACACTCATTGACATCATAATCAATGAGTTTTTGGATTTTAATATGCATATCATGACATTCATTAGTGGAGTGGTCATGAAATTTGTAATACATACAAAAAGGAACATTTTAAAGATGTTGTATACATTTATTTTTTCATTGTATACATTTAGAATAGAATAGTATAAAACTTCACCTACATATCACAGAATGATTCAAGAAGCCCTGCAAAATTGTGATTTGTAAACTAAATAGTGTTATAGTACTTGTATACACTTAAAAATGGCTTCATTAATTGATTAAATATTTATTATTTAATTAATAATTATTCCTCTATTTGTTAAATAAATTATTCAATTTATTTAGTAAATTCACTATAGTCTATTCCTCTATCCCAAGTCTTCTGATTAGTCTTATTAAAGTGATTTAATTAAATATACAATCACCTAAATATGACTAAGTCCCCTAGTCCACCTCACCTACCTAGTCACTTGACACATCACTTTGGCTAAAATAAATTATTATTATTAATTATTTATTAGTAATTATCCTCACCCACACATGTCCTATTCTTAAGGGCTATGTGGCCTCATAGGACTTGGTCTCATGACCACATGTCCTCTCTTAAACCAAGTCAAGAGACGTGCCCTATTCCTAAGGGGCTTCTCAAGCCACCTCTAAGGGTCAAAGGTGACTCATGGGACACTTGTACAAAGAGTCCTCATGAGGAAAAGGTCTCTCCCTCTTTCTCTCTTGGGTCTTTGAGAGACACTTGACATGTGTCTTTCCCTTCCACCTTGTTCTCCTCCATGTCAATGTGAGAGGAACATCATCCCTATTCTCCCTCTCACATTCCAACTACATCCCCCTTTTTCTCAACTCCTTCAACCAAGTCAATCCTAGCCCTAGGATCTTCCACCTTTCATTCTCCACCGTAGGATTGTGCCACCTAGGCCTAGATCATCCAAAAATCTATAAAAGGTGCCTCATTTCCCCTTTGAGAGCTAATAGGTATTTTTGTAATAGGCATTCAAGCAATCAAGCATCCAAGCATCCAAGCATTCTAAAAGCATTCAAGCATCCATATTATCATCAAATCCATCTTACATTCCATCCATTAGTTGCATAATCAAGCTTTAAGCTTCCTTGCATTCATCATCAAATCTCCACACTTTGGTAGCATCTTGGGAAAAGGCTTCGTTTGGAAATCTGAGAGCTCAACATCTTCAAGAAATCAAGGCTAGGAGAGCAATGGAGACAAGCTACATGGTAGGTGAAGGTAAAATGTTGTTTTAGCTTCATTTTGATTGTATTCTTCATTGTAGTTTGCTAATTAGATAGATTTATTAATCTTAGAATAGTTAATTTATCATTTAGAATAGTATTCACCTAATTTTGCATACAGTACTAAATAGTAAACTATAAATCAAAATTTTGTTGCCAAATTTTGGCCAAATCATATTAATATATCATGACATAGTACTATATACATTACATACTACTCAACCCACCAAACAATACTAAAAAAATATTAATATTTTAAACTATAGGCACTTGACATAGAGGCATTATGCTAAAAAATTTATAACTCACCGCGTTTCAAGCCCATGGGTTCATTAACCTAGTATTCCTTAGATGTGCATCCTAGTTTTGGGTTCTTCGCCATCGTTTGTGTCATTTTCTTCTATCATTTTCCTCACCACATTTTCTTCTTTCATCTTTCCCACCACATTTTCTTCTTCTCCCTCTCAATATTCCTGATGTGTTCTTCCAAAAGGGCCCAACCTTTGGCTGCAAACACTCTCCTATCTTCCACATCAACTCCCTCTCTCCAAACCAAGAAGGATTTGAAGGGAGGTTGTCCCCCTTCTACTCTACACCAAAATCCATCCTCTGCATGGAAGCCCTTCCCTGGTTCTGCCATTGCCACTATCTACAAGCACGCATGCCCTCATCACCCAAATTGCTTCTTCTCTAGTACCAAACTCCAAAGTCCATGCCAAAAGTATGGTTGCATTGTGAATATTTGCTCAATACCTATAAATAGAGTTGATAAAATTATCTCCCTACAACAAATGAATGATTTGCCAAAATTCTCTATTATCCAAACTGAGCACATTCTTCATTCTTTTAATAGAAAGTTCCCATAAAAAGCATTGTTTTTGGGTAGTAGTACATAGGGTGAAGTTTGCCTCCATATTCCCAAATCCTTCCAACGCTAGTGCACAAACAGGGAAAAACACTGAGCTTCAATCTTTCAAACATGAGAAGGGGAAATAAAAGTAAAACCCACACCCAACATAGAACAATAAATCCTAAAGTGGTCATGGATGTAGAGTACCAAAGTATCCCCTCTTCATGCCACGTCCACCCTGTAATAAGAATTAATCACATCACCCTCTCCATCAATCTCTTCATACACTTTGAAAGTCTGTAAAATAATTCTTACACCCCATTATATCTTTGCCTTGTCATATATAATTCTAATCATTAGTTCATACCATCATTCCCCAGTCCCTCAATTCCACCAAATTTCCATTAATTAATTTTAATATAAATTAGTGCTAATAGCTAGTAGTCCAAATTTAAAATCAAATACAAACCTATAATCACAGTGTCATAAATTCATCTCTCTAAAATCTTCAAAAATACAACCAATTTTTTGGAATGTCACCACCCATTTGAAAAGGGTGCCAGCAATAGTATTTCCCTCTCTCAAAGTATGTGTGATCTTAAAGTTTTGAAATCTATGCATTTTTTTACGGATAATGTGCACTATCTTACTAATTTTCCAAGCATGGATCTTCCCTTTTGAGATAGCATTAACAATTACCTAAGAGTCCCCTTCCAAATGATCCTGCTTGCTAATTCCACAGCTAAGAGGGTAGAGACATCGTCTCACATCATTCTTTGTTCCATCCTCTAACTTGGATGTTGTCATGACAACTATGTTGTCTTCCGCGTCTATTACCACACATCCTGCGCTCAAGGGGCTTGGGTTCCCTTTGGAGGCACCATCAAAATTAATTTTAATCCACCCTTGATTCGGCTTTAGCCAGTGAATATCCTCCCTAGTCCTATCAACTACAATTGCATCCATATTATTATTCTTATTAATTTATCTTAATTTTAACTGAGTTCTTTTTAAGGAAGGAAATGGTTGGTGTTATAGTTGAGCATGTTTCAATAGGTGTGATTATATGTTAATTTAATGTTTAAAGTTGAGCAACTATTTATAATAGGGGCACTTGCCCATGTTTCAAATGGTATGATTATGTGTTAAATTAATATTTGATAGTCATGACTTATATGTTGTTGGTATTGATTATTAATACTCATAATTAATGAAATATATTCTATAGATGTAGAAAATAATAAATCATGTGATGTGAATCAATGTAGCAATAAATTATGATTTCATCGTAATTATTTATTTGCGAGGACGAGATACTCCTTTGGGTGATATTTGAAATAAGGTAGGTCTTGTGAATGCTTTTTTTTGTTCCATTTTGAACCTTATCCTCCCCATTTATGATTTACACCAACAACAATAAAACTAAAATTGAATGAAAAAATCACACATCCATTTGATATGATAACAATGCAAAAAGATCGACTATTTATAAATGACAACTGTTAAAGTTGCCATTAGAGTTGGGGTTAGGATTTAATTAGGTTTACGATTAAACTTTAATCTTAGTTTAACTATGGTTTGACTTAAGGTCGGGTTTTAGTTACATATGGTTACACTATTTTTTTAATTCAAAAACTATTAATCTTAGGATTAAGGTTTAATTAAGGTTAAAATTAGGATTAGGGATCATTTACACTTACAATTAGATTAGGGTTTATATATGATTAGAATTAATGTTACCATTCAATTAGAATAGAGAATACATGTTAGGACTAAAATTACATTTTAACTAGACATCTCTCAACTATTTTACATAAATTTTTAAATATGCTAGTATAAAAATAAATTTAAAATAATATATTTTCTCTTACACATATAATCTAAAATTTCAAAATAAAGGTAAAGTTATGTGAAAAAAAATGTCAACACTTTTATTTTACAATTTAACTCTTAGACATTGCAAGTACACCTCTCCACATTATTTTTTTAATAAATTTTATTAAGTACATTAAATTCTCAGAACCTCAAGCAAGGGTAAGAGAATCTTACGTGAGGAATATGACATGGTTAGTTGTTACGTCAAAAGTATGCACGGGGATGACAAAATCCACAAGGCAAGGAAGTTGAAGATAGATATACGAGGGCGAAGTATAGCGCATGTCTCCATATTTTTTTAAAAAGAACACTCGTAAAATAAACAAGTATTTATAATTTTTTACATAAAATTATAATTGATATATATTTAATATTATAAAATTTAAAAAATAGTTAGTATAATTAAATAGAAAATTAAAATATATAAATATAAAATACTATTAATATATATGTTTTTTCATTTTGTCAACTATTGGTTTATTAGAAAAAGTTATTATTTGCTTTTTAAATAAAATGATATTAAAATTCTAAAATATGTTAACAATTATATATAAAATTATTAAAAAATATTTAAATATTTAATATTTATTTCATTTTTAAAATAAATGTAAATCAAATAATTATAAAAATAAAAGTGTCATTATATATTATAATGATTATTCAATGGTAGTTTGAGACTAATGATATTGTAGTTGTTTAAAGTGTAAAAAGGTGAAATTGTAACAAACATTGGGCCTATTTTTTTTAATAAAAATTATAATTATAATTATAACCTTAATTATAATTGTTATCTTAAAATTAGCATACTTAGACATAGTTTATGTTATCATATATTCATAATTTGTTTTGCGGTCAAAGTTTCTTAAAAAAAAAAAAAAACACATATGTGTTACTCATGTTTTGAAAATTACTTATGGTACAAGTTTGTGTAATAGTCTAGCTATTTGAGTTAAGTATTAAATATGTCATTCTCCTTGTTGAATTTATTTATATATCCTTTTGGTTTGTATAGTCATAATAGTTGTATTGTACACTAATTAATTTAATAGTTGATGAAAGTATGTTGCTATTATTGTTCATAAATATATGTTGTAGTAATATATAGTTGATTGTAGGGCCTTAGAATTTACAATATTTTGTACAACACATGGTTAGAAATAAGCATAATTAAAAATTATATTTGTAAAATTTGAAGTGCAACAAATTAGTACATCACATCATTGTTATACTATTTAAGCAGACATTGTTTTGCTTTTATGAGTAATTAGAAACAAACTAAGGAGGGCTTAATAAACGTCTCTCATTTATAATACTCAAATATTCTTTCCAAAAAGGCATGCTTAAGTAATGTGTTAGTTGTTCAGAACAATGCACCTTGTGTGGGCTTGCGTGCACAAAAGACAATTAGAATAAAGTGAGCCCAAAATAAATGAAAATAAATCCCTTAAATGGGTATAGATGAGATTAGGTAAGGGTTCATGTGTTACTTCTTAAAAAACTATAAGACAATTAGAAAACAATAAATCCAAAATGAATGAAAAAATAAATAATTATTGCCTTGTGAAACATGTACAAAACTATTAAAATATTATAAAACTATTAAAATAATTATTTTAAAATATGTTAACAATTAAAATAATTATTTTAAAATATGTTAATAATTATATATAAAACTATTTAAAAATATTTAAATATATAATATTTACTCCACTTTTTAAAATAAATACAAATCAAATAATTACAAAAATAACAAGTGTCAGTGTAGATTATAATGATTGTACAATGGTAGTTTGAGACTAATGATATTGTAGTTGTTTAAAGTGTAAAAATGTGATATTGTAACAAACATTGGGCCTATTTTTTAATAAAAATTATAATTATAATTATAACCTTAATTATAATTTTAATAATTATTATTATCCTAATAGTAACATACTTAGACATGGTTTATGTTATCATAGATTCATAATTTATTTTCTGGTCAAATTCATTTTTTTATTCTTTTTGTATAAGACCCAAATGTGTTACTCATGTTTTGAAAATTAATTATGGTACAAGTTTGTGTAATATTCTAGTTATTTTCAAGTTAAGTATTAAATAATGTCATTCTCCTTCTTGATTTTATTTACATATTCTTTTGATTTGTATAGTCATAATAGTTGTATTGTAGACTAATTATTTTGATAGTTGATGAAAGTATGTCATTATTATTGTTCATAAATATATGTTGTAGTAATATATAGTTGATTGTAGGGCCTTAGAATTTACAACATTTTATACAACACATGACTAGAAATAAGGATAATTAAAAATTATATTTGTAAAATTTGAATCACAATAAATTAGTACATCACATCATTGTTATATTGTTTAAGCACACATTATTTTGTTTTTATGAGTAATTAGAAATAAATTGAGGAGGGTTGAATAGACATCTCTCATTTATAATACTCAAATATTCTTTTCAAAAAGACATGCTTAAGTTATGTGTTAGTTGTTCAAAACAATGCACCTTGTGTGTGTGTGTGTGTGTGTGTGTGTGCATGTGCATGTGCACAAAAGACAATTAGAATAAAGTGAGTCCAAAATAAATGAAAACAAATCTCTCAAATGGTTATAGATGAGATTAGGTAAGGCTCGAGTCATGTGTTAGTTCTTAAAAAAACTAAAAGATAATTATAAAAAAGTAAATCCAAAATGATTGAAAAAATAATTGTTGCCTTATGAAATATGTAGAATTGATTATAATATCAAAATATTATGTTTATTGTATCTGAACATTTTTCCCTTCTTGCATTTATTAAAAGAACATCTTTTAGTTTCATAGAATTCTTTTTTCTATTAATTATCAAGGAAGAAGCATACAGATAGTTTATCAAATTGGTATGGATGTCCCTTATACAATGAGCATTATTTCATCCCCCAAAGAACTACTCAAATTAGTTCATTAGTACACATATGAAAGTTCTCAGTTATATAAGGGTAAAAGCACAATTGAGTGTCACCTTTTCGGCTAACTCAAATGACTCGGCCTAGTTAGACTCGACCGAGTCTAACTGGGCCGAGTACATGTAGGTGCCACACGACGCCGAATGGCATCTACGTGGCCCAGTAGACTAGGCCGAGTGGTACTCGGCCGAGTAGGACTCGACCGAATCTAATTGATATTTTTAATATAAAAAACCATCTCAAGCCCCTCATTTGCACACTATTTTGGCTATTTGTGTGGGGCCAACCCCATGGGGACTCGATCAAGTCAGACTCGGCCCAGTCAAACTCAGCCTAGTCAGACTCGGCCGAGTCTACCTAGGTGGCATGCCATGTTGGTAGCCAAACCTCCAAAAACACAAAAAAACTAGATTTTTGCACTTATGTTGTAACTTTCTCTGATCAAAATAGAAAATGTTAAAAAAATAAAAGTACCCTTTTGTAGATCTTGGAAGTATGATTCTGGACATATAAATTTTATATTGTTTCAGCTACAAAACATTAAACAAATTTGCTAAAAACTACATGTAGGTATATTAAACTTTGAGAAGACGTTGATTTGGAAAATATAGAAAAATGCTAAATCAATTCAGAAATTTTTTAAAACCATATATGACACTACAGGAGAGAGTCCTCTTCAAGAATATGTAATTTATTTGGTTTTTGGCATAGTTTTGATAGGGAAAAAGTGACGGGAGAAAAAATTGTTGATTTCAAGTAAGTTCGACTTTGAATGCTTATAACTGGTAAAGTATAGATAAAAAACACTTCTTTCTTTTTTCCTGCACTAGATATACATATCATCTAAAACATATTCTGAAATTGGAGGGAAAAATAATGTGTTAATTATAATGATTCAACGGAAAGTAAACTCCTTGATTTGTAGTATTTTTCAGGATATGAAAATTACACCTAAAAAATAAAAAAACATATTAATTTTTTCTCAAATTAATTTTTAAATTTTATAGGCATGAAATTCATCCTATTTTACACATTTCATCAGTTTACATCATCTTCAAATTCTCAACAGAAATATGACTTTTATGCCCTTGAATTTTTTCAGTTTTCGTGTTGTTAGCCTCTTCCTTTGTAAAAGGGTGACAACTTATTGTGCTTTTACCCATAAAAAATAACTATAAAGATGAATCACTTTTCGTGCAACTAGGCTACCCAACCTTGGGCACCCTCCATCCAAACAAGAACTTCACTAGCTTTGACATGCTCCATATACGGGTGATCAATTACAATTAGCAATAGGCACAACTTCATCTGGTACCTATGCATTCCTTAAATTAGGATTTTGGATTTCTCTCATAAAATTATGCACCACATCTTCAAAGTAGGATCTCTCCTCATTAGCTTTATTCTAAGTGAATCCATGTGATACTTCCTATTTGAATACATGGGTGATTCCTTCACTAATCAGGTCTTCAAAGTTCCTCCTAGTCATCTTCATAACAACTATCACCTGTTATGCAACATCAAAAACTATGAGTCTCCAAAAAGACTCACTAAGTGTCCTACTCCTACCATTAAACACACTATCATTCCTACTTTTCCAAATAGACCAAAGCATTTCTAAGGATAAACTTGACCAAAATAAATTAAAATCTTTCCTACAACCCTTAATCATGCCAAAGATAATGTTGAACACCTTCATATTATGATGAACATCAATACCAAACAACATACAAACTTCTCTTGCCTACAAACAATCAAAAAATAAGTGTTGAGTAATTTCAGGCAACTTGCAGTATGAACAAATATTAAAATCACTATACATCTTCTTAATAGGGAGCCTATGCAGAAGGAGTCTCCGAATAAAGAACATTTTCTTAAGTTGAACTTGTCTATGCCAAAAGGAAATAAGGATTTTACTTCAAGCATCAGGGTCAAACTGAAAATTCTAAACAATGTTCAGATGGCTGCATATATCATCATTATCAATGAGTAGTTTATAAACAAATATGGATTTAATTTTTTTAATAGCAGTACCATGAGGTCATTTGTACTCAAGATAGTAGTGAGGGTCATGGGCAATAAGGATAGGTTGGGGCAAGGTCAAACAAACTTCATGAAGAATATAATAGGTTCTGAGATGGGAGGTTGGGATGCCAAATCTGCCTTGTACATCTTTCCAAGAGAGGATCGAGCCATTCACTATGATATCTTCAAACAATTTGATACCTTTTACTATCCAATTTTCAGTAGAATAACCTTGGAGAAGAGTGAAGGGCTTCTCCTTATATACTAATCCCACCATATTGATTTGTGCCCCCATACCTTTTTGTCAGAATTAAGAGTGCCACTATTTCTAATCACGAGTCTCACTGAATCCCAAGCCTTCCAAATGGATTTAAACATAACTGAGCCTTTAGGTACAACCAAGAAGTGCCTTGCCAGTAGATCTCTGAGTGGAACTCCTTGCCAAGAAGGGCTTTTCTTTGGAGTAGCTCTAGATATCTTACTCCTTTCTATAACTTTCCAAGGTTCATTACCTGACAATGAGCCCACAATCCATTTAACAACCAATGCTACACCTTGGGTTCTCAAATATGTTAAGCCTTAACCTCCTTTAAATTTTTTCATTGTACACCATTCCCACTTCACAACACGTTGCCTTCTATTACCCTTACTACCTAACTAGAAAAAATCTCTAATAAGCTTTTTTTTTTAATTTGGTAAAAGGCCGAAGCCAAGAATTATATTAATTAATTAAAAGTGTTGCAAAAACCCCGCTCAGTGCTGGCGCTGGTAAGAAAGAGTGGGGCTGAGAAAACCTCTAGCCTTGCCTGGGACCAAAGTCCAGATTGTAATACATGAAGATCTAAGAGGGCATACCCTCTGATTATAAGAGATTTTCTATTTCATTATATTAAGTGCCAATTTTATTTTTAGCTCATCCTTGTCCTGATTAGGGAAGCTGCTTGTGGAAAGATAGCTATCCTTCCTTTGAATTGGACTCTTTCTATTTAATTCCTAGCTTATACTTTTATGTCTCCAATTATGACCAGAATCTCGTATGATAGCTTATGGTAGCCTTTGATAGCTTCTGGACCTTTGTTGCCTGTAATAACTAAATTTGGTTAAGATCCCCATTATTATGAACAAAGAAGAATTATAATTGAAACTAAAACTTAACACTAATATTCTTCTATTCTAAAAGTAACTTAACCATCCTCTGTTTTCCTAATTTAATATATCTTGAGAAGGGAGAAAGCTTCCTTAACTCATTGCATAACTATATGAGTATGCATGAAACTCTTACTCGAAGATAAATCCTGTCTGATTGCTGCTAAGTAACATGTAGCAAAATATCGCTGAAGATGAGATTAGAAGATTTTACTCCTTCAATCTTTACAAGGAAAGGTGAAGGGGTGGCCTGGTATATTATAAGAATGCCTAACATCTTGTTTTTGAAAATCACTTCCCTTTCTTATAAGAAATTTTTTAAGAAATATTATTAACATAGCGAACAACTTAACAACTTAACTTAATGAGGTGTCTGTGCAAATCTTACCAGCTATCATAGAAGCCAATCTAAACATCCTTCTTATCTATTGTTCTAATGTATATGTAAAACCAGAAACCGTCTATTAAAAGGAAGACTAAAAAGAAAACTATTTAGAACATGCCCCCTTACTATGAAAATGCAAACAAACCCAAAAGCATTAATACATCCATGGCGAGTCTATATTCTTGTATATTCATCTTGAAATGTATAATTTTTGTATGAGAGAAGAAGACAAAACTATAATAGAAGCCTTTCATTTTTATGGAACTTACCTTCGAAAATAAATTATTATTGCAATTCTATGATTTCTGTCATTATTAAAGGATTGATTTGGCAGGGATTTATTTATTTATTTGATGCTCAGATTTAATCAAATTTGTGGTAATAGAAAACTAATTGATATTAAAACATGGCAAACTCGTTTAAAGAGAGAAAACTCCTTAGAAAAAGACGTATACAAAAGA
The DNA here is from genome assembly GCA_027943335.1 of Chamaecyparis obtusa. NCBI lineage: Eukaryota > Viridiplantae > Streptophyta > Pinopsida > Cupressales > Cupressaceae > Chamaecyparis > Chamaecyparis obtusa. Next base: position 1,207,590 of record BSBK01000711.1, read on the forward strand.
TTTCACATCCAGAAATTAACCTTTTTTTTGCAATATTCTGAGATTAACACTTTGATGCCCTCATTGATGAGATGACTTTTTAGAGTCTGCTTGAAGAACATGAAGACGTCAAAGAGTCTTTGTCTTCCTTAACTAGCTTAAGCCTTATGTCATCATCCATGATAAATTCATTCATCCAGTTCATGTCAGGTGGAGGTCGTACATGAGTGAAATATAGTAGGAAATCCAAGTTTCTTCTTATGGAAGGGGTCTTTGCCAGATATCTATCCCAGTCTTCCATTTCTTGAAATAGGAAATGTAGATACACAGTTATGGTTGACGATTCTACTTTTGTAATCTTTAGGCCCGGGGATGGATAAATTAGTGCGTATGCTATTCAGAACTTTGTCCAGATCTACTAAATACTTCTTCTTGAAAATTCTTCTGCACAGATTTCCAATAGCTCTTATGTCTGAGTCCACCTGTAGGGCTGAGGCTACAAACATAGCTAGGATATCTGAGTTGACACGATGCCTATTTAAGTTCTCTTTGAACTCCTCGCTTAAAATGACGGATGTTGCTCTTACTACTATGTTGAATTTGATCATTATAATCTTCTTGATTCTTTTAGATGAAATTTTTCCTTCAAAGGCAGCTTGCTTGTTTGGACATCTCAATTTTATTGGAGTTTCCATTTCTTGAGGGGATGCTTTGCTAGATGAAAATACTAACCTATATATTACGAAGGTCCCTAAAAAATGTAAACAGAAGGTGAATAGAAAATGTCAGTTATTTGGCGGTAATTAATCCTGAGACTATAGTCTTCATATTCCGACGCTTGGTATGATCTTGATTAATAAAAACTATATGAGCTTACCTGAAAGGATCTTTTAATATACGTTTTCCTAGAAGAGAAAAGCGATATGATCTTACCTATATAAATATGAGCTACCCTATGTGCCTATATATACCACTTAATGCAAAAATTATCTTAAATATGAGAATTCAATAGTACACAGGATGAAATAATACCCATAATACTAAGAGAAAATAACTGTCTAAAAACCCCAAAATAAATATATATTACTATGATAATGAATAAATATATATATATATATATATATATATATATATATATATATATATATATATATATATTGATATATGAATTGTATATCAGTATATGTGTATATATCTGTTGTTTGTATGAATCTAAAAAATGTTACAGATGAGTATATTTACGAGGCGAGATGTATCTGTTATGTCTAACCGAAAATAAGAGCTAGATAGTATCCTCACTACCCTATATACCTAATGCCAAGAGCTAGAAAATAACCTCACTGCCTTAAAAACTGAACATTCGTCATGATATGAATTTAGAGGATTATACTATCAGAATAAAATATATATGAAACTCAAGCATAATATATATGAACATATCTTAAGACTATATTAATGTTTATATTTACTTATGTATGAATGAAAGACAATAAAATTGACCAGGTAATATATATGCATAAACAAGAATCTAAATATGAAGGGAATTGTGAATCTTGCCTGACGGAGCAAGCCCTCTTATGTTTTTCCAGTCCATCTATTTGTTAGATATCGGTCATTTATAGGGGAAATAGAATCCTCTTAGGAATTTGTTGTTCTGTCACTAATTGTACTTTATGTTTAGAAGTTAAAGACAGACAAAAATACTGACTAAAACAGATCTTCGAAAGATCATTTAACCTTTTCCAAATTTAAGGAAACAAGACAAATTTTATGCTAGATATAAGGATTGGGCGGAGTAGTCCTTCAAATCTACTCAAAACTATTAAGAACCAAACATCGGAACTAGGAAATCCTAACTTAATCTCTTAAAAGACTGAGAACATTTATTAAAGATGTACATTATTTTGTTTTAAAATATTAGAAAATGAACTTAATCAAATCTGGAGTATAATATAAATTGAAGAATGAGATATAAACACAGGATACATAGGAAAATTAACCTGAAAGACATTGTGAGAGTTTATGATTGTTGATATATCCTTGAATACCATAAACCTTGAAAGGCCATCATTAAATTTATCCTAAGAATACAACCACATATCTAAGAAACCAAAGCCTACTAGTACTCTTATGAAGAAGAGCGGCCCAGACAGTCCTTAAAATATCATTATTAAAACTTAAGGGTAGACCTAATTGAGAAAAATAAACCCATTAGAAGAAATTGAGTATATACCAGGAATAGAGGAAAAATGAAGCAGAATGAAATCATATATGTATGAATGTGTATTTGCATAAACATTTACATATCTATTTTAGCTTAAACTATCATCTCAAGTTGTTCTTAATGTTGATTGAGCTTTGCTCCGAGGTAGGAATAACCATATGTTTACTCTTATTCAAGACAAGATATGCTTGTGACTTTAATGTTATTTAAGACTAGATGCATATTTGTAAAAAATATTAACATGAAAAGCTTTTAGAAGAGCAGCAGCTAAAAGAGGAAAAGCATCACTGAATGTAACAAAAGATAGTGGTATGTTTGCATTTAAGCCACATAATTCAATCAGATTTCTAAGGTATTAACTACCTCTGTTCATGTTAATAAAAGTCCGACATCTGGAGTTCAAAACTAGGGAGCTTAAATGGTAGCCGACTAAAACCCAGGACCGAAATAAACTACTTGAAGCATAATAACTTAATATTAAGGTGAACCTAGACCTATACTGGTTAAACTGATAGGGCTTCTTATGAAAACATAACTTACTGATGCCATTTGCACTGAATTATTAATTGGTAGGATGACCAAGAATTTCATTTTAGCCAAAATTAAAACAACCTATTTATCATCAAATCCATTGAGATATTTCTTATCTAAAATATAAAACTAGCACATTCTGCTTCTAGAATATCAGAATACAAAGAATCCGAGGGGTTTTTAGTTGAAGAACTCCATTCTCAATTTTTTTAAAAAAACTAGCTATCTTTTCATTATTATGCTTAAAGAGACAGCAATAATCTCCTTTCTAAAAATTTCTTCTAAATTAGAGTTTATTCAAAGGTACTTAAGGTTTATTTAAAAATAATTCTAGTTATATAAGATGAAATAGAATAAGTGTGTTAGAAAAAACCCACATGTTTCAGCAAGGATAAATTGCTAAGGTTAACTAGAAGTAACTATTCACATTACTTTAATTACAATATTCTTACCTGTCACAAAATCCATAGAAACCGTCTCGAATTCGCCATATAAACATGTTATATATTTCTAATAATAGGACTACTTGTCTAGTGTGAATTTACTATTTCTATATATTCATGTCTATTCTTAGACCCAAAAAGAGACCATAGTACAAGTGATTTATTACTCTTTTCTTTCATCTCCTTCCTTCCGGATCATTTTGAAATTCCATACATTATCTCCTTTCCTCATGATCACAATGCATTCGTCTTCATTAGAGGCCTTTTTTGAATGGCAGGTACACCTAATGACTTCAAGAGCCATTATATGCAGATTCTCTGCTTTCTCCTTATCCATGTCTATTGGTATGTTGAAACCTTCCTTTCTCCAATAGTTGAGAAGCCACTTTGTTTCCATGTCTTCATGCAGAAGATCTTTATATAGAAATTCTAAGTTCCTTGACATCTCTGGCCAATGGAGGTCAAAATTTTTCTCATATTTGAATCTTATTATGGGGATGCACTGGGACTGAGGAATTTTCAGCAGCATTGAAATTTCCATCTTCATAGTAACCTCAGGAAAGGGAATAGTGAGTTGGTTATCTATTCCGAAAACCATTTTTTCTATTCCCCCGAGAAGGTCCTCCTCAAAGAGAATCTGGGCCACCTTGATGATAGCCTCTTTCCTTCTCCCTGCGAACACTGAGATAGCTATAAATTGACCAATTATGTTGCCATTAGTTCTATAGGTAAAATCATTATCAAAATAGTGGTCACCAATGGCCTTTTCTAAAGCTCTCCTTGTAGAGTCTGAGAGAGTATTCAACAGTTGGTTCCACCTCTCTGGCATAATGCATCCTTTGAATGCCATCGATCTACTCCCAGTTGAAGCGAAGGTGATCAATCTAGACTCCATCTGTTGGAAAAATCGTAGCTCGCTTATGGATTGAATTTGTTCTTATGTAGTTGTACACTTCAATCCCATAATAAGAGTTTTATAGAGCCTGGGTATGATGAATATCATGTTAATTTCTCCACGTATCCATTATTTATTATTAATGAGAGCTTAGCTTTACACGCTTTAAATCAACCATCATTGTTTGTAGTTAAAATTCCCAATTATGCTCGTGCCTGCTTTAATGATAATTACTTATTAAGAGCATCTTTATTGTACTTCCTTCAAAATTGGTCACGGTGACTAGATGTATGTCCCTTAAATGATCCTTCCTTTTCCATGTGTCTCCCTTAGTACCTTACGTGGGGGGTATTAATAATTTAGTCTTGTTGTCTATCCATTTTAGTGCTTAGTTTTTTTCCTAATCATAATAGAATGCTCATTTTTAAGATTGGCTAGCATTCGATCCCATTACTATATTATAGTGCTAATTATTCTCAAGCAATGTGAGAGGCCATCAGAATCTTTATAAGTTTTTCTAAATATCTGGAAGGGTGAAGTTACCTGATTTGTAGGTACGAGCCTAATATTTATTATGAGTGCAACTCCTACCAATTCATATGGTACACTACCTAGTTGGCTCAAATCTATCCAAGTCCCTATAAAATTTAATAGTCTGCCTCAACATTAATCACAAGGATACATTATTGATGGGGCTTATCTTAAATGCTAAGACTTTAAATAGGTGTAATTAAGATAATAACACCACAATACATATGGATAAGTAAGATAAGGATATCATAATGGAAGCTTGAGTATTACCTAAGCTTGCTAGAGATATTAAAACTTATCATTATAATAATTTATGAATATAATAGTCCATGAATATTGAACAGTCTCACAATAGGTAGAGATAATCATGCCATTGTCTCTCTCTCAAGGGTAATATATCTATGCTACGGATTACCTATCCCCATCATGAAATGCATTTAGATTGTCAACCCAGGGATGTAGACTTGAAATGGGACAGCACAGTTTGTGCACTAAGTTCCTTTAGGAGTCAAAACACTTATGCTACAGGAAGATAAAATGCATGAAAGGAATCTATGCTATTACTATAGGAAATTAAATACACTTGACTATTAAATGGAATTACTACAGAAAACATATGAAATGAATCTAAGTCTGTCTAACACTCAAAACATTCACTATACTTGTCTCTGCAAATGCTGTAGGAACAACCACATATATAATGTGGCAGGAGTAAACAATAGCTCTATTTGAAAACAAGAAAAGTACAGAAATAAAATCTATTCTACCTTAATCTAATCCACCTCCCAAGTGGGCCCCCTTGGTTGGCTTCTGCTAACTACTCAACATAAGAGATAATCCAAAATCACTCTTCCATTAAAATCTTCTTAACTGGTTACATAACTGAATAACTCATGAAGAGCAAAAATAGAGTAACTTCTATTATACTGAATACATCATTCTATCTTTCTCCATTACCTACTAAATCTGTCAAAATCCCTTTATATCAAGGATCGACACTTCTTGAAAACATAACAGAAAAGTCTCATTAAATCTCGCTACATACAGAGGAGATAAAACAACCATAACATGATACAATTACTGATGTCAACAGAATAATAGTTTGGAGGAAATGTAGCAAGACTAATTCCCTATATTTTTTGGAACAACAGCTCCTTCAAAGCTCAGCACCACCATCAGAATCATGTTGAATTCTCTCGCCATGGTTGGTCTTCTAACTCCCTTCTTTAATGCAGATGCGCCACTCTTCATACCACTTCGTGTTTACCTAAAAGGTTAGTACATTCGGTACACATATGCAAGTCAACATTTCAACTCCTACTTAGATATTAGAACACAGCTTGAAATAATTATATGAAATACTACATTATATTTATAATAGTTAGCAAAACATATCATTCAGGCTACCCTTAGACTTTGTGTCTTTGGCTATACTTGGCATAGGTTCACATAAGCATAAGTAATAAAATGTCTTGGAAATGTTTGTTAGAGTATCAAAAAAACATAAAGATCATAACAAAATTGAGTCAATAATTAGACTCATCATCTTCCCCCTACTAACAGAATGCTTGTCCTCAAGCATTGTATCTCCTTGCAATTGTCCTGAAATATCCAATAGTAGTCTTTCCCTTTTTTTCGCTTCTGAAAGTATAGTAGAACCCCCTTGTGCGCTCCAAGTGATTTCCTTGATGTTCCTCAGCTAGTGGATCCAACCTAGAAGTATCGATGTCATATAATGGCCAAAAGAGTGTAGGTGGTTGGAATGATAAGGGCATCCATAACTCCCTTCTAGGTTGTCGTCCCAAATTCATGTAATTAGCCACTCTACTGATGGCCACTTCATAATTAATGGGGCTATGTGGCTTTACTTTTCTGAAAGTGTCTAGCATCCTGTTCCACCTATTTCTGACCCCTGAAAGAGCTCTTTGAGCTATAAAATTGGGCAGTGTCTAATAGTCCTTGTAAACTTTATCCCTTAATGCAAACACTTTCTCCCTAATTTCTAGCTTTTGTCTCCCATATGTCAAATTGAGCCAATCCCTCAGAAGAACATCTAGTTTATGTGACTCAACCCTTAATGGAAGAGGCTCGGATTTCTATAGTTCCCTTTAGGTGTTCAACTGTTTTTCATAATTTGTCTTGTTATCCATCCATGACATTAAGGCCCTTAGGTGAATGTCCCCTATATAGAGCAAGGGATTCCACTCTGTTTCATGCGGGATAACAAAATTGTGCAGATAAAACTCACATAACAGATTTTGTTGCCATGTTGGCAAAGTCTAATACAAACCATAGAATTCTTGGGCCGTTTTGAGTTCACAATCAATGTCCTTCATTGTCATCATAAGTTGGAACAAAATAAATTGCTCCTTTAAGAAAATAGCATATATTCTAGGTGGTGGTCTACAAGCTATCACTGGTCAGCTAGTTTCAAGGCCTTGTTCATTTGCTCTTTCTATTTCTTTAACTGTTCTTTGAGAGATTCACTTTCCCCATCCTTCTCAAACATTTCCCTTTGCATTTGATTCCTTTCCTGCTTCCACCATGTTTTCTGAAAGGTAAAATAATTATACAGATGAAAGAGGACAGACTGAACCGTTGATGGAGGGAACTCTTGCACTTGGGCTTTCTTTTTCTTCTCCTTAGCAGTCTGCTAGAATAAATCAGTGAGCCATGATGATTGGTAAGGTATAATGGACACATTAGAATACATAGGATGCTAAGAAGTAGATTGAACATTCTCAAGAATGTTTTATGGTATTACTTCAGGGTTCGGCTCAAGAACTCCTTCATCATTCTGAGGCATGCTACTGCTTGGTTCTTGCTCATTAGGAGTTTCCTCCATGTGTTGGGATTCTTCTTGTGAAGGAGAGTCATCAAGAATAACTTCAATAGAGAGCTCTTTAGTTGGTGTTGGTGATGGAACATCTAGTTTTTTTGAGGAGAAGGTGGGGTCACTTGTCCTCTCATTCGAGGGCTTCTACACATAGCTACCTCTTCAACCACTGTAGTTTTAGGCTGGCAAGACCTTTTTTCTTTATGTGCTGCAAGAATAGATGCTGCAGGAGTAGTTACTGCAAGACTCGACCGTTTCCTTTTATTAATTTAGATTGCAGGGTTTGAAATTTCTCCTTCTAAGTTAGGGATTTCTTTCCTAACTTTCTACTTTGCTTTTCTTGAGGAAGAAGTGGGTACACTACTCTCTGGAGTAGGTTTAGGGGGTTGGTTTTCTGGTAGTAATTATGGTTCTTTTTCTTTCAGAACTACTTCTTTAGTAGGGTCGAAAGATTCTATTGCATCATTTAGAGGTTGTGCCACAAGATTTGCTTGAGGTTGCAAAGTTTTAGTTTGGAAAATTCTACCCGTGACATTAGGGAAACATCCCTAAGAGATTTTTCTACTAAAAGCTTGATTAGGGCATGGTGACTAATAGAGTTTGCATTTCCCCTTTGAGTTTCCTTAGCACCAATACTTAGCATATTATAAAGAAAATTAGGAATATTAACCTGAAGATTATGCCTGATACAACTAAGTAGCTTAAAATGGTGAGCATGTAAGTTTGAAAATATCCCCTCACAGGTTAAATACCTAATGATGTGCGTAGCTAGTCCTGGAAATGGCTGAGGAAGGGACAATCTGCTGCACCCCTGCTTAGTAATTTCAAGTGGAGGATCACCCAGCCTGGAAAATTGAGCACGAGATGACCTAGCGTCATGCTCATTTGGATAATGTTCACCCACAACTGGTAACCCTATAACTTTCACAATTCTCTCTTCAGTGGCCACAACTGTCAATCCCCATACTGTTGTTTTCCCTTCTTCAAATGTACCCATGAATTCCTTAGCAACCTCCTCATTAAACTCGGTTAGCTATAGAAAATAACCAAGCCAACCACATGCATTGAACCTATGGACTGCCTCAACATCTGCCAGCAAATACCATGGACAACTGGTTCATGTCTCTATAAATGTCTGCCCATCTTAATAGTGCCCAATTTCTAACTTCTTAGCTCTCCAACCCACTGCTAGACTTTCAGTTCTTCTGCAAATTCCCTCTTTTGAAATGCAATTGTGATTCTTGAAAAATGTTGATATTTTCGCTTGCATTACCTTTGTTTCACTTGACATGAACTATAATAATATTATTGATTTCAGAAGACATCAATACCTTTAGTGCGAGTTACCTCACAGATTAATTATGATCCTTTTGAAGTCATGTCAAGTTCAGGAAATCATAATTTGAAAGTATGGGGAAATGTGTGAAGGATTTAAAAATTAATGGAACACAGCCTAAGCACAACAATGATGTGATAAAGGTATGACAAGGATAGTCTAAGAATGACACTTGGAATTTAGTACACTTCCCCTACCCCCTACGAAAGTTGAACAAGTGTCCTCACTTCTTAAATTTGGCATGAGGTTGGGAAACTGGCTTAGTGCGTATATTATATATTTAATGCAGTACTAGATATAATTAATTAAACCTGTGCGCTAAAAATAAGTAAAGAGTTAGAAAGTTGTACTTGGCGATGAATTATCATACACAAATGTGAGTTGATGAGAGTGTTGATTCTGGCAGCCGCTTAAGAAAGCTGACGTGGCATTTTATTGAAAGCATTTGAAAAGAGAAATTGTGGGTGACATGGAAGTTGGGTGGGTGGTAGATATAGAAATGAGATGAGTTGGCAAGAAGAATATAGAAAAATGAATGAATGAATATACCTCATTAAATGAAGTTTTATTATGAATGCTTAGAGAAAGCATATCATGGTGAGGCTGCAAGAGGAAGGCTTTCACCTTCTACTACAGGAACTATTTCCTGAAGGTTTGTTAAACTAGGCATGTTGAACTATTGTAAGAATTCTTCTTTGGTTTGAGGCTTATGATACAGGTGCAAGTGATGTCCATTGACTAGCAACTTAAATTGTACTAGATCAAGTGTGGTTAGCTGAACTGCTCCATTATCAAAGACATGTTGAATTTTATAGGGTTTGAGCCATCTGGTTTGCAAATTTTCTAGGTTCTCCTTGTACCTGGAATCATATAATAAAGCCCAATCTCCTACTTGAAATTGCTTATTCTTGATATGTGAATCATGCCATCTTTTCCTTGTGTTTTGTATTAGTTATGTTCTCTCTAATGCTGACTTTTGCATTTCATCCAAGGAGTTAAGATGGAGGAGATGTTCTGCTTGTGCTGCAGGAAGATTGATGTTTAGCTCAAGTGTTGTGCGCAATGTTTTGTGTTCAAATTCTATGGGCAACATTTTTTCTTTTCCATACATCAATTCAAATGGTGTGAACCCTATTATTGTCTTCCATGTGGCACGATAAGCCCAGACTGCTTCTGTTAATCGGCTGCTCCAATCCTTGTGATGCAACTGTACTGTCTTTGTTAGTATGGCCTCTATTTCTCTGTTGGTCACCTCTGCTTGTCTATTTGCTTGCAGATGATAAGGACTAGACTTCCGATGCCTTATGCTATATTCCTTTGTTAGCTCTGCGATCAAGTTTGATGTGAATTTTTCTCCTTGGTCTATGATAAGCTCTCTAGGTACTCCATATCTGGTAAATATTTCTTCATACATAGATTTAGTTACTTTTTCATCCCTTGCATTCCGCATAGCTTTCACTTCCACCCACTTTGTCAAGTAGTCTGTACAAACCAAGATGTAGGATTTTCCATTTGATGGTGGGTCAATTGGGCCAATGAAGCCCATACCCCACTTGTCAAAAGGTGTTATTACTACTTGTGGATTGAGTGGCATCTCATCTAATTTCATTGCTCGACCCATCCTCTGACATTTATCACATTTTTTGTATAACTGGCTGCATCTTTGTGTAATTAAGGCCAATAATATCTTATGGTTAAGATTTTCAGTGATGTTTGCTTTGCTGTAAAGTGACCTCCACAAGGCTCATTGTGACAAGCATGGAGTATATCATACACTTCATCTTCTCTCACACATCTTCTCATAATCTGATTTGGACTAGTGTAAAATAGATTGTTATCTATCCATGAGAACTAAAAACTTTTCTCTGCCAGCTTTTTCTTATCTTTTTGAGAAAAATGTGGGGCATCTTATTTGCTACTAGATAATTGGCTATGTCTCCATACCATGGATTCTTGATTGTTATATGGAATAGGTGTTCATCTGGAAATGTATCTTCAACCTGAGTAGTGTCTTCATCAACATTTTGTAGTCTAGACAAGTAGTTAGCAACTACATTGGCCTTCCCTAGCTTATCAACAATTGTTATATCAAATTCCTGCAATAGTAAGAGCCATCTTGCCAACCTGCATGTTATAGCAGGTTTGTTCATCAAATATTTTATTGCAGAGTGATAAGTGTGAACAAAAATAGGATATCCTGTGACATAATGTTGGAATTTGTTCAATGCATAAACTATAGCTAGGAGTTCCTTTTTAGTAACTGTGTAGTTCAATTCAGGGCCATGGAGGCTTTTACTGATATAGTAAATTGCATTCTCAAGGTTAGTAGACTTTTGTCCCAACACAACACCTATGGCATAATCAGATGCATCTGTATGGATGTGGAATGGAATAGACCAATCTGGTCCTTTGAAGACTGGTGCAGTGGTTAGGAGTTTCTTAAGTTGTAGGAAGGTCTGGCACTTCAGTGATAAGGGGTGGTTCAGGTGTTGACAAGGTAGTACCTAATCTTAGGTGTATATCAGCTATATCAAGTGCATAGGCAGGGTACTGTTGAGCATCAGTAGCATACATTTGTTGTTGTAGTTGTTGACTGTTTGGATTTGGTTGAGGTTGACTAGGTAATTGCATCTGCTTTTGGGGTCCTGCATTTGGAGGTGGTGGCATTATTGTAGGCATATTTGTTGGAGGTGGTAGAGGTGGATATCCAGGATTTGGGTTAGGCCACTGCTGAGGTCCTATCCACTGGTTAGTGGGATACCAATTTCCTTGTGGTTGTTGCCATTGGTTTGGAAATTGTGACCATTGGGGTTGATGTGGAGGATACCATTGATTTTGTTGATTATTTTCCCAAGCATTATTCCAAGTGGGTTGATTATATTGTGGAGGACTTTGGACATTCCGGTTTTGCCACTGACTATTATATGGACTTGAAGTTTGTAATGGGTCTTGAGGCATACCTTGTCTCGTGGCCCATGGTCGGTATTGAGAAATGAAGAATACTTGCTTGTCCTCTCCTTCTATCTTCAAGTACTCAGTTGGAAGATGCTGGTTCTCCAGGTTTGTGACCAATTTGCACTGACAATCTTTCTTTTGTTTGCAACAATGAGGACATTATTCTGCCAGTTGCACCTCTATGTCTGCATGTTTCTTCTTGGTGGTCATAGTGTCTAGGTGTGTAGCAACATCATTTATGATGTCTTGCTTAAAGTCTGACAACAGGTTTGAAATCCTCATCTTTGAAATACCAGAGCCACTCCCTTTTGTTAGCACTGAGTGAAATCCTCTTCCTTTCTTGACCGCTGCTCTAGAATAGTTCATACAAATCTTCTTAAGGTCATCCCAGGAGGACTGAGATATATCACCTCCGACCATGAGGTCCAGAGCTTCGAGAAAATTTTCATTCACTCCTCTTAGAAAAATCAGCTTTTGTGAATCCTCCTACAATGCATGTTGTGGGTTCTGTTGTAAACTAAATAAGAAGTGTGATATGTAGTCTTCTAATGTCTCTTCTTCCCTTTGTGACATATGGAATATGTCATCTCCTTTTGAATCACTTCCCTTGCAGTAGTCTTTATACTTCTTTAGAAACAAATCTCTCATTCCATCCCAATCAGCTATTGCATTCGCTCCTAAGCCCATGAACCATCTAAGGGCTGACTCCTTTAGTGTTGCTGGGAATAACTCAAGCTTATGACTATCTGTTTTGTAGTCAAAACTTCAACACAGTATGTCAAAATCAAACAAAACAGTGTCAGGATCTTCCGTAACAAGTCCATAGAACTTTGGAAGTGTCGTGGCAGGTATGTTTTTGAGGTTTGGATTTGTAATAAGGCTTGGAATTGGAATTGGAAATGTAGGAGCTGCCATTACTGAAGGTGTTGGATATTGAAACTATGGCGGGAAAGTATTGTTGACTGGAGGGTTTTGAGCAATAGGCGGTCCTGGAGTAGGATTATTATTATGAAAACTGGCTAATATTTCTGCAAAAGGATGGAGGTCAAATGTTTCTTGGGTTTCTTCTTCTTCTGTTGAAGATGATGCAACAAACTCAGGACTGATGTCAAGAAATGGTAGTTCAAGCTCTTCAAATTCTTCTTTCAGTTTAACAAGCTCCTTTGGAAGAAATCTGTCGTGAGCATCTTGCCTTCTTCAATGCATGCAAGTAATTTGATGACTTGTGAAGCAAGCTCACAACTTCTTGGTATTAACTAAAAATAGGAAACTAATCTAAAAAATAAATGACTCTTTTGAGGTTCCTAGTTTGACAACATCCCCGGCAATGGCGCCAAAAATGAATAGTCTCACAATAGGTAGAGATAATCATGCCATTATCTCTCTCTCAAGGGTAATATATCTATGCTACAGATTACCTATCCCCATCATGAAATGCATTTAGATTGTCAACCCTGGGACGTAGACTTGAAATGGGACAACACAGATTGTGCACTAAGTTCCTTTAGGAGTCAAAACACTTATGCTGAAAGGAAGATAAAATGCATGAAAGAAATCTATGCTATTGCTCTAGGAAAGTAAACACACTTGACTATTAAATGGAATTACTACAGAAAACATATGAAATGAATCTAAGTCTATCTAACACTCAAAACATTCACTATACTTGTCTCTACAAATGCTACAGGAACAACCACAGATATAATGCTGCAGGAGTAAACATTAGCTCTATTTGAAAATAGGAAAAGTATAGAAAGCAAATCTATTCTACCTTAATCTAATCCACCTCCCAAGTGGGCCCCCTTGGTTGGCTTCTACTAACTACTCAACACAAGGGATGATACAAAATCACTCTTCCATTAAAATCTTCTTAAGTGGTTACATAACTGAATGACTCATGAAGAGAAAAAATAGAGTAACTTCTATTATATTGAATACATCATTCTATCTTTCTCCATTACCTACTAAATCCATCAAAATCCCTTTATATCAAGGATCGACACTTCTTGAAAACATAACAGAAAAGTCTCATTAAATCTCGCCACATACGGAGGAGATAAAACAACCACAACATGATATAATTATTGTTGTCAATAGAATAACAGTTCGGAGGAAATGTAGCAAGACTAATTCCCTATATTTTCTGGAACAATAGCTCCTTCAAAGCTCGACACCACCATCAGGATCATGCTGAATTCTCTCGCCATGGTTGGTCTTCTAACTCCCTTCTTAATGCAGATGCACAACTCTTCATACCACTTCGTGTTTACCTGAAAGGTTAGTACATTCAGTACACATATGCAAGTCAACATTTCAACTCCTACTTAGATATTAGAACACAGCTTGAAATAATTATATGAAATACTACATTATATTTATAATAGTTAGCAAAACACATCATTCAGGCTACCCTTAGACTTTGTGGCTTTGACTATACTTGGCATAGGTTCACATAAGTATAAGTAATAAAATGTCTTGGAAATGTTTGTCAGAGTATCAACAAAACATAAAGATCATAACAAAATTGAGTCAATAATTAGACTCATCAAATATAATAGTTTAATAGGAGTTCAGAATAATAATAGTACATGAATATACTATAGCTAAGGACAGATAAAAACAAAAAGGGGACCTAAAAGGGAGAGAAAGGGTTCTCATAAATTAGAGAACCCACCTTTAGGGAAGAGGTAGGGCATTTAGGATTGAGCCTAAATTTGAACCTAATAATGGTGTTAGAATCTATTTGAAAATTAAGAGACTAAACTCATTATCTACAAGGGAATACTAAGGTAGGATAACTTTGAAAGATGTATGGATGGAGCTCTAATTATCCTACGGGAGCCCATATTCTTAAAGTTTAAGTGAGTGTAATACCATCTGCACCCATGTTAGCTACTTCGTCTGCCCTTTTGTTACCTTCTCTATAAATATGATTAAAGGTTACTTTTTTAAAGGAGTTGCATAATTCTAATGCTTGAGAAAGGAGGGAGTTCAGTTTCCAATTGGGGTGGATCCCGTTCTTAGAGAATTTATGACTATCACGGAGTCTCCTTCAATTTCTAGAAGTTGAATCCCTGAGGAGATTCCTTTTCTTAGTCCCTTGATTAAGGCTGATAGTTCAACCCATTTATTGGTTTCAATTCCTAAAGGGGCTGCTAGGGATGCAATCTCAACTCCCTCATGGGAATGAATACAACATCCTATACCTACTATCCCTGGATTACCTCTAGAGGCCCCGTCAAAGTTAAGTTTGTACCAACCGTCTTCAGGGGGACTCCACTTGCATTCCTTTATATTTGATGTTGCTCTTTTGTCTCTAGAACCAATAAAGGGGGGAAGGGAAAGACCCTGCCACACCCTTCTCATTTTTTCATCCCAGTGGCTCATATGTAGGTCTATTTTTTGCATTTTGGATAATCCACTATTCATGTTTTCTATGATAGCAGTTTCTTTCTTGTTACAAAGCTGCCTCCAATCCATTTTCTTGTCTCTGAAGATTCTTCTGTTCCTTTCTTTCCAAATATTCCATATTAGTAATGAAGGGGAAGATGTCCAGAGGTTTGCATAAATGTTGTCCCTTTTAATAATCAGCCAAGCTTGGAGCTTACCTAGTAGAGAGAAGGGAGAGGCTAAGGACCATCCTAAGTTTCCTGTGAGCCAATTCCAGTAGCCTGTTGTGAAGGGACAGTTTACAAATAAATGATCGATATCTTCTTCATTATTCTCACAAAGAGGGCACCTACTAGGGCCTGAGAATCCTAATCTTTTAAATCTTTCTGTTGTAAGAAGCCTATGATTGAGGGCCAACCAAGTGCAGAAGCCCGCTTTGGGAAGACATCCCTTGTTCCAACATAGGTTGATAGGGATGTCATTTTTGGGTCTTTTATAGTTTTTATTAATAAGCTCGTAGCCATTTTTTGTGTTATATTCCTCATTTTTGGATCCATCCTAGACTAAGGAGTCTTTAGACTTAATAAGAATAATTTTTCATTTATTTAAGATCTCATATAATCCTTCCATCTCTCTTTGAGATAATCCTGAGTCTAAGAAGGACTTCCATACCCATTCTTCTCCATTAAATTCTATATAGTCTTTGAGAAAAGTTCCATATTTTGCATCTAAGAGGTTTTTGAAGGGTAAACAATTAGGACTTTTATATAAAGCTTCATATCCTCCCCATGAGCCTGTCCAAAAAAGAACATCTTCATTAGTGCTAGGATTCCAAGTAATTTTGTCCATAATTATATGTCTACATTCTATCATAAAATTCCAAATTTTAGATCCTTTTGGTGGATTAGCTTCTCTAAAGATGTTTAAAGGTGAGTAGTCTTTTAGATATTTACTAATGAGAATCTTGGGCCATTTGGCCTCTGGGTTTCTATATAAACACCAAACTAATTTTTCTTCTAGAGCTAATCCTTGATCTCCTAGATTTCTAATCCCAATACCTCCTTCATCCTTAGGTTTACATACATTTTCCCATGAAATCAGGGGAATTTTCCCCTTGTCCCCACTTCCTTGCCAAAGGAAGGTCCTAAGGATTTTATTGATTTCTAATTTCTTATTAGTAGGAAGCTGAATACATGATAACTGATATGTGGGCATTGCTGCTAAAACTAATTTCACCATGACTGCTCTACCAGCTGAGGATAACCATTTTCCTTTCCATGAGTTCATCTTATTCTTAATCTTCTCAATCATAGGGTTCCATGAGTCAGTGGTTTTATTATCTTTAACCAGAGGAAGGCCTAGGTATCTGCATGGGAGTTTTCCTTGTTTGAAATTGATGATATTACATATGTCCCTTTCCACTTTCTTATATGTGTTAAAGAAAAATATTTCATATTTGTCTAGATTAATTTCCTGACCTGAGGCTTTTGAATAGGAATCCAAGACTTTTTTAAAGGCTCTAGCTTCTCTACCATTGGCGGCTCCATAGAGTAGGGTATCATCAACAAAGTGTTGATGAGTAGAGGGTTTAATTTCTAAGGTAATGACTATACCCTCAATAGTTCCTCTCTCTTGTTCCTTTGTTATGGACCTACCCAGGACTTCAACCATAATGATAAATAAAAAGGGAGAAATTGGATCTCCCTATCTTAAACCTCTAGAGATGGTGAAAAAGCCTTTTGGAGTTCCATTTATTAAAATAGATAGTGATGGGGTAGATATACATTCAAAGATCAGATTGATCTAGCTTTTTGCAAAATCAAAGGCTTCCAAGAATTTGCAGAGGAATCCCCAGTCTACCTTGTCATAAGCCTTCTTGATATCTAGTTTAATGAGCATACTGGGGTTCGAATTCTATTGGATCGAGTGGATAGCTTCTTGAGCTATGATTATTCCATCAAAAATTGACCTACCCGGAACAAATCCTATCTGCTCCTCGCTGATGAGCAATAGTAGAAGTTTATGAAGCCTTATGGCCAAGGTTTTAGTAAGGAGTTTATATAACATATTGCATAGTGCAATAGGTTTGAAGTCATATAGGCTAACAGGTTTAGTCTTTTTGGGGATGAGGGCTATGAATGTATTGTTTACTTCTTTCAACATCATCCCTAAGTTTCTAATGCCTTCTAATGCTTCTGTAATTTCTATCCCTATAAAGTGCCAACATTTCTAAAAGAAAACTGCTGAGAAGCCATTTGGACTCGGAGACTTGTATGGGTGCATCTGCATCTGAGCTTTATGAACTTCTTCGATAGTGAATTTACCATTCAAGGCTTGATTTTGATGTTTGGTAATGATTTTGGGGATATTTTTAAGAAAATCTGATTGATTATTTCTATCCGAGAATTCTCGGTTATTAAGAATGTTTTTAAAATATCTCACTATTTCATTAGCTATATCCTTTGGGTCTTCTATTAGATTTCCTATTTAATTCTTAATTTTTGAAACTCTATTTATATTCCTTCTCTGTTTGGTACTGTTATGAAAAAATTTAGTATTCCTATCGCCTGCCTCCAGCCAAGTTTCTTTGGATTTCTGTTTCCATAAAATTTATTCTCTAGCTAGAATTTCTTTGTATTCTAATAGTAGCTTCTTCTCTCTAAGGTATATAACATTATTCATTCCATTTTGAATGACCTGGGAATTCACCTCACTTAATTCTTTTTCAATTTTGGGTTTCAAATCAAAGATGTTCCTGAATTTATTTGCATTCCAATCTAGAAGTTTTTTCTTAATCCATTTTAGTTTATTCACAACAATGAACATTTTGGAGCATGTTAGGTTTGGTTCTTGCCACCATTGTTTAATAAGGTTCAGAATCTCTGGGTCCCTAAGCCACACTTGCTCAAATTTAAAAGGACATTTTTTTGGCTTTACCAGCTGCATGGATGTGTAATTGTACCAGGTAATGGTCTGATCCTGAGATTGGAAGGATATTAGCTTCAAACGAGTAATCAGTGTTGATCAAGCTTCCCTTAAGGAAGAACCTATCTAATTTTTCTGCAATATTGTAGAATCCTAGTCTTCTATTATTCCATGTGAAGGAGTTGTCTTCAATGGGGATTTCTAGTAGTGAAACCTTTTCTGCCCAAGATGAAAAATCCTTAGCTACAATGGGGAGTGTGCACCTTCCTCCCTTCTTCTCTGCTACTTTAGTTATGACATTAAAGTCCATACCTAAAATCCACATCGAGTTTGGGCTATGGCTGAAGGAGGCTTCTATTTCCTCCCATACTTGTAAGTTATCCCTATTTTGAATTGGTCCATATACATTGATTATGTAGAAAGATAAGTTATTTCTATGATTTCTGACCATGCCACTCATCCAATATTTTCTATTTTCTATTAATTCAAATGAGATGCATCGAGGATCCCAGATAATGGCAAGGCCTCCAGATGCTCCATGTGCTGGAGAGGCTATTAGTTCTCAGATACCTAATTTATTTTTAAAGTTAGAGTTTCTTCATTGTTCATTTTAGTTTCTTGAATTAAAATGATTTCTGGGTTATAGTTATAAATGCAGCATTTAATAACTCACTTCTTGTTAGGGGCATTCATGCCCCTAACATTCCATGTAAGGATGTTCATGGCTCCTTGGGAAGGCTCTTCCCCTTCTGATCATATAGAAGCGAAGTTATCTTAACTTGGCCTGCTGCCTCACCCGCTTGTTCTCGTAATTTTGTGTTTGGTTTCCTTCCTCTTTTCTTTGATATTTTGGCACAATCCGGAGAACCCCTGCTTTCCTTGAAGACAAAGATTCCTAGTGACTTTGCTTCTTGAGTTTCTTTCTCCTGTAGTTATAATAATATGTCTTCCACCCTTTCTTCCTTAAATGCATCACCTGACATAATGCCTTTGATTAATAGTTCTCTTTGGATGGCTAATTCTTCTTTGTCACAAATCTCATTTAGGAATTGATCCATTAGTTCATTTGTGATTGTTTCTCCTAGATACTTTGAGATTTCTTTAACCTCTCTCTCACGTTTCATGTCTTTCGATTCTGTTTCAGTTTCTGAAACATTCTTCTTATTTATTGGGCTTACTATATTGCCTTCTACCTTATCCTCTAGTAATGCAATTGAGGAGTGATCTGAAACATCATTGATCTTGGTATTGACAACCTTTGTCTTATGTTATTGATGCTTAGGGGGAGAAACTGAGATTATTCCTTCATTATGTATTTGAGTTATAGGTTCTATCTCTACAGGGACCCCTAACTTATAGGTTAGAACCTCCTCTCTGAACATGTTTATTCTTACTGTTTTAAATTCTAAATTTTTGGATGATTGTCTGTCTGGGGTTAGTGAGATGTTATTTTCTATTATGGTCTTACTTCCCCCATTTATAGCTATGTTTAATGCTTTCCTGGGTGATGGGGGTACTACTCTAGAAGGCTACTACTCCACTTCAAGCATTGGGATAGATTTAGAGGTTTCTCGCAGTCTTGGAAACTCTTGATCTTTACTTTTGTCATCATTTAGGTCTGATCAAGTCTTAATCGAGAAACCCCCACCTACTTCATTAAGATGGATTGCAATATCCTTGGGTGGAGAGGAAAGGGGTTGCGTAGGCTCTGTGTTTTTAATGTTTTGCTTATAATCTATAATAATATCTGTCATAATGATGGGATTTAAGATAAACTTGTTTGAACTACTCTGAATAACAATCGAAGGAAGGGATTTTATTGAAACATCCATTTTAACTATAATAATTGTCTCTGATTGGGGATATTTGGTTTCTATCATCCTTTCAAAAAGCCCTAACTTATTACCTATCTGTTTAAAAATTCTAGGATTAGAACATTCCATTGGCAGATTAATTAATCTAATAGCCCTAGTTACTTCAATACCTCAAATATTATTGGGATTAAAATGCGGATTCCATTCTAACACCGTAAAATCGCGTCCTAAATACTTAGGACATTTATTTGCCAAAAATTTATCCCCGATTTTCAAATCAAAACAGTAAATGAAAATAAATCATCTGTAAGAAGAGCAATACTAGCCTGGTTTTTGAGTTTCTTTTTGAGCCAATCTACAATGTCAGATGCAGGGATGCCATAGCCATTCCATCTTAAAACCACTCCCTTTAGCTTCAACTATTTTTGTGATCACTCAATGCTATCGTCCTCAAATTTGGTAATTAAAGGAGGATTTACTCTTGATTTGCAGTGGGGGGGGGGGGGGTGAGTAAGGAGGAATTTTAGGGTTTAGGGATGATTGATAAATGGGCTTGGGTTGATTGGTTGTCCTTCATTTGTGCAGAGGAGTATAAATTTTGTCCAGAGACTAGGTTAGGACAAAGGTTCTTTTTTCCAGTACTTCATTTCTTAGGGAAGTTTTGGGATTGGGGCTTGGTTCCAAATCATTGAGAATCTCAAAAAAAAATTGCAGGAGAAGTGTCTCCAGTTTCTGGGATTGATGGTTAGAAAATCTTCTTGATCGTTTGAGGTTCTTGGCTTTTTTCCACCCAAAGTCTGCCTGCCTGGATTCAACTTCAGATCTAAGGCACATTTATTCCCTACCCACCCTTCCTCTATTCTTAGCAGGTCGAATATCCTCATAAATTATTGCAGGTGAAACCACCGGATGGGGGGACCTTTGTGCCCTAGCTGGAGCCCTATAGCAGAGTGAGGCATCTCCAGAGACAAACTGGGTCGAGAGACTGCTAGCATATCTGGTTTTTGAAAAAACCTCGAATTATTTGTCTAATCATTCTTTCGTGAAGATCACACAATGGCTGCAAAAAAGTAGAGCAAACATGTTACTAATTATATAATCATATTAAAAAAAAAATCTCTAATAAGCTTTTGAATAAATGCAAATTGGCATTTACAAAATATACAGGTTGAGGTATAATATATATTGTAAGAGGAAAGTATTTTGAGGATATATATTTAATAAAAACTTAATATTATAAAATTAAAAAATAGTTACTATAATTAGATATAAAATTAAATATATAAATATAAAATACTATTAGTATATATGTTTTTTTTTCATTTTGTCAACCATTAGTTTTTTAGAAAAGTTATTATTTACTTTTTAAATATAATGATATTAAAATTTTAAAACATGTTAACAATTATATATAAAACTATTAAAAACTATTTAAATATATAATATTTACTCCACTTTTAAAAATAAATATAAATCAAATAATTACAAAAATAACAAGTTTCATTGTAGATTATAATGATTGTTCAATGGTAGTTTGAGACTAATGATATTGTAGTTGTTTAAAGTGCAAAAGGGTGATATTGTAACAAACATTGGGCCTATTTTTTTAATAAAAATTGCAATTATAATTATAACCTTAATTATAATTGTTATCCTAATAGTAACATACTTAGCCTGTTAATGGACCTTTGAGGGTTAATCCTTCGTAGCTCACCAAGAGAAAGGAAGAATGGAAACCTCCAGACAAAGGATGGACAAAAATAATTTTTGATGGTGCATCTCAAGGTAACCCAAGAAGATCAAGTGCAGATCATGTGGCTAGAGATGAGAATGGGAATATATTGATGATTGGTGCAAAGCGACAATCAGATGGCTCAAATAATGAAGTAGAGATACTTGCTACGATTCAGGGAATACAAATGGAAAAAAAGATTGGGGTAAGGAAGCTACACCTAGAAGGTGATTTGCAAATCATTATTCGTATCATCAAAGGAGAACTGGGATCATGGCATTTGAATAAACATATATGTAGGCTTAAAATTTTATTGTAGGATTTTGAGGAGTTCAAATTAATGCATGTGCTAAGGGAAGCTAATGAGGTGGTAGACAAACTATCCAAATTTAGGGCATCTTTAGTAGAGTGGGCTGGGGAAGAGTTTATTGATGATTTTAGGGGCATCACCTTAGAGTAATGAAGATAATTATTGGGCTATGTTGGATGAAAGGGATGTTTTAAACATTATTTCTATGCATGCTTAAGGTAAGAGAAAGATTATTGTTCATCAGTATTATGAAGAGGGATGGGAAAGGGTGCATGACCTTTGATCATGAATATTTCCCATGTCAGTGTGGTGATGTCACAACTGGGTGGATTGTGTGGTGGAGATCTTGTCTTTTCTGGAACTTTTTGGAAAGGTTTGGTTGTTAAAAGGAAATAAATGTGGGACTGTTCTTTGAAAGGTACATTTGGAGTTAGTGTGAAGGCAAACAATGATTTGAAGATGGAAACCAACTTCTCTTTGCAGTCCTCTAACCAACTACCAAGTTTCAGAAGAGAGATTATGATTAGGAGATTAAGGAGCATGTTTAAATTTGACGATGACAAGTTTTGAGGGTGTATTACGAAGGTGTTGCATGAGGAGTTTTTGAAAACTAATCTTCAACCAAGAACCAACCCGGACATTTCATCCCTATTCTTGGCATGGGTTTTGCAACTCGGTAGTTGGGAAGAGGCTCTAAAGTGACGAGGATGGGTGTGAAACCTGAATGGATTGGTAGTATGGTTCCCATCACTAGTAGGGTTGAACTAGGGTGGGATTGGAAATAGGTGTGGGTCCATGGTGGATGGTTGAAGGTGCCAGTCGAGATTATCAACCATTTATTGTGTGGAGTTCATCAAAGCCAAAATAATTGTAGATTGAGGAAGCTTCAGTGGATTGGTTGGAACTTTTGTTGTATATGTAGGAAGTCGAATTGGAGTAGGAATGCTTGGAGACAGAGGGACGATGAAAGATGAATTATACTCCAAAGAAATATGGTGTGAAGCTAAGATATGAGGTTGGTAATGTTGGTCCAGTAAGGCAAATCAAGAAAGTTAAGGAACCCAAGCTTGATACCCACAGAGGTATGATGATTCCAAATGAGACCAAAGAAGAAATGTTGAAGAAGTGGGTAGGTCAAATTATCCTATTTTTGAAGAAGAATTTTGTCTTTCTGAACTCTGTATGCCTAATTTTGTAATTGGATGAGTTGTATAGGAAATTAGGTGTAGTATTTTCAGGATGTATCTCAGACTAATCATAGTGTTTTTGCACCATTTTGGCTTGTAATACCAATTTGTTTTTTTATCCCAAAATTGTAACATAAAGTGTGGATGGTTATGTGTGGTATTTTATAGTAGGACATGGATTTTTGGCCTTAATATGCCAAAATTTGCAGCTATGTACTATCTATATTAACTTTTATCAATAAAAATTCAAAAAATCACCTATTAAAAAAATAGTAAATTACTTAGACATGGTTTATGTTATTATACATTTGTAATTTATTTTATGATCAAAGTAAAAATAAATTATAAGACACAAAATGTGTTACTCATGTTTTGAAAATTAATTATGGTACAAGTTTGTGTAATATTCTAGTTATTTGAGTTACATATTAAATAATGTCATTCTCGTTGTTGATTTTATTTACATATTATTTTGATTTGTATAGTTATAATAGCTGTATTGTAGACTAATTATTTTGATAGTTGATGAAAGTGTGTCATTATTAATGCTCATAAAAATATATGTTGTAGTAATATATAGTTGATTGTAGGGCCTTAGAATTGACAATATTTTGTACACCACATGACTAGAAATAAGTATAATAAAAAATTATATTTGTAAAATTTGAAGTGCAACAAATTAGTACGTTACTGTTAGAGTAAAGAATTAATTTAATTACAATGATAAAATTAACTTTACTACTTCTTAAGATTTCTCTTTATGCACTTGCATTAGTCATTTAATAATTAAATCTAATTATTAAATGCCTATTTACCTATTAGGGTTTCCCTTTAGGTTTTTTGATCTCCTTCTATAAGGATTGATCCATTGTATATTTGCATTCATTCTTTTGGCTGATAATAAACTTTCATATTGTCAGAGCAAAACCCTTGTTTGTTTCTTACAGATTTCTTCCTTGTGACAGGTTTTTGCATGTAGGTTTCTTGGGCTTAATAGATTTTTTTTTCATCAAATATTACATGGTATCAGAGCTGGATCTATTGCATCTTGTTCATGTTTGAAGAAAAAAAGGAGCAAGGGTTTGACATAAGCAATTTGGGATTTTTCGGCTAATTTGAGATGTTTTGGTTATAGTTTTCAGATCTGGTATTCTCTGTAGGACGTTGAATTTTTTTTATAGCCTTTTTACAAGTGCATGCATGTGAAAGGGCATTTTTTTTGGGTGTCCTCCCCGACATCATTTATAGTGGTGTCATTCTATGTATCATTTACCAGACCTACACCTTATTCCTCTAACCGTCGTGCATGAGTCGACGTCTGCGTTGGCAGATCTGAAAAGGCAGAACTTTAAACCCTCGGGGGCACCATACTTTGAATTGCAAGCTTTTTTACCTATGATTGCTATCCAAATTTATGGATATTTTAATCAAAAAATTTCAAAGGTACACATGATACTCATTTGACAATTTTTTCTCTCTCTCATTGTAAGCAATATTTTCCAACTTCTAGGGTTTGGTTTATTAAATTGTGGGGGGTGTTTCATTTCTTATTTTTCTGTAATTTACTTCAGTAAACTTGAAATTATATAAAAATAAAACCCCTTCTAAAAAAAATGGCCGAGACCTCTTCTTGTCTAGAACTTCTGACCCCTCATAACTATCACACATGGAAATCCCTGATGACACGACTTCTCCGGTCAAAAGGGTTCTTGTTTAGACACAGTGCAACTAGTTTTACAGAGGACTTTCAAAGTCATGCAGAATAGGAACAAGATGGATGAGGCAATGAGGTTGATTGCTTTACATGTATCAGATAGTCTACAATTTCATCTTGATGGGTGCAATACCCCTCTACTATGTGGACCAAGCTTAACACCTTGATTGGTACAGTGAATGAGTTCAAAGCACTTCAGATTGAGGCAGAGCTTACCTCTCTTATACCAGATCATTTTCCATCCATTGAGGACTTCTTGATGAAGTTCAAGCAATAGAGGTCTTTATTACAGGGATGTGGAAAGGCTAAGACTAACACAAAGTGTATCTACCTAATTTTGTCAAAGCTTCAGGGAAACTTTCAGATTTTCTCCTCCACCTTCCACTCTACCATGGATGCATTTGGTCAGAGATTCTAGATGCCCACTTTTGAGGTGTTCTATGATTGGTTGACTAGAGAGCAAGCCAAGCTAACACAATTGGATTCTTTATTTGGGACTAAGAACCAAGCTTTGGTTGCTCAGATTTATAAGGGGATAGAGAAGAGTAGAAGCCCAAAACAAATTCAGTTGGTAGTGAGCATTCCTCCAAGCCACCTTAGAAAACAAAGTCTAAGAAATCCACCCCTAAGGATAAATCTTCTAAGTTTGGTGAGTCTTCCTCCAAGACTAAGAAGTTCATAGGTGAACCTTGTAGTTTTTGTGGCAAGGAAGGGCATCCAGTTTCTAGGTGTTGGAAATGTCTTGAGGCTCTAGAGGAAGCCTTGCAACAGCATAGTCTTACTTCTCCACATCCTTCACCTACTCCCACAGGGAAAGGCCATGCTCTTTCTACACGAGCATTATCTTCCACTACTACTTGGATCATTGATTCAAGTGCTTCACACCATATGACAAACACACCTAGTTTGGTTACCTCACTTGTTCAGAGTGCTACTACATAGATTGTAGTTGTTGACTTAGCACAACTTTTGGTTACAGGTTTTGGTACTGTTTCATTGGATGGTGGCTCTCTACAGGATGTTCTTTTCGTTCCTGCTATTTCTACGAACCTCCTGTCTATCTATAAGATTTGTCATTCTAGTTTTGGTAAGACAGTTGAGTTCTCACTACATGATGTAGTTATTAGAGACCTCTATGATCCTGATTTGGTTATTGCTACTAGGAGTGTTGATTCAGAGTCTCACTTATACAGGTTTGATGGCTTTGAGAGCTCTGATAATACCAGTGTTTCTCTTGTTGCTCATGCAGACACAATGAGCAAGCTTTGGCATGAGCTTTTTAGCCGTGTCAACTACAGATATCTACAACAGATGAGTACACATGAGTTAGTGATTGGGCTTCCTTAGATCTCTTGCATTGATGGTGTTTGTTGAGGTTGTGCACTTGGAAAACATCATAGAGATCCCTTTTCGATAGGTAGATCCTCACATGCTAAGGCACCATTGGAGTTGATACATAGTGATCTCATGTCATCTCCCACTCCTTTTTCTGGTGCTCATTATGTGCTCACCTTTATTGATGACTTCTCCAAATGCACATGAGTGTACTTCTTGAAGTACAAGTCTGATGTCTTTGATTCATTTTGAGTCTTTAAGACATTTGTGGAGAAACAGTCTTTCTGTTAGGCATATACACACTGACAATGGGGAGGAATATGTGAATCAGTCTTTTCATCATTTTTTCACTGAGCAGGGTATATTGCATCAGTTGACGGTTCCCCATACCCCTCAGTAGAATGGTGTTGCTGAGAGGAAGAACAGAACATTGCGAGAGATGGCCAATTGTATGATATAGTCTCAAGATATGTAGCCTTCCTTTTGGGTAGAGGTAGTCAATTGTGCCAACTGCATTTAGAATCAGATGCCTCATAAGGCATTACAACATTTGAATCCTTAGGAGGCTTGGTCCCATGTCAAGCCTGGTGTTTCTACATTTTGAGTGTTTGGTAGTGAGGCTTGGGCATTTATTCTAGATGCTCAGAGGAAATCCATGGAGAGGAAGAGCCGACCGCTACTATTTGTTGGCTACTATGAGGATATGAAGGCATACAAGTTGTTTGATCCTTATTTCAGAGAGGTCTTGTTTCGGTGAGATGTCTAGTTTGATGAGCGCTATCCTCAAATGGAGCCTCCATCACCAACTTCTCCCTCACTACCTTGTACTTTCTCTTCTCCTCTTCAGGATTCTATATCCTCTAAGGATGATTTAGATGATGATCCACCTTCCCCTCCTCCACCAGATATTTTGTGAGTGCCCAAGTGGGCTCAGGATATAGTCAGTGCTGCTGGTTCTTTGGTAGGAGATCCTTCAGATACCCGTCGTACTTGTGCTCAGTGATTTGGTTCTGGTCTTTTGAGTCATGATGTTTTAGATGATCCTCAGAAGTTTTCAAAGGTGAAAGGACATCCTGAGTGGGATAGGGCTATGGGTGAGGAGTACTCTTCTTTGATGAAGAATCACACTTGGGATCTTTGTACTCTTCTGAAAGGAAGAAAACTGGTTCGGTGCAAGTGGGTGTATCGTACCAAGTATGTTGTAGATGGTTTTATTGATCGGTATAAGGCACATCTTTTTGCAAAGGGATTTTCATAGGTGGAGGGTATTGATTACTCTAAGACCTTTGCTCCTATTGCCAAGATGAATTCTATTTGCCTAGTACTTTCTCTTGCAACTTCACAGGGTTGGATAGTGTATCAGATGGATGTGAAGAGTGCATTCTTGCATAGGGATCTACATGAGGATATCTATATGGAACAACCTCAGGGTTTTGTGCAAGACTCTTCTCTTGTGTGTAGACTTCGAAGGTCATTATATGGTCTCAACCAAGCCCCTCGAGCTTGGTATGAGAAGACAAACTCTTTCTTGCTAGCCTCGCACTTCACCCGCTGTCATTCTAATCCTACAGTGTACATTCAACATCATGGGGTTGATCTTGTGATACTTGTGTTGTATTTTGATGACCTCATCATCATAGGCAGCTCATCTTCTATGATTCAGAGTGTTCAGAGAGCATTGATGGAGCAGTTTGAGATGACAGATCTTGGACTTTTGCACTACTTTTTGGGCCTACAAGTTATTCAGTCTTTGGATGGGATTTCCATACACTAGCAAAAGTATGCTCTTGATATGCTTTAGAGATTCAACATGCTTGATTGCAAGCCTGCTCCCACACCTTTTCAGTCAGGTGTTATTTTGTCTACCACTTGCTCTACTCCTTCAGTGGACTTCACCTTATACAGGAGACTCATGGGTAGTTTGTTGTACTCGACACACACTCATCTTGACATTTCCTTTACGGTTGGCATTGTCTCTCGATTCTCCCATGATCCTCATGAGAGTCATTGGCAAGCTGCCAAACATATTTTGAGGTACATTCAGGGCACTACTTCAAATGGCATTCACTATACATCAGGAGATCCTCACATTGTTGGTTTCACAGATGCTGATTGGGGTGGTGATATAGATGGTCGGAAGTCTACTTCTGGCTTTGTTTTTTTGTCTTCATTCTGGTCCTATCACATGGTCTTGTAAGAAGCAGATTTTTGTTGCATTATCATCTATAGAGGCAGAGTATTGAGAAATTGTGCTAGCTAGTCTGGAGGTCTTATGGCTTTGACAATTGATGACAAAGTTTGGGTTTCCTCCTGATAGTCCCACTCTTATTTGGTGTGACAATTAGAGTGCCATTCATATTTCATGCAACCCAGTTGAGCATCAGCGGACCAAGCACATTGAGATCCATATGCATTTTATCAGGCAACTGATTCAGGATGGTTCTCTCAGCTTGGAGTATGTTCCCACTTTGGAGCATGTTGCTGACATCTTCACTAAGCCTTTTGCATCCCCATAGTATCTTCAGTTGTGTTCTATGCTTGGGGTGAAGGAAGTTGTCCTTGGGGGGTCTCATTGAGGCCTACCTTCCTTTATTTTTTTCCACTTTCTGCATCTTTCTATCTCTTTTTGGAGGAGGATTTTTCCCATGTGGTTTTCCTTGTTTCTCTATTTCATAGAGATTTGGTTGTGATTGGGTACCTCATCAGGCCATGTTGCCGGGACCCATATTTGCATTCAACATTGTAGTTCCTTTGCTTCTTTCTTGCATTTTTTGTAGGTGCATTGTTGCTCATCTTAAGGGGGGGTGTTAGAGTAAAGAATTAATTTAATTACATTGATTAAATTAACTTTACTACTTCTTAAGATTTCCCTTTATGCACTTGCATTAGTCATTTAATAATTAAATCTAATTATTAAATGCCTATTTACCTATTAGGGTTTCCCTTTAGGTTTTTTTATCTCCTTCTATAAGGATTGATCCATTGTATATTTGCATTCATTCTTTTGGCTGATAATAAACTTTCATATTGTCAAAGCAAAACCCTTGTTTGTTTCCTACATATTTCTTCCTTGTGATAGGTTTTTGCATGCAGGTTTCTTGGGCTTAATAGATTTGTTTTTCATCAAATCTTACAGTTACATCATTGTCAAAATATTTAAGCACGCATTGTTTTGTTTTTATGAGTAATTAGAAACAAACTGAGGAGGGATGAATAGACGTCTCTCATTTATAATAGTCAAATATTATTTCCACCTTAAGTTATGTGTTAGTTGTTCAAAACAATGCACCTTGTGTGTGTGCATGCATGTTTACAAAAGACAATTAGAATAAAGTGAGCCCAAAATAAACAAAAACAAAATCCCTCAAATGAGTATAGATGAGATTAAGTAAGGCTTGAGTCATGTGTTGGTTCTTAAAACATTAGAACAAAGTAAATCCAAAATGAATGAAAAAATAATTGTTGCCTTATGAAATATGTACAAATAATTATAATATTGAAATATTATGTTTATTGTATCTGAATGATTTTTCCCTTCTTGCATTTATTAAAAGAATATCTTTTAATTTCATAGAAAAATATTTAGATACATCCATATATTTGTAGTATGAAAATGTTTTTATTTTATTATTTACAAAACTTAGAAATTATTTCATATAATATTATATATAAAAAATAATATTATAAATTTAAGTGATTTCATATTATTATATTAGTATAGGAAAACTAATGATTCTAAAACCTATCAATATTTATAGGGAAAAAGAAAGATTTAATAAAAGGAAAGTAACCCCTTAAATATAAGGAAACTTAAAGTTAAGATTAGATCATAACTTTAGATTTGAAAGTTTCTTAGAAAGCTTCATTTTCTTTTTTACTTAGGGAAGACTTAAAGAATAAGAAAAATCAATATTTTCTTTTGCAATAATCTACTTTAAAAATATTAGTTGATCTTATTTGGAAATCACGTGTGAAACAAAGTAGAAAAATGCATAAGATTTGGGGAATGGAAGGAAACACAAGATTGATGGTTGAGAATATTGGTAAACTATAGGATATTCAATTCATATGCCTAGAAAAAGAAATCATAGTAAAGAAGTATATAAATTAGATAAATTAAAAGTATATACATTTTCTCAAGCATAATATTCAGACCTCATATATTGTATGCGTATGCACATTTTACATATAATTAAATTCTTTTCTAATTCGGAGTTGTAGCATATGAGACTTCAAAAGAGAGAAAGAGGCACACAATGTTTTGTGTAGTAATATATGAACTTGAAAGATATTTTAGGCTAAAAAGAAGATCAATAGCTTAGTCAATAGAAGTTTAATAATTAGAAGTATATGCAACAAATACTATTGGATTTTTTGCATCGGGGATTTTGAATCAACCACCATTTCTCACAACATTTGTTCAATTTCAATAAAAATATTATAGCTTGCATTCAATTTCAATCTAACTTGACAAAAATACAAACATTTGCATTGAAATAATTAACTAAAAAGAAAATATAGTTTTACCTTACGTCACCATATCAAAAAACTACAAAATAAATTAGATCAACTTCAATTAGGACTTACCAAATCTTACTATAAATACATGCAAGAATAAAATTTTATCAGTGTTGGAATTCCCATGTAATTATTTAACAATCATTTTATTTTCGGGATTAACAATTTCAAAAGAAATCACACTGGAATTAAAAAGAGGAAATTATTTGCAAGCAATTAACTCTAATTAGACCTAATTGAGTTGTACCCAACTCACAAGATAAATTTTGACTAAGGCACCCAACTCTATAAATATCACAGAAGAAATAATCGATAATCACCCAAACACCAAATTAGCCTAAATGACAAACCATAAGAGACATTCAATAGATTAGGTAAATGTATTTAAAGGGAAATGCAAATTCATAGAGGGGAAAGGAAATCGTACATAATGTATGAAAGCATTGAATGGAATATTATTCAAAGGTTACGAACAACATAGAATGCCCAATGTGTGCAAAGTAGTTCTCCTAACAATTTAAACTTGGTCAATTGTAGGAATATTCCACTATTCTTGTAAACATAGTAATTCAAAAGAATAAGTTCTAATAAAAAAATTCATTTAGAACTAAGAAAAAAATCTCATTTTGGAGAAGAAAATTGACATAGTTGGTTTTATTTTGTGGCAGTATTACCTACTAGAACAAAGTTTGAATCACAATCTAAGAAGAAAACAAGGAAGCTTATGCAGATGAGAGTTACATAAAGCTTTCTACTTACAATTTATCAAGAAAACTTGTAACAATCTAGATGCTGCTATAAAGTGCTCCCCAACTTGGAAATTATATGACATGGAAATAAGGAAGTTTTTTAGGCCTTCAACATCAATATTGATCAGTTTTCATTCCAGCATGAATTGCATTGCAAACACTATTTCCAAAGCTCACACATGATGATCCCCAAATTAAAAATCACCTAAAACTGAAAGGTATTTTTTACACAAGTAGAAAATAAAAAACAATGTTAATTTTTGCATGCACCATCATCAAACCCTATGTGTCTTTTGAAACACAAAAGACATACTAAATCACCTTAGAAAGAATGTAAATGTGCAAAAACTGTAGATAAAATTGATAGATATAGAAAGTTTAGAGTCCATAGAAGGAAAATATTTTTTATTGTGTTGCATGTTTATCCATGGAAACTATCCATAACTAATCCAAGAGGGAAAAAGA
This sequence comes from Chamaecyparis obtusa, assembly GCA_027943335.1. Taxonomy (NCBI): domain Eukaryota; kingdom Viridiplantae; phylum Streptophyta; class Pinopsida; order Cupressales; family Cupressaceae; genus Chamaecyparis; species Chamaecyparis obtusa. The sequence goes on from BSBK01000711.1 coordinate 1,239,459, forward strand.
GGAAAGACTTGTTATGAAAATATTGTAGATAAAAAAATATGTTGAAATCATCTCCTCAACATAGAAAAGCTAAGAAAAGTGCACCTATAACGCAAAATGTTATCAACCAATCGTATTGTAATATTTTAAAAAAAAAATGTTAATTTTTTTTAAAGGTAAAAATTGTTAAATTATGTATTTTAACTTTATAAAAAATAAATTTATTTAAATAAATAAATAAATAATGTATTTCCTATGACAAGTGCTAATAAATGATAACTTTTTAAAAATTCATCAAAAAATAAAATAAAATTAAAAGTTACTTACAAAAGTAAAATAATTCTTCAGATAAAGAATAAATAAATATCAATAAACTTTGGCTAAAAGCTCTTTGTGGATGATATAAATATTCCATAAAATTATAACTAGCATACCTATGTTAGAGCACTATAAGTGAAATACATCCAAATATATCATATATGTTCATCATTCAATTAAAAAATTATTATATATTATTATATTGTAATAATTTTTAATTATTATATTATGATATTGTAATTACTATTAAATTATTATAAAGATATTATTACATTACTATGTTTTACTACATTCTTGTTGGTAAGTGTCCAACATGTTCCCTCAGGATTGGTGACATGGTTTAACAACCTCCCGTGAGATCCTTAATTGAGATGTTAGCAGTTTCCTAAATAAACGAATCTTTTGTGAGAAACAACCAACCCAACTCCCTATAATTCTTTTGTTATCATATTTTTATATTTTGATTAAATGAGAAGAAAAATATTTAGTGCCAAATTATTATCATTATTATATTTTAGTTTTTATTATTATTATTTATTTGACAAAAGTAAAAAATTATTATGATTACACCACTATTATTATATTATCATATCATCATATTTTTATTTTATATTGGTTCTTATCCTTATTCTTCAAATGTATTTTATGTGGGGACACTTTCAATCCCCCATAAACACTAATATGTTAAGAAGTGATGCATGAGCCTCACAACCATGCACTCCAGTCCATCTGCCAATTTCAAGGATGCATGGTGATGTGCATGTATCGAGAGATCCTCATCTAGTTATGCATGTTGACTACCATGTAGTTTAGATAATTAGTTCAGAAATAAATTACATATTTAAATAACTGGCAAAATTGATTCCGTCATTGTAACTTAACTACTAATCATTGTTTCTTTGATCTATAAAATAGAGTCTTATGGTTGTTTTATATGGCCTAAAAAAATGTAATCATATATCAATAAAGTATGTGTGTTTGTGTTAAAAATATTAACATGTCTATGAATTTTGTGTTTGTTTTTCAAAAAATTTCATATGGTATTAGAGCTTTAGAAATTATCACGGGCATCAAACTGTTGGATTAGGTTAATGGTGTTTGTTGAGAGTTGGCGATAACAAAGGGTGAGGAATATGGTACCAGTTAAGGAAGAAAAAATTTGCAACCAAGTGTGAGGATAATTGTTGCAAAGATAAATTGCAACTAAAAGAAGGTAGATCAAGGCAAAGAAGAATTGCAATCAAGTATGTAAGCTAAGCTATCAAGTAAATTTAATTTATTTCAATGGAAAAGTGTAATGTTCCCAAATTTTGGTACTTATTTCAATATTACTCAACTCAGTGTCCCATTTTATTTATGGTGTACCTTCTAGAGATCATTCAGGACACTTTGATTCACACTTACAATTTTAGAAAGTCACTTGTATATTCTTCTCATACTTACTATTTATAATAAGTCCCTAAGATGGGTAGTTGGCATCATATTGATATTTGGAAAGTGGATGGATTATTTGCATGAGTTGATATTAAAAATGATAAAGGGGTTAATGATTTAAGTTAAATTATTAAAGTTAAAATAGGTTTAACTTTAATAATATTGATTATATTAAATGACTTTATGATATGATGACATAAAGGGGGTTAAAGTGAATTTAAGTTGTTTTCATAAAGTAACTTTATTTTGGCACCTAGAGAGTTATAAGGTTTTAAATAATTTAATAAAGTGTTTTATGGAGATTGGTGCCAATATTGGGAGATATAAGGTGAATATACAATTAATTCATAAAGTGACTTTAAGTTAATTAAATTTATTTAATGGGTCATTTATTATTATTACCAATTGCAAGTTAATATGAATATTACAATAGAATTTTAAAAAAAAGTGTTTCCAAAAACTTCATGAGAAGATTATAAAAGTGGATTTGAGGAACCAACTACTTGTGTCTTGCAGCCTCCACTTGGTCATGGGAAGAATGTTATTGATTGAAAAAATTTACTGGTAGGAAGCTTGGAGGTAGAGCTCTCCTATGAGGCTGATCACACTAGTGCATATGATGGGCATATTGATAGCTCACATTAATATTTTTTCTAATCAGTGAATGATGATGACTCCACATCTAATGTGAGTGATGATGCTTATGTTGGTCCATGTGAAATGGTCCCTACCTATAGTGTGTGCCCTTCTTGGGATGGATCTACTTTTGACCTCAATGTTTCTCTCAAATAATCTACACAGATGAACATGAAAGATGGCATTAATATAATTCATCATGTTGATATTAACTTCAAAAAAACAAAACCAATTTAGTGTTGCATGATGTTGATAATAAATCAAAAAAAATTTATGGGGTTGACAGGTCTCAAGAGTCCTATCATTTGGAAAGATAGTTGAAGATAAATGAAGACCAAATTATTGCATCCATTAAACATTTTGATGACACCTATAAGCTAATGGAAAAATATTGTTGGAAGTGTTCATGGATGCATATGGACCTTGGTGGAGAACTTTCCTTTTTAGAGTCACAAACACTTAGAGAAGCCTTAGTGGTAATGAAGACAAATTACCTACAACTAATTTCTAATAGAGATCACCTTCTTATGCTTGGTTAGATCTATTTTGATGCATTGAAAGGGAAATAAGAGGAGGTAGACAAGATTACTAATGAGTGCAAGTTTACCCAAGATTCTTTCAAGAGAACTCAACTTTTCCTTCAAGAATAAAAAATTCAAATTTGTGATCTTTTTGAAGGAGATAGCTTGGATCAAGCATTGATATCCAAAACAAAATCTAGTCTTTTATGACTATCATAACAATTGAGGGTGAGAGTGACACCCATGGTTTGAGGGTAGAACCCCTTATGATGGTTAATCATGAGGAGCTTTTAGATTTGCATGTGCTTTAGGATAGGTATGATTATAAAATTACAAAGTATACATGCATCTTGTATCATGGAGATAATGAGTCACCTTTGAGGGAGGACCAATTAAGAATACACCTAGTGGATGTAGATATACAATAGGTACTTGGAATTGTTGAAAATATAACACATAACTAGGACATCTATTCTAATTTTTGCAATAACGTTTCCAATCATGAGGTAGCACCCATGTCACTTAAAGGTTATGATGTTGTTGCATCTTCCAATGTAGCACTCAAGTTGAGGGTGTCGAACATGAGTTATACCTTGTGAGTTCAAGCCAAAAAGGATCTAATTTTATATACTATACTATGAAATATGTAAAGAGGTCTCAGAGCATGTGTGATGAGTGGTTAAGGAGGTTAATGGAAGCCAAGTTGTTGGATACCTAATCCAAACAACACCTACAACATATCAAGCAACATTTAAGTCACATAAATCATGGGAGGTAACAAACACATCTTTTAAAGAGCCCATCGAAGGATCAAATCATAAATAAAAATGGGATAGTTGAGCACATGCTTAGTGGACCATCCACTAATGTCATGTATTTAAATGAAGATGAAGATAACCATAATACATAACTAATTCATCCTTTGGTCATACATGATGATTTTGACAAGTCGTCTCTTCTAGAGGCTCACTTGGTAGAATCTACATCTTTTAGTCTAGCTTATGATGGAATAAAAATGAATGGTGGCATTGTTGATTTAGATTTGTTTGAGCATGAGGAAAATCTTGGAGCAATTATTGATACAATAATTCCTTGAAATGCATATGTAGATATTCAACTTCTAGGGTATGAGATATGCATGATCATTGTTCCTCATGTTAAGTGGTGTTTACTTGTAGTAGCTAGTTGGAGGAGTTGGAGGGATTTGTTGTTACAACTAGAGATTGTCATTGCACCAAATGATCAACTTGTTAATGATTGATACAAACACTAGAATTATAGAAGACACAAGAGGTTGTTAAACCATGTCATGAATCCCAAAGTGGGATGTTGGTGGTTAGTCTAGAAACCCTCCCTCAATGTCACCCAAGGATATTCAAACCTATGACCAAGATCTAATACCACTTGTTAGGCCCAAAAGGAGGCAAGCAAAAATGAGAGGGGGTGTGAATCATTTGTGTGTACCTAATTAATTTAATTTCACTTTATCAACTTAGATCTAAAAGATAAACAATAATGCAAGATCCATAACACAAAGATTTGTTCTTGAGGAAATCTGGTTAAGGGAAAACCCCAGTGGAAGTCAAACCCACTAGATGAGTGTACTCTGTTAATAGTATTACCTGGTCAAGAGAAAATAGAGAATAAAGGATGCACTTACAACCACTAGCTTACAACCTAATCTACAAGTTCACTTCCTAGAGCTCACTACTCATAATATAATCTCAGATCTAGCCCTCAATCAGGTTCACCAATCTATCTTCAATTACAATGGGGTGAACATACATTCCTTTACAACCAAACTAACAAATATCATCTCATATTCAAATATAGTTCTAATGAAGTAAAAAATCTACCTTAAGTGCATAACACACATATACACAATCTTCTCTCTTGCACACATACTCTCAATTAAAAAATGATCTCTCATTTATACCGATTAAAAAGAATAATCAACCATTAGGTCAACTAAGACCTAATACAATAAAAGATATATTTATATTATGCTCAATCTCCAATGCAATCCAAATCAGTTGGGCTACAACTTAGATAGGACCCAAATCTTCAACCTTGAACATGCACAAGTGCTATCGAAGCAACATCAAGAATCACAACACATTACTTCATCAAGTCGGTTAGGACCTAAATGAAGAAACACCAACATACTACCAAAGCAAAAAATATGATCATTTCAACCAATGAGAACCAATAACATGATCATCACATGATCCAAGAACACCAACAAGAAACATGAATACCATACAAAACCTTCACATCATCTCCAATACAAGATCCAAAGTCATCTTCATCTCTAATCATTAGGATCACTAAGACACCAAACTCAAACATAATAAAATATAGCTTGTTGTAATATGAATCATGAACAACACTGAATATAAACATAATGATAAGAAAACATGCAATCAACAGCTTTGAAACCTCTAAAACATCAAATCCAAGTCATACCAAACCAAAAAATCATCTAATGTTCACAGGAACACTATGACACCAGTAACCATAAGCTCAATCATATCTTACTCAAACTGTTGAACCAACTTCTGCAAACCTCTATAGATGATCTATAGACTTCACAGAACAATATCTCACCATTGCATCTCAAGATCTTCAACATAGCATTTGAAAAACTGAAATCCTCCTTACCGAACATCCTGAACACACTATCTAAGATAGTACCAAGTATGTTAACATCAATGACAAAATATTAAGGTCAACACAACCAAATCCAAAACTCTGACATGCTCAAGAATCTTCCAACATTTGCATCAGCATTTCCCTAATAGAAGTTGGCATAATGATGAGCTCTCTTAATCGTTTGGCATTAGAGGTACTTGTGGCTTCAAATAGAGTGAGGTTCTTAGTTGGATTGAGGATATTATCATTCATGATAATTGTATATGGTAGGTTGACTTGATTGATTATGCACGTGGGTTGATTTGGGATCCTGGAATCCACATGATTGGTGTGTGTTGTTTTTTTATGGACCATGATGAGTTGCTTCACAAATATGAACATGGTGATGTTCACATAAAAGTAGTAAAATGGATTGGTGAAGTAGTGTTATGGAGGTTGATATGGGATCTAGGCATTTGGTTTTAGCATGCAAGTGTGGATTACTTGAGGGAAATAAATCTCTGGGAAGGGAGGACTATAATGTCCCTAAAATTTGGTGCTTATTTCAATATTATTCAGCTTAGTGTCCTATTTTATTTGTGGTGTGTCTTCTGGAGATTATTCATGATACTTTGATTAACACTTACTATTTTTAGTAGGTGACTTAAATATTTTTCTCATACTTACTATTTATAGTAAGTAACCAGGGTGGTTATTTGGCATCATATCTATATCTGGAAATTGAATGGATTATTTACAAGAGTTGATATTGGTAATTATCAAGGGGTTAATGATTTAAGTTAAATTATTAAAGTTAAAACATGTTTAACTTTAATATTATTAATTATATTAAATGACTTTATGATATGACGACATCAAGGGGGTTAAAGTGAATTTAAGTTGTTTTCATAATGTAACTTTATTTTGGCACCTAGGGAGTTATAAGGTTTTAAATAATTTAATAAAGTATTTTATGGATATTTTTGCCAATATTAGGAGATATAAGGTTAATATACAATTAATTCATAAAGTGACTTTAAGTTAATTAAATTTATCTAATGGGTCACTTTATTATTATTTCCAATTGCAAGTTAATATGAATATTAGAAGGGAATTTAAAAAAAAAGTGTTTTCATAAACTTCATGAGAAGATTATAAAAGTGGATTTGAGGAACCAACTACTTGTGTATTGCAATCTACACTTGGTCATGGGAAGGATTTTATTGATTGCACAAGTTTATTGGTAGGAAGCTTGGAGGTAGAGCTATCCTACGAGGCTAATCACACTAGCGTATATGATGGGCATATTGATAGCTCATCTAAAGATTTTTTCCAATTAGACAATGATGATAACTCCACATCTTATGTGAGTGATGATGCTTATGTTGGTCCAAGCAAAATGGTACCTACATATAGTGTGGGTCCTTCTTGGGATGGATATACTTTTGACCATTGTGTTGCTCCCACTTCATCTAGATAGATGAACATGAAATATGGCATTAATAGCATTGATAATGTTGATATTAACCTCAAAAAAATCCAATTTAGTGTTGCATGATATTGATAATAAATTAGAAAAGTTTTATGGGGTTGATAGGTCTCAAGAGTCCTATCATTTGGCAAGACAATTGAAGGTAAATGAAGACCAGATTATTGTAGCCATTAAAAACTTTTATGACACGCATACACTAATGGAAAAATATTGTTGGAAGAGTTTATGGATGCATATGGACCTTGGTGGAGAACTTTCCCTTTTAGAGTCACAGACACTTAGAGAAGCCTTAGTGGTAATGAAGACAAATTACCTACAACTAATTTCTAATAGAGATCACCTTATTATGCCTAGTTAGATCTATTTTGATGTAGTGAAAGGGAAATAAGAGGAGGCAGTCAAGATTATTGATGAGTGTAAGGTTATTCACTTAAATAGTCCTTAAATTTATTATAGTAGGTCACTTAAATATTTTTCTCATACTTACTATTTATATTTTTCTCATTCTTTCCTAGTCCTCTTCCTTTATATTTAAGTGAATAACCTTACACTCATCATATCTATATCTAGAAAGTGGATGGATTATTCACATGAGTCAATATTGGCAATTATCAAGGGTTTAATGATTTAAATAAATTATTAAAGTTAAAAACAAGTTTAACTTTAACAATATTAAGTATATTAAATGACTTTATGAAATATGATGACATAAAGGGGCCTAGAGTAAATTTAAGTTATTTTCATAAGGTAACTTTATTTTGGCACTTAGAGAGTTATAAGGTTTTAAATAATTTAATAAAGTATTTTATGGAGATAGGTGCCAATATTGAGAGATATAAGGTGAATATATAATTAATTCATAAAGTGACTTTAAGTTAATTAAATTATCTAAGGGGTCACTTTATTATTATTCTCAATTACAAGATTTTTTTAAGAGGGGTAAATGCTTTGACTTGGAGCTATGAACCAACAAGGTCACAAATGGGGGACCTCATCCCCAATGGGATTTGAACCTTGATTGCGGGAAAAACAACACAACAACTTAACCATCACAACATGTCACTATTGGCCTCAATTGAAAGTTAATATGAATATTAAAAGGGAATTTAAAAAAAAAGTTTCCAGAAACTTCATGAGAAGATTATAAAATCATATTTGAGGAAGTCATTTGAGATACTTGGTTTATTTTATTTTTCTCTCTAAGAAGTTTATGAGCCAAGCTTTCAATATAATAAATATGAGGACAAACACCCTTGGAGCTTGTGAGTGGTTTGGACGAAAATCAAAATCCATCTTTGGTCTGGATTCATCCAAAATTTACCATTAGACTCATTATCAGATTGCTAGAAGTTTCAACTAGAAATCTCTTTAATGGGTTTAATAGGAATTGAGCATTCTTTTGGCACAAGGGTTTGCATATTTTGGGAGAGTTGGACAATGCTAACTAGGTTTTGAAGGTGATTACTCTATATTAGATCTTTAGAGAATATTTACTACTATTATCAGTCATTTTTGTCACCATTTGAGGCAAACATACCTTCTTATGAATGTTGGTCTTCTATCTTTTCTTCCAGGTATGTGTGTGTCCATTTTGATTTGTAATAATCTTCAAATTTGAGATATTATTTTATTGTTCAAATTGTATCCAAGCTATAGTAGGTCTGATTTGATTCTATTAAAGTGAGTTTTTATTAAGAAACTCGATGTATATGTTTTATGCATTTAGTATTTGCATTTCTACATGTTCTTCATTATTGGGCATTGAAAACAAAGCAAGAAATTAGAAATCAAACATTACATGTAAAGTGTTTAATAAAATGTCAAACATCCAAAAAAATTTTAAAAAAAGATCAGAATTAGCAAGGTTTCTTATAAAAATTTAGGTTAAAAAGTTTAAAGAAGCTACAAATTTGACGTGTGAGGAAGATTGTTTGAAAGAAGAGTTGTTAAAAATCAAGAAGTGTAATTTAGAGATGGTAGAAAAGATTAGACAAATAGGGAAATATATCTATGAAAGTTCATGTGAAAATAATAGGCTTATAAAGGAATTGGAGAAAATTAAAAAGGAAAATGGAAAATTAAAGGAAAATTTAAAATTGTTTGATGAAGTTAAGAAAAAGAATGAAGATCTAAAAACAAAACTCAAGTCATTAGAAAAAGAAAATGTGCTTTTGAAATCAAAGCCATTAGTTTATGATGTCGCATGTGGAACATAAGATTTGTTTTTTTTTATTGATTTATCAGTTGATATGCATGGTGTATCTAAAAAAAATTCAGGTAAAGATTACAAAATTGAAGGCAAGGTTTTGCATGAATCTCCAAATTTTGCAGTTGCATGTAAAAAATGAAGGATGTTTTAATAATAGTATCAGTTTAAAGATTATGCAAAAAAAGAGATATAAAGGAAGAGGACTAGGAAAGAATGGGCAAGGAATAAGAGACACCATATGTTGCATATTTAAAAAATGTTGCATATTTTGTACAATAGAAAAAGGGAGGTGAGGAACAAGGGGGATTTCTCCACCTTTTCCTAATGCTCATTAAGAAGGAAGATGACCCAATAGGCTCAAGTAGGAATTAAGCACTAAGTGAGTGCAATGATCCTTCATGATAATGATTAGGATGAGTTGATTTATAGGATGTGATAGGGTGATGTAAGATAGAAGGCTAAGTAGGAAAAAATGATAGGTTTTAGCATACACAGACTGACAAAAAATAGACAAGAACTTGTAGTAACTGAAAATAGTAATTAGAATATAGTACTAACATGTGGTTTCAATCTAGGGCTGATTTGTAGGGTATAGATCACCCTAGCCATTCTATACCCAAGTATAGATAACCTATGAGGGTATAGGTCACCCTAAAGGGTATAGGTCACCCTAGAGGGTATAGATCGACCTAGCCACTGTATACCTTGTACCTTTATTTGAAACTTTCATGGACAATTTGTCGAAACCTGTACTTTTTGAATTAAGTCCTAATAGATTTATCACTTTTTCCTGCACACAAATGAATTAGATTGTATAGAGGGGTTTGCCTCGATCAAACCCCTTGCATTGGACCAAACTTGAAATGAAAGCATGTTGTCATATAAAAAGGCTAGATATGAAAAATGAAGTATACCATATCTTGGAAATACAAATTCTTATTTGAATGTGATCAAGTATGTTGATGCAATAGATTTGACTTAACATTAAGGCCCAAAAGGAAATCATGAAAGACAAAACCTTGTGTAATGAATGTTGTAGTTTTCCACAATGCTTAAGAGGAAAGAGAGAATGAAGTATGTATGTGAATGATCTTCTTCTTTAATGGTTGAATCCTTTTCATAGCCTTCAATAAGAGAAAGAATTTTGATCCATGGAGAAGAATACCTTGAAGGCTTGAGAAGAAGTCTTGATCTTGAATGCTTGGATGCTTGTCTTAATACCTTAAGCTAGATTTATTGATATGGTTGTAGATGCTTGAGAGTAGACATGGTACTTTTCATTATGAACTTCATTATAATTGTTGTCTAAATGAGGAGAGATAAAGTGTTTATATTCCTCTCACAATATATCGAGGGTTAAAACTCAGTGGGACTAACCAAAAATCTAAATACTCCACTAAATTACCAAGGTGAGCCCCTAATTAAAATCTCATCCCAAAACCTAGGGTATATAATTCTCAAACCATTATACCCACCAATAAATACTCAAATTTCAACCATGAGTCTTGAATAACTAGGGGATGTTGAATTTTGAGGCACAACTAATTTTGAGGTTGACAGAGATAAAAAGGCCACAAATGGTAACATAGGGCCCATGTAGCTAATAAATGATTGAAGAGGATAAATAATAAAGGAGAATGATTAAAAATTATGTCTTTAATCAATGGGGGTTCAACACTTAGCATGTTGGTTAAGTGATGTTGTTGTTGTTGTCCCCACTCAGGTTCAAACCCCTATTGGGCTGTTGTGATCACTGGCTGACACCTTCATTTATCTAATGTTCATACAGGTTTTTCCCTCAGCTTTTTAATAAGTGGATAAGGTCCCCCATTTTTGGCTTCACCGGTTCATAGCTCCAGGTAAAAAGTGTTTCATGTGGAGCTGGAGGGTGTGTCGTGCCAGTGTCACTAGTCATGTTAAAAAGTTTACCAGACACTTAGTTTTTTTTAAAAGGGCCCACAACAATACTTGGTGCATTTTAATTGATACAATATTTATAATATTAATTTAAAGGTCTGATGAGCATTAGGATAGAATGAAATCAATGTGGGAACTCATACATGATAAAATGGGGCTAAATCAAGTATCTAATTATAAGTGTTTACAATTTAGGATGGTATAGATTTAAACAAATTATATCAAAGAAATGAATGTATGTAGTGTTCGCATTGTCACAAAGAAGGACATCAAGAAGAGAAACATTGGGATCTTCAACCATGTTAAATTTGTGGGTTGAAAAATCACTATGAGAAGTCATTTGGAACAAAAATTAGAATGGAAAATTTATAAAATATTGTGTGCAATTTTACTATGGATGGATCGATGGATCTTATTAGTAAAGGCTAGCAAAGATGTTGAAAATGTTGTACAAACCTACAAGTTTGCATGTCAAAAGAGATAATGGTGAAACATGGTTTGGATGTTTGATTGAAGTAGTCAATAGCTACTTGATATTATTGGCACATTAAAGTGTCATAAGTCTTCTCTATGTTAGAGAAATGAGGGGTTTACTAGGCTTTGTGATCTCTCATGAAGGGGAGATGAGTAAAGGGATAGTTAACTTCTATAAGAAGTATGTGTTGGCAAGTTGAATATACTATTGTATATGACTAGATATAGTGTTTTCATTATGGCAAAAAAGTCATATAGAGTTTTGGAGTCAACGCACATTATCATAAGATCAGAATATGGCTAAGTATAGAAGACTAGACAGTTACAAGAGCACCAGTAGATCAGAGCATTAGTGCACGTGTGTATGAATGAGTTATGGTATGCACCCTTGAATTTAAGTTGGTAAATGAGTATTCATGCTAAGTCTAAGAGCGCATGATCATATGAGACAGTATGACAAAGATACAGATAGTTGAAGTGGTACAGACAGTGAATGCCATAACATAACAGAGTATGCAACTGACTATTAGTAATTTGATTAGAGGTTAAATTAATGTTTTGTAAAGGTTATGTGCCTATTGTAATTAGGTTATAGACATGTAAACATATTTTTTTGTAAACACGCTTGAGCCAATTCACTTGGAAGCATTGTATGTAATCGGTTGTAGGCCAACCTAGTTATTTGTTTTGTTAGCGCATATAAATATAAGATGCACCTTTGTAATTAAGCATGAAAATGGATATAGAGTCAAGATAAGTAGAGACGAGACATGCAAAGTGAATATAGAATGAGTTAGAGCTTTACTAGGGGCTAAAGCATCAATGCACAAAAGGAACTGATCAGACAAGCAATGTCACAACAACAGTTCATCCAGCAGATATAGTGTGTATCTAAGATCAGAAGGTTGTAGCCTTCACCACTTGAGTAGTGAGATCTAGGACAGTGTGTCTCCACCCCTAATAGGGTTATTGTAAAAGACTCCTAATAGGGTCTGACCTTTGACCAGGTCACTGTACTAAAAGCATTGTAAAGAACAACTCCTAATAGGGTTGCAGATCTTCTAACAAGGATCATAAGACACTAGTGCATTTCCTAGTGGGTGTCAATTCCCACCGAGGTTTTTACCTATTTGGGTTTCCCCATAATCATATTGGTGTTATGTGTTGTAATTTTTTATCTTGTTTACATTGATGTTTATTTTAGTACTTAAGCAATCAAGTTAAGTTTCAAGAGTAAAGTAAAAAGATTAAAATATAGTGAACACTGATTCACCCCCCCTCTCAGTGTTCCCATTCCTAACAATTGGTATCAGAGCTCTAGTCCTCTGAAGAGAAGTTTAACCACTTGAGGAGATCAATGGGTTTAGAACAAGCAAAACATCTAAAGAAGAATCTTATGGTAGCTCTTGGAGACCTTGATAGGTCTGAGAAAGAAGTTGAAGAACTGAAATTGAAAATTAGTGGAGCACAAGTTTTCATCAAGAAGCTTAGAAAAGATTTGAAATATTGTTCAAACGGTGATTTATGGAAAATGGTTAAGAATCTGAATGAAGAGAACACATCTCTGAAAGATCATATTGAAGAATTGGATGAAAAGATAACTAACAATCAAGAATTTTATGATGAACAAATCCAAGAAAACCTTCAACTGAATGAAGAATTGAGACAAGCAAACATGGAAATCTTGGAGCTAAGAAACAACAAAGAAAATATGGAATCTGAGTTGAAAGAGGCAAAGAATCACATTGATAAATTACACACCAGTTCTGATTTAATAGAGTCACAGTTATATGCATGAAAGCTTAAAGGAGATACCAGTAGTGTTGGATTCAATGAAGCACAAAATCAGACTGATGACATGCAAGCAAGGAAGAAAGTACCAGAAGACACTACAGATGCTAAGGAGACCGTAAATCAAACTAAAGACAATGTTGAACCATCTAAGGATGAGTGCAAGCCAATAGACCAAAATTGTTATGCATGTAACAAGCATGGACATATAGCAAGGAATTGTAAAGAGGTAAGACCTTTCAATGGTTACTGTTATTCATGCAATAAATTTGGTCATAGAGCTATGCATTATAGAGCAAGTCAGAAGAACAAGACTCAACATAATCAGAGAAATTAGAATCAACCAAATGCAAGAAGTTCTCAAAATATTACATGTCAGATATGTAATTATAATGGTAACTCAGCTAGACAGTGTAAAATGGTAACCCATATCAATGCACTGAGGAATTTAAGGCCTCTAGTTATTTGTCACTCTTGTAACAAGGCTGGACACATCTCAAAGTTTTGTAGATCAAGAATGCAAAGTCAAGAAAGCCCTAAAAATCTAGAAGAATCAATATTGGATACTGAAGGAGAAGTCAAGTTTATGAAAGCCTCAGAAGATGTGAGCTTGATTTGGATAGAGACAAAGAAGGATAAGGTTGATGAGTATGTATTAGATGCATTTTCAATGGACACACCCTCTACATCTAGATGAATGACCCTTAGGGTCATAGGGGGAGCTATGTGCGACCGGTATACTCACCCTCAGAGTATGCACCTTTGAATTTAACATTTTGGAGACTATTTGATACTATGTGCAAGAGTGCACTACCTGATCGATTGCAGGATGGAAGTTGGTAATTCTCAGTCAAATTTTGGTTTACGTGGCAAGCATTAATGGCAGAAATTTCACTTTATAGTCTACAAAAACTTATAGATCACTCATTGCATTCAAGTTAGAGCGATTGGAGACCACAAAAGCCCTAGCAGTTGATTTGTGAAGTGTTGAAGCTCGATTTACTAGCGAAGAAGTGTATTGATCAGTTGCGAAGCCCTAGTCCGACGCGACGATTCAAAATTCCTTGGAAACTAATTTGAAGTGTTAACCAAGTAAGTCATGGCTACACCAGTTGTGTTTGATGTTTATGAGAGAAAGAGATACGTTTTTAAGAGACACCCTTTTAAGTCAACCCTAGATGACCTAGAAGGTGCATTCTCAAGAACCCCTATGGGCATAATGCATGTAGAAGACATTCATGCTTACATATACTATAAGAAGGAACCAGTTGGACTTGATAGGATAAGGTCGCACCTTGAGTCCATGATGAAACCAAATAGAACATTCCTAGATGAGTTTGCACATTTGGAAGACTATCCCATTATTGAGTATGCTATGGCATATGAGTTCTATGAATCTGAGTGGATCAAGATCTTGTTAAGCAGAATCCATGATGACCTATTTTGGATAGGTGAAGTCCCATTAAGAATCACAGGAGATCTTATTCATGAAATGACAGGCCTTTCTAGGATAGACACCATTCTTCCAATGGGAAAGGATGTAAGGAAATTAGTTGAACATGCATGTAAGTCCAAAAGTGATAGGCGTGGTATGACAATTGAGCGTATTGAAGAGAAAGACATCAAATTTATGTCTATGATACTAGGTTACAGGTTTTAGCACACCAACAGGGTGAATAGTGTGTCTGCAACCACTATTCTTGCAGCAATAAAAATTGTTAAAGAAAATTGAGAGTTTAATTTGTGTGAGATCTTGTACACACAATTGATTGATAACATTAAAGCCATCAAGCATGATAAGACCAAAATATTTAGGTTTGGGTCTTTAATCATTTACATGTACTTCCATATACTTGGAAAGGTTTCAGATTTGTACCTAGATAAAAGTATACCTACAATGCCTCAAATATCTCTTAAGGCATCTACTAAGAGCACCTTGAAGGATTACATGGAGCTAGAATTGAAGACATTTAGGATCAAAATGTAGATGAGGTACAGGATACCAGAGAGTATTGTTGAGAAATACAAAGACAACATTTTCTTTATGGTAGAAACTGACATAACATGCATGGAAGCCGTAGAACCTAGAACAAAGTTGATCCATCCACTTGGCTATGAGGTAGAGGAACCAATTTTGGAAGCATATGCACAAGTGTTACTATCAGCACCTAAGGACCCTAATGAACCTAGGCAGGGTACTTATAAAGAAAATACAAGGGAAGTTGATGCAGTTCTAAATAGCGCAACAACTAAGAGGAAAGCCTCTAAGATTACATTTGAGATACTCAAAATTCATGGTGTAACATAAGAAGACCTAGACAAAGAAAGAGAAGAGAAGATAGCATTGGAGATTGAGAGTGCATCCATAGTGGAAGATAAGAAAGATGATCCTAAAATGAAGAAAATCTTGATTGAGAATACTGATGATCCAAAGGATAAACAAGGTAAAACAAATGTCATCTCTCCTACGCACAAAGAGACAATTGTTATGGATACCACATCACCTCCAGAATACACAATCATGCCAAAGAGGAAGAAGGAAACCAGCACAGGTCACCCATCCTCATGGGCAACCAGAAGTAAGAAAAAGAATGCTTAACACCTCCCGAGGCAGGTTCCAGACCTAATCTTCAAGTTTTGAGAACAAGGATTATTGATGAAGGGAGAATAGATTAGATAGGAAATTTTTATGAGAAGTAAAGTGAAATTGATAAATAAGAGATTCATAGCATGATCATAAAACATATGATTAAGTTCAAGAAGATAGTCTTGGAACTTAAGACAATCATTCCAGACAATGTTTGGAATATCTTGGAATCCTTAAAAAAAAAAGCTATTGAAGAAGATCTTAGAATAAGGGAAAAGATTCTAGATGAAAGCCTCCCTATATGTTCCTTAGAAGAGAAAACATTATTGTTAGATTTGGTGAAGCCACACCTCATAAAAAAGTTGAGAACTCTGCACATTATGGATAAGAACTTTGAGTTGGTAGATAAATAGATAGAGAAAGCTTTTGAGAAAGTCTTTCTGGATAGGCACATGTACCCACCTACTACGTCCATGACTCAAGTGCCCTCTAAGGAAGTAGTAACCACCAATAGACTAGTAACAGGTCCTTAGGATCCAACACCTACAATGGTAATACCTATAGAGGTAGTGAAGTCTGCACCCATGACTAAGACACAAAAAGATAACATAATCATCATTGATAATGTAGAGATAGCCATGGCGACCATAGATAAATACTTAGATAAGTTTGAGGAAGCCTTTGTGAGCACACAAGAGGTTGAAATTATATGTGGTGACAATTCACCTAAGCTACAAGAAGAAGTATTAATAGAGGATATAATAGGTGAAGAAGAAGAAAAGGAGACAAAAAAAGAGATAGAAAAAGAAAAAGAAAATATAGAAGTGGAGAAAGGAGAAGAAGAGGTAAAAAGAAGTGAACCAATAGATGAGCCATCTATTGAAATACTTATGAAGATAAAGAAAGAAGTGATGGATAAAACTCCTATCACTCTCTTACCCTCAGCATCATTGTTTTCAAGTTTGACACCAGACACCACTATCTTGGACTCTTGGGGAGAAGAAGACTTGATTAAGATCAGTGTCCTAGCTATGGAGAAAGCAAAGGAGAAACAAGTGATGAGGAACCCTCTATTTGTTGAATCAGTCAACATTCTAAATAGCTTGCTACCTTCAGACAAGAAAGTGTCTAAGGTTCATTCAGTTGATGATGTCAGTACCATACTGACAAACTTCAAAGCAAACTTCTCTAGCTTAGAAGAATCTGCATCCCAAGCTACATAAGAGAAATATCTAAAGAAAAGATTAAGTGAACTAGTTGGAAAGTTTTCACTTGACCTCAGTTCATTGAATATTGGTCAAGCATCCTTGAAGGAGTTCACAGCTAAGGGAAGGAAGATCATTGCTGATTGTATGAACTGGGATAAGCTGACTGGTGATCACTACAAGAAAATCCAGGAAGCAGAAGCAATGATAGACAATGTAAGGAAATCAGTGGAAGATCCCTCCACCAATGTGAACATGTGCAATAATGTATACTAGGGGAAGATAGACAAGATAGAAAAGGTTGAAAAGGAGATGTCCAAGATAAGGGCAAAGCAAACACAGCTCAGGAATGCTCTTGTGCCCTCTCTAGATGTACTTAATCAGAACATCAAGGAGATCAATGCCACTATGGTGACATATGATCAAGGTCTGAGTACAGACTTGGAAATGATGGAGAAGCTACAATATTCCTTATGCGCCCATCTACAAACTATCAATGCACTGATAGCATTTTGGAAACAAGAGATCCAAAATTTGCAAATAGCATATCCGGATGTCCTAACATTGTAAGTACTTGTAGATACACCTTTTTGAGCACCTTTGTCATTAATGTCAAAGGGGGAGTATTGTATGTAGAATATAGAGTATCATATATGATGTATAGAAGGATTATAGTACAAAGTATAAGGGAGACATAAGTTAGAGTATATACTAAAGAATTTTGTATAAGGGTACAGTTAGTAACTTTGCCATATTCCTTTGTTGCCATTAATGATGAAGGGGGAGATTGTTGGAAAGTTGACTATATTGTTGTATATGACTAGATATAGTGTTTTCATTATGGAAACAAAGTCATATAGAGTTTTGAAGTTAGTGTACATTATCATAAGATCAGAATATGGCTAAGTATAGAAGACTGAACAGTTACAAGAGCACTAGTAGATCAGAGCATCAAGGCACGTGCATATGACTGAGTTATGGTATGCGCCTTTGAAGATAAGTTGGTAAATGAGTATTCATGCTAAGTCTAGGAGTGCATGATCAGATGAGACAGTATGACAAAGATACAGATAGTTGAAGTGGTACAGATAGTGAATGCCAGAACATAACAGAGTATGCAGCCGACTATTAGTAATTTGATTAGTGGTTATATTAATGTTTTGTAAAGGATATGCACCTATTGTAATTAGGTTATAGACATGTAAAAATATTTGTTTGTAAACACACTTGAGACAATTCACTTGGAAGTGTTGTATGTAATCGGTTGTAGGCCAACCTAGTTATTTATTTTGTTAGTGCATATAAATATAAGATGTGCCTTTGTAATTAAGCATGGAAATGGATATAGAGTCAAGATAAGTAGAGAAGAGACATGAAAAGTGAAGATAGAATGAGTTAGAGCTTTACTAGGGGCTAAAGCATCAACGCACAAAAGGACTTGATTAGACAAGCTGTTTCAACAACAGTTCATCCAACAGATATAGTGTGTATCCGAGATCAGAAGGTTGTAGCCTTCACCACTTAAGTAATGAGCTCTAGGACTATGTGTCCCCACCCCTAATAGGGTTATTGTAAAAGACTCCTAACAGGTTCTAACCTTTGACCAGGTCACTGTACTAAAAGAATTGTAAAGAACAACTCCTAATAGGGTTGCAGATCTTATAACAAGGATCATAAGACACTAGTGTAGTTCTTAGTGGGTGTCAATTCCCACTGAGGTTTTTACCTATTTGGGTTTCCCCGTAACCATATTGGTGTTATGTGTTGTAATTTTTTATCTTGTTTACATTGATGTTTATTTCAGTACTTAAGCAATCAAGTTAAGTTTCAAGAGTAAAGTAAAAAGATTAAAATATAGTGAACATTGATTCACCCCCCGCTCTCAGTGTTCCCATTCCTAACAATATGGGTTTATAATAATATAGTGATGGAAATGTTGCACTATGAGTTTTAGCATCAAGGGGGAGTATGTTGATAATTGATGCTATAAATCACCTTCACTTCTATGCATCCCAAGTCAATCTATAGATCACCAACATAATGTGTGGGCTTCTACATGTGTAGTTGGTTAGGTCAATTAGCTTGTAATTTTAGTTTGCACATGTTACCAATGGTTTCTATAGTTAGTCAACCAGTTTGAGTGATAGTTTGAATTTCAAATAATTGTTAATAGAATCAATTCTATATGTGTATTTTCCAGTCTATGTGAGTTGAGAGAAATGCATGTAATGCATATTAGGAGGTTGGGAATGTCTAAATTATATATAAAAGAATCCCTTGTTGTTGAAACTATCAAGATTTGAAAATAACTCTAATGAGCCATGTTGTCATTCAACCTTTTGAATGAATAAAAGATTCATTCTTCTGTGTGTAAACATTATTGCTTTTGTAGCATAATTTGTTCCTCTTTATGGACTATATTTTAATATCTTTAATTATAAGTTACAAGGATCAATTTTGAGTGCTTTGAAATCAAATTGTGAGTCTCAACATTAAGGGGGGGGGGGGGGGGGTGTGTGTTAAGAAATGGTGCATGAGCCTTACCACCATGCACTCTGGTTTATCTAATAGTTTCAAGAATTCACAAATGAATTTATTAGGAGATCTTCGTTGAGTTACACATGTTCACTACCATGCAGTTTAGACAATTAGTTCAAAGATACATTACATATTTAAATATATGTCAGAATTGTTTCCCAATTTCTAGTTACCATTTCTCTACTCTATAAAATAGTATTTTATGGCTGCTTGATATGGCCTACAAAAAAATTAATCATATTTTAAATTTCAATAAAGTATGTATGTTTGTATTAAAAAGATTTATGTGCCTATGTATTTTGTGTTTATTTTTGGAATTTCTTCATAGTCAACTCCATTAAGAATAAAAAATGATGAGACACAACTTAACAAAACCTCATAGAATACATACCCTTATCCTTAACATATTTAATCTTGAAAATATCAATGATATCATGATGATGTATTCTAAGTCATTTGCCTTCCCATGAGCACATATTTTTAGTATCAAATTTATTGAATTAAGTGTTACATCAAATCTCTATCATTTTCATTGTTCCACAAGATAAGTGCTTTTATCATTTGCATTTAATTTTCTAAATTAGCATTCATTTTTTTGATACTAACCCAACTCTAATTATTTAGGTTAATTTATGTTTATTAAAAGTATTTTTTTTAAAAATTAATCTAAGTGACCCATTGAAGAAATTGTATTTTTAAATTAAATGTTGAGTGAACCTATCCATGTTGTAACCCCAAAGGTCTGACATTAGACCTTAGGGGTTGCAACATGGATAGGTTCACTTGAAATTTAATTTAAAAATACCTTTCTTGAATGGGTCACTTAGGTAAATTAATTAAATACTTTAATAGACACAATTAACCTAAATAATTAGAGTTGGGCTAGTATCAAATTAATAAATGCTAATTTAGAAAATTAAATGAAAATGATAAAAGCACTTATCTTGTGGAGCAATGAAAGAGATAGAGATTTGATGTAACACTTAATTCAATAACTTTGATACTAAAAATATATGCTCGTGAGAAGGTAAATGACTTAGAATTAAGTATTAAAAAAATATTTATAGGTCAAATATGTGCTCTATGGGATCACTCTTGCCCATTGTGGTATTAACCTAGTGTAGGTAATTGATCATACTAATGGTGCATTGCAAAAATTGATGTTATTAATTTTGTTGAAGTGTTTAAGGGTTGATTTTATTTAAAAATGCCTTGGTGAAGTCAATGGAATTAAATAGTCATGCTCTCCTATGTTAAACCCCTTGATTTAATCAACTTTGCAATAATAGAAAATATTGAAAAGAACACCCTTTAGTCATGCATATATCTTATAATCAATGGATGAATGAAGGAATTTTGATGGCTTCCATGAGACCAAGTTCTCTAAGGGACCAAAATATAAAACACTAACAATTTTCTAATTTATTTCTATGTCAACTCTTCTATTATGGATCTTGACCAAGAAGTTTGGAAACTTGTGAAGCCTTGTTTGTCAAAGAGCTCATTTAGACTGTATACCTTCATAGTATATTTAAAAAGCTTATAGATCCTCATATGTTTCACACTCGATGATTAAGTTCCACTCAATCTCAACAACCTCTTTTCTACAAAAGACATAATTTATGTCCTCCCACTTTTCTTTAGGGGTAATCCATCTACCCATTTCACATCTAAGGTGATGAGAGTTGGTTGTTAGCTGGACTATTAAAATTTTAGCCATCCCCTTTATTGCAGCCTTCAAATAGGGTTTTTCATCATGCTTCCATATGATGTTGAATTCTTTGATCTAATGTGCTTTTTTCTACCATTTTTTTGTCTACATTTTAGATCTAAACTTTTCTGATTTGATGTTGGGTAATGTTCCTTTTAGTACTCAAAACAAAGTGTTTCTAAAATGTTTATTCTTGAAGAACTTAAATTTTTTCACATGATAATTAAATTTCTTAGATGTAAATTGATGTACATTGAATGTCTTTTGTACAATAAGAAAAAGGACTATCAATAGGAGTAGATCATATTTCCTTATTGCATAATCAGAAGGAAGATGAGCCACCAGGGTCAAGAGGACTTAAGCACTAAATGAGTGCAATGGTCCTTCTATATAATGATTGAATGAGTTGATTTAGAGGAATATTATTGGATGATGCAAGATAGAAGGCAAAAAAGGGAGAAATGACAAGTTGTAGAATACACAAACTAACAAAAAATAGACAACCCATTATATATACCATAAATAGCAACCAAAAGATGAAAATGACTTGTACAATCAATTTGGAGGGGATCTGGGGAGAGTAGATCACTTGGGCCAACCTATTACTAGGACTACGTCACATGGTCTGACTTGTTCCCTATACTTCTGGTTGTTCTAGATTGTAGACTATCTGTGAGGTCTTGAAATTTCCATATTTGATCTGGTATGAATTTCACTTGTACTTGCACACAAAAACAAGTAAAATGTTGTGTAGAGATAGGGATTTCCTTAGCCAAACCCCAGTTAGGAATCAACCTTGAAATGAAATGAAATAAATGAAAGTGTGTTATCATAAAGTAGAGGCTGCATCTAAAACATGAAGTATATTATACCTTGGAAATGCAAATACTTCTTTGGATGTGATCAAGTATGTTGATGCAATAGATTTGAAACCATAGAAAATCATAAAAGATAAAACCTTACATAATGGATGTTTTATTTTTCCACAATTCTTAATGGAGAGAGAGAGAGAGAGAGAGAGAGAGAGAGAGAGAGAGAGAGAGAGAGAGAGAGAGAGAGAGAGAGAGAGAGAGAGGAGAGAGAGAGAGAGAGAGAGAGAGAGAGAGAGAGAGAGAGAGAGAGATGACTTGAAGATTTAAAGACTAAATGATTGAATATATGTAGATGGATTCTTGTATTATGATATTATTCCTTGATGGTGGACTCCTTTACTTAGCCTCAATGAGGGAAACAAGCTTGATCCATGGAGAAGATTGCCTTGAAAATACCTTAGAATGCTTGAGATCTTGCTTGAGAATGCTTGAATACCAAATTTTATGATATATCATGAATTCTTATGATTCTATATCAAAATGAAGAGAGATGGGTTCTTTTATACCTCTCACAATATCTTGGGGCTAAAAACTCAAAGGAAGCTCACAAAAATATAGAAATTTTGGGGAAAACACTAGAGAATAGGTTGGCATAGGTGACCTATTCCTAGGAATAAGCTGGTTGGGGTGATCTATTCCCGCAAAAAAGTGGTGAAAATTGTTATGGGAATTGGGAATGCAGAGAGAAAGTAGAAAACATAGGCAGTGTGAGGCTGGAGTGCTGAAAATCAATGCATGAGCTCATACATGTTAAAATGGGGCCTAATTGAGTATCTAGTTGTAAGTACTCAATTTACACTCTTAAAAATGACCTATTGCTCTAACACAATGACATTACTAGCATTCCTCCAAAATTGTTAAATAATCTTTATCATTTAATCAATATGCGTCTTTCTACCGTATTCTAAGATCAAACCCATCATTTATCTTTAAATCCATAATTAAGTAATTTTAATTATTAATCATTCAATTAATATATCATCAATTATAATTTGTCTATAAAATAATTAAATAACTAAACATTATTTAATTATTCCCTATGTCAGTTAATTAATTAAATAACCATATTTAATTAATATTTCCTCTTTCTTGTTATTGCATTTATGTAATAATTAAATTAAATCACGCTCATAATTAAATAAATTATATTTATTTAATTAAACTAATTATTTTTCTCCCATAAATAAATATTACTTATTTATTTATAATTCCCACATGTGCAAGTAAATAAATTCTTTTATTTATTTAATCACGATGTATTCTTCCAAATTTAACTCACACTAACCCTCAATTCACTTTTCAATTACAAATATGACTATTCAATCAACATTATTAATTCCTCCCTCAGAAATCAGTTAACAATTCAATCTATTTTAGTTAAGTAGAGTTGAACTCCTACTCACTTCGAGTTAACTCTTTCCTCTCGTTAGTCAATCCTACAATCAAGGTAGTCAAGTAGGGTTGAACTCCTTCTCACATTGAGTTAACTCTTTCACCTCATCAAGTCAAACCTGTTAAATAAATCAATCTACTAAGTTAAACTCCCACTCACTCAGATTTCAACTCTTTAATCACAACCAATCAACCCATCAATCATGGATTCTTGATTGAAACCCCTAATAATCTTATAAATAGAGAGATAAATCTTTGATTTTGGGAACCATGCACGCTTTGAGTTTTTATGTTGGCACAATCTTGAGCTCAATTATGAGAGCCCACATTACATAAGAAGGAGAACAATAATGAAAGACTATTGGGTTTGCATATTAATGTTTTTGAATTTATTTCATTATGTTGAATGATTATGCTTGTTTTTTTCATTGTTTCCTTTCTTGATTATTGGGAATACTAATTGCTTTAACAATATCTTTGTGGTTGAGATATTTCAGTGTTATTTTAGGTTTCTATTGATCCTATTATACCATATTACAAATGGTGAACCCGACGTGAAACACTAACCTTTTTAAAATTGACAATTTCTCTATTTAGGTGCATATACATTTTTTGTGTGTGTGTATATATATATATATATATATATATATATATATATATATATATATTACATAGATACAAAATAAAGTGATGCATACACATGATTATGGAGACACACTCATATATTTCAATTGCTACACTCGACACATTCCAAAAGCATAAATGATACATGTGATCACTGCATTCAGAATATTCTAATGTCATATTCACTAATGGGATGCAATGCAGTTGTCTGTTATTTTTAACAATTCTTCTATCAATATTTTTACTATGTGGGTTGCTATTTTTCCTGGTTTATTTTTTTTTTGTTCTGGCGATCAATTATTTCTCTGGTATCAATATTGACTTTTTCTATTTATCAATCAAAATTCTGTTATTTTTTTGGTTGGCTTTTTTGATTTTTTCATAGGTAACCGAATGGAGCAACACACTTACCCATTGTGAATGATACAAATGCACAACATGATCATCACACCTACTATATAGGGTTTCCACACTCATGCATCTAGAACAATGCACTTGACTGATGAATAATTTCTTTTCTATCTTAATTTTGGTTCTCTATCATGCTTTGACGCATTCATTGTATTGAAATGACACACATATTGTAATTGAAAGACACACTTTCTATAATCAAATGATGTACATGTGATGTAATGAAAAATGCAGTGGTCCTCCTAAACATAAAAAAGTCAAGATCTAGGGACCTCCAGAGTAGCGTAGAAGAAAGAGATAGATAAAAGAAATAGAGACCCAACTTGTGTACAATGAATCGACACTTTGGAGGCAAAAATTAGATAAGGAGGAGTTATTAATGCGTATATTGAAAACGTATGGAGAATCTCTAAATATTTTAATTTTCATGATATTAATCTTAGTTCACTCAGGGAATTCCAAAATTAATTGATAGGTTTTCAGTACTAACTTTTTCTTGGTAACTTTTGGCTTGGAAACAAGTTTTATCTTTTTTTAATCTAAAATCAATTCATCTTTCATTTTGGTGCTTTAAAACAAACAATGCATACTCAAACATCACAAATCATACTTCATTTTAGTGCTTAAAATTGACATGTGGTTAAAAATTGAATAAAGGAAGAGAACATTTGAGATTTGTGCAATAAAATAGAATGAAGAAAAATACATTTAGATCTTGGTGCATTAAAATTGGACAAGGAAAATCTCATCTCGTTTGGTGCTTAAAAGTGAACTCACGTGCTTGTATGGATGATCTAGATTAGTTAACATTTGAATTTTTTTTGCTTGAGTTCTTTGTGCACTTTCACAATCTGTAAGATTAGTAACCATTTTATTTTTCTTTAGGGAGGCCTATCTGGAGGGTTCACTTAACCCAAAAGAGGATAAACTCAAACCCTCAAATCCTTCTAGTCAATATAGAAATAATACTCTAAGAAAAATCTGGTGTTATCTAACCAAGCTAAGGTGAGGTGTGTTAATGATATTCTGGATTGGGTGAAGTAACCCTAAATAGCCAACATGGTCAACTAGGCTCTTAAGTGAGTCACACACATACAAACTAATTGGGTAGACTCCATAGATCTTACTACAACCTTGTTAATTAGAGGTCACCAAGTTAAACTTGTATGCACCCAAAAATGGTCGCCTAGACTTTGGGCCCCATTTATTTGATTTATCAACCCTGAATCATTTTTATCAATAATCAATATTTTCAACATTATCAATTCCTTGATCAAATCTTAGTTTCGATCATATATTGGATTTTTATCTTTGGATTAACCATTTTATCTTAAGCTTTTATTTACTTAAAAGGAATATTTCCTCCCCTTTTATTTGAATAAAAAGCCCCACCTTTTCTTCTTATCCTAAGTTGCACAAATAAAGCATTATTCCTATTTTATAAAAAGGAGAAAAGCACTTTTTGTCTCATATGGACATAAAGTCAACTCTTATTTTCCTATTGGAGGATACTTGTGCACATGGATTGCTCCTCTTCCAAGCTCCACCGCTGATTAAGACTTTTTGCCTCTTAATCTCCATGGTCCATTTCACCTCATTTCTTATAAAAGGAGAGCTCTCTCCTTCATTTGTATCCACTTGTTTTATGCTAATGTTATGCTGCAGGTTTTAGGTGCATTTGGAGTTTGAAGACATTGAAGACTTGCTTCATTACATCATCTAGTTCATATTTGTTTTCATAGTTGCATGATAATGGCATTCTTAGTATAGATTTCCTCTTATGCAATAAAATAAGCTCACATAGTCTAAATAGGAGGCATTGTAATCCATTGCTATTTCCTTTCATAGATTAGTTGCATTGTACTTTCCTTCCATAGCTTAGATTGCATTCTCATTGTAGTTGCATTGCATTGCATTTTCATAGTGATTCTTGGAGATATTGGCATTGTTGCCCTTATCTTCACTTGAATCTCTCATTATGTGGTTGACTAGCAAGGTCACAAGCTTGTAGCTCTAGCTGAGAGCAAATCCATAGCCTTGCAACTCCATGCATAGAGAGCTATGAGCCGCTTTGTGAGGCCTCATTCTTGAGCAACCTTGCATGTAATGGTTCATAGAAGTGCACCATTTTAGTGTGTACATTTCTGGCGCCCACCGTGGGGTAGAGTAGATAGCCTTTGTCCTTTGTCATTTGCATTTTTGTCATTTTTCGGATTATTTTTAAAAAATTTTGCAGTTTCGATTTTCTGTCTCAGAGTATCGCGCGATACTTCTCAGAAATATTGTGTGATATACCTTTGTATAGTGGTGTGACACTTCATGTGAGAGAAGAATCACCCAGCAATACTGAGGTATATCGCCTGGCATCGAGCGAAGTATTGCCTGCCTATAGTGCGAAGTATCGCCCAGACTGAGGTATATCGCGTGACTATAGGAAACTGTGTCGCGCGATACTCGTGAAGTCTGAGAAATATTGCCTGGTCTGACAAAGACTTGCATTTCCAGTTTTCTCATCCGAATTTGATCATTTTAGTTTGTTGTTTTATTTTGCTGTGTTTAGATAGGTCTAACCTGCATCTTTTAGCTTAAATCTATCAGTTTATTGCATATTTACATTTGGATTTTGATTTTGCTAACCTTGTGGGTCTAACAAGTTGTGTTGTAGGTGCTCTCATTGCTTGAAAATTGCTAAAAACACATGTCAAAGAGGGCTACTAACAATTTTTGCACGGCTGCCCAAGCATAAAAACAAAAAAAAATATTTCTTGCTTGTTTATTTGCTTTCCTTTCAAGTGTGGCATTCACTAATTGAATTAGGAATCTTAATACCTTGTGAAAGGGATCTTGGGGTGGTAGGAGAAGTATGCTCTTCACCTTTAGGTGAACCAGAAAATCTTGACCCATCTTAAGGTTTTGGAAGCAAGGAAGTAATTGAACCTCTTTGCTTGGTGTGTTTGGAAGAGATTCTCGAGATAGGGGAGTATGCTCTTCACCCTTGTGGTGAACCAAAAACCTTGAACCTCAAGAGTTGATCTATTCTTTGTTTAGTTTAGGATCCTTTAGCGGGCCTACTCTTGAGCAATCAAGAGGAATGACTCAAGTGGGGACAACCTTGTCATCATTTTCCTTGGTGGCAAGTGATTCCAACTCACTATAATCTCAAGGCTATCAAGGACACCAAAAACCTTGGTAGACATAACACTTGTCTTCGTTTGATGTGAGTAGCTCATGGGATTGCGACCATGGGGAAAACATTGAACAAGAATGCTTAAGGTACTCTTGAGGCCGCAAGGTCCTAGTCCTTTATGAGGAGCAAGAGGGGTGTTGTGAACGGAAATCTTTATTAAGAACCATTAGATAGAAGCCACCTTATTTTAGCCGCTTATCTTCTTAGTGCAAGGATTGATCCAAGTGGTTTACCCGGATCACCTTAAGATACTCACTATATGTGTCCCTTTGGTTGTGTCATTTGACATTTCCATGACAAAGCCAACATCTCTTGTGGGTAACCACTTGGTGTGAGGCGAGGGGGCATCAAGTTGTGGGCTAAGTTGGTAAGTATTGAGCCTTGTCTTGTAGGCAGATATTGCTTGAAGTGTCTTCGATTGTGTGATACCAGTGCAAATGTTCTTACATACAAACAATCGGTAGCATTCATAGGGTGCTTTTTCAATTCTGATATCACAAGTGTTTGTCTTGGCAAGGTTGCTTTTGCCCTTGTTTCAAGTGTTTGAGACCATATTTTGATCCCTTACTATTTGCAAACCTACCAAAATTCTGCTGATGTTGTGACTGAAATTGAAAACATCAACCCTCAGACTAAAATTTTTGACCAAACAGACCCAAAAATGCAAATTTTACACAATTCTGGTCAAGAGTTGAACAATTCTGCAACAGTATCACGCCCTGTAAAGCAAGATATCGTGCGATACTTCGTGCTTGCTAGAAATATCGCCTCCTTTGAAGAGAAATATCACATGATAGTTTTCCCTTGATGGACTATCACCTGACCTGCCTGGAGTATATCGCCCGCTAGTGCTGAGGTATATCGCCTGGCATCGTGCGAAGTATCATACGGTTATAGGTATATCGCCCCAGTAGCCTGGAGTATATCACCTGGTTAATTTCTACCGTGCTTACACTTTGGTCAGTTTCAGTTGCTATTAATCAGGTTAGGTCTTAGAGTAGGCTTCTTACCCCGACGTTTGAGACATGTCTTGACTCTAAATTTCTGGTTTTAGTCCTCCGGAATAGCATCATTTGATTTACGAAATCACTTTGAAATAATTGTCAAGTTAGAAGGTCATTCTGGGTGCCAAGGTTCATCTCTAAGATTGTTAGCTACATTCTTGGAAAATTTTTAGTACTCTTATTGTCCAAATCATTTTCATTTAAATCTCAATTTCAATTATCTTTTGGCCTAGTCCAACCTCCTGATTCAAAAGTGCAAGGGTAGTCACCCTTTGATTTGAAGCACCTCTTTGACAGTGTTGGTAAAGCCCTTTTTTTCTTTTCATTTCTCTTTGGACAATAGAGGACTTTAATTATCCTAGTTTGGCATTGACACTTTGAGAGGTCACCTTCTCATTGAGAGTATCTTTCTTTCATGTCAGTTACGAAAAGGTATCAAGTCAATCAAGGGAAGCGACCCCCCGTTGCCTTTAGCCAATTACCACCCGTCAAGACTGGTCGACAACCTAGGGGAAAAGGACCCCTTTTTGATCAATCTCCTAAGAGTGAATCTGAGGTTTGTTTTAATCCGGGAGCTAATCCTAGTGAAGTGAGCACCTCTTTCATACCACTTTCATCAAGCATGGACATGAGTTACACTTTCACCCGACAACAAAGAGAAGCCATGAATCAAACTCTCGAGGATATCTTCCAACGACATAGAAGAGAGTATGGTGGTTCTTCTCATGCTAGTCCACCTAGATCACCTCCCAACAATGCAAGGTATTTTGATGCTCACCAACAAGCTGAGAGGCATCATAAGCAAGCTCACTCAGATTCAGGGTCACAACACGAAGACCAGAACAATGAATCTAGTGATCACCACATAAACGCAACCAATGCAATAAGGCATTTGAGACAATCCTCCCCGCTCAAAGACACCTCTCGATATGCAAATACAAGATTGAGAAGCATTGAGAGAGAGAAGCAAGCCTACTTAGATGAACAGGCTGCTAAAAAATAAAAATTCAGACAACTAGAGGAAGAGGAATGTGCATTGTTGGATATACAGAAAAGAGTCACCCAAGAAGAAGAAGATAGACTCTATGCACAACAACTCCAAAGCCGATTTAATGGGAGGGGAGCCAATAGTGGGACCAACTCACCCCCATCTACCCCTTCCCCAAGCCCTAGAAGAAGATCAAGGACGCCCTCATGATCCCCAAGTCCTAGAGGAAGAAGGGCTTCAAGATATGACCATCATAGGAGATAGTCGTCTCATAGACATTCAAAGCAACCCTCCTAATGAGCACATCATGGCTCACAACATGGAGGAAGTTATGCTAAATTTGATCATATGGATTTCATGACTATGCAACAAGAACCATCCTTTCAAGCATATGTGGAGCAATATGTGGAACAAAACAAAGACCAATTCTTGGAAAGTCTTATTAACAAAGGTGCTAAAGTTCCATATAATTTTGATGTTCACCAAAAGATCAAGAAACAGAGCCCTTCAACTGATGAGGTGATCCTACAAATGCAAAAGGATATAGATAGGATGAAGGCTCCCAAGAGCACATTTCATTTGGACTCCATATGTCCTAACCCCATTGACAAAAGTGTGGTGATGGTAGAATTCTCTAAGAAAGTTGAGTTCCCAACATATGACAAATATGATGGCACTGGTGACCCTCATGACCATGTTCGACAGTTCTACATAATGAGCTTTTCCTTTCACCATGAAGACTCCTACTTGATGAGATTATTCCCAAGGAGTTTAAAAGGTCAAGCCATGGAGTGGTTCACCAACCTTTCCCCTCCAGTAAAAACATTTAAAGAACTTGTCCAAAGGTTTGTTCAGCATTTTGCTTACAACTTATCGAGGTCGGTCACAATGCTTGATTTGTGCAAACTCAAGCAAAATCAAGGGGAATCTTTTGTCACATTTTTACAATGATGGAGGCGATTGTGTTCAAAGTACCCAAGGACAATTCTCGAAGAGGAGAGAATTGATATCATTGTGAGAAATCTAATACGAGAACTAAGATATGAAGTCAAGAAAATCTCATTTAATTCATTTGATACTATGGTAGAGGTGGCATGTCACATTGAAGATGTCCTAAAAGAACAAGGAATTTTGGCTAAACCAACAAATAACAACAATAGCCAAAATAACAATACTAATGGTAACAAGGACAAAAAGAACTCCTATTGGAACAAAAACAAGCAAGTGGTCAACGATAGAGTTGTTGACTCATCTCAAGTAAAAAATGAAGGAGTTCTTAACCTCTCCCATGCAGTTCAAGCCATGAAGCTGCAAACGTCTTCAACACAACAAGATAAACCTAAGTATCAAAGGAGATCTAAAATAGAGAAAAGACAATTTACTAAATTGGGAGAATCTTATGCAGATGTTTTTAAGACATTAGTTGCTCATAATTTGGCACACCCACAGGATCCTACAAAACATCGTATACCGGATCCTTTACCTCATTGGTGGGATGCGAAGGCTTTTTGCGTTTTCCATAATGGGATTGGACACGACATAGAAAATTGTTTTAAGCTCAAGCATCTTGTCCAAGACCTTATTGAGAAAGGACAATTACAAGTTGATGGGTTAACCACCAACGCAGATCATAAAGCCTTTAAGGAGCCCTTGCCTAAATATGAGAAAGGAGAGAATTCTAAGAATGGCAAGGCGGCTATCAACTACACCTACACAAATGCGGAGAATGTTATTAACATGCTTGAAGTTGTGGATGATAGTGTCAACATGATGAGAGGGAAAGATTCCTATGGACATAATGTGGACTCAACTCCTATGACTGATGAAAGACCCGCTATGGTGATAAGAGGTCCTCACTCACAAAGAATGCTCCAGTCCCTCAATGCTGTCACTAGGGGGCAAGCCCAAGTGCCCATTATCATTAGAGGTCCTAGCACTAGCAAGTCTAAGCAGCCCATGTCCAAAGGTGCTCCTCCCAAATCTGCCATTGGTCCTGATTCCAATTATAATCTTATTGACCAGCTACAACGTACACCCGCGCAGATATCCATTTTTGATCTTTTAGAATTGTCTCCTAAGCACAAGCACATCCTTGAGGATGCTTTGCGAGCAGCCAACATCCCTAACAACTTAGATATTGATCAATTCCAAACCATGGTCAACCATTTGGCTAGCCCTCATTACCTCACCTTCTCAGAAGAAGATGACAAATCCATCAGTCACCCACATAACTTGGCCTTACACATCAAAGTCATGATTCATAAAACCCGTGTTAGGCATGTACTGATAGATGGGGGTGCGGGGCTCAATATTTGTACCCTGAGTTTGTTGCTGGCTCTAGGATATTCCGAGAATGTCATTAACACAAGGAAAAGGATCACGATCAAAGCATATGCCGAAGTAGAAAGAAGTTCTAAGGGATTGGTCATTTTGCCTATTTGCATTGGTCCAGTAGAAAAAGATATCTTAGTTCAAATTGTTGATGTTGGACCTTTAGCCTACAACATTTTGCTAGGTAGGCCATGGATTCACGAAATGCAAGCAGTCCCATCAACATATCACCAGTGTGTTAAATTTCCCCATAAAGGTGTAGAAATTTGCATCCCTGGAGATAGTCCTTTATCAGTTAATAACATTTCTATGGGATCACATGTACCTTTGAATAGGGAAGCTGACAGTCCTAGTAGTTCACTTGAACAATGCAAGCAGAAGTTCAAGACCAGAGATCTTGGGATGGGAGATTATAAGATTGATTCTTTTACAAACATGCCACTCTCTCCTAGGTCTTATGGGAGACCATCATCAAGTATGAAGCCTTTGTCATCAGCAATGGCATTATTTGGGAAATTTGTTGAGTCCTCGGTCCCCGTTCAGGAAGAGAAAGAGGAAGTTTCCATAAGGGACTGGATCTATTACGAGGAGAAATATAAACACAACGAGAATTTTACTCCTTCACCTGAAGCTTATGGGAAAGGGTACACAATGGTTAAGAATATGGGTTATCCAGGATACGGTCCCCTTAGTCATAGGCTGGATGCTAAAGCTAAGCCTCTTGATCATGCCCTTTTCGGACGAAAGAACAAGTCCACTGTTGGCTTAGGTTTTGAGAATAAGAAGAAGAAAGGTGTCCCTATCCCAACTGCGATGGACAGTGACAATGACTCAGACTATACGCCTGATCTTTCTAATCAACAAGATGTGTCTGATGATTGGGTGCCCTCAAAAAATCTCCTTTGGGGAGATTCCACAGATTTGATACTTGACAGTCCTACTATCCCAGCTGTGACGGATAGTGACTGTGTGACTGCTAGATCGACAAAAGAAAGTGTTACTGTCCTAACTGCGACGGATAGTACCAATACTAGCACTAGAGAGGGGGAAACCCTTCCTAACCTTGAGGCTTCTACATCACGAGGCCCAAATGATGACTCAGACACAGACTCCCATGAATATGAATGGGACTCGCTTTCAGACGCAACAGTTGATCTGGACGTAGATATTGTCCATGCTTATAGTACCCAACCCGATGCGGCTAACGAGCCTAGTGTAGGACTAGAGGATCATACTCCTCAAATGGCCTTAGTGGATGACGCTTCATTTGGTAGGATGAGTCCTAATTCTGGTATCTTAGGAGAAGACTTGATGAACTCCGATTATATGGTCACCAGAGATGACACCTTTCGCATAAACAACATTGAACCAGTCATTGACCTACCCCTTGTTCACTCTGACCTAATTGACTGGTCTCAGTGCCATCAAGAGCCCACATTCCTCACCTTTCAGAATGACTACGAAATTGCCTGCTACCTGAATGCTCTTGAACCCATGGCTTCTTCCACCAGTGAACCAACAACCAGTATGACAGAGCCTGATATTAAGTACCTCAGTCTAAAAATAAAAGAGAAAAAGAAAAATAGGTTTGATGGCAAAAACCACTTTGTGGCGGTGTTAGAACCAAAAATAGTAAAAAGAAATGACGCATCCGAGGGTGAAAACCTCTTTGAGGCACCTAAGGATGGGGTACTTAATAACTTGCCGAGTTATTTCCAGGATAGATCATCAGTATTGATTGAGCCAACAAAGCCAATCAATTTAAACACAGAAGAAAATCCTTAGATAGTCCATCTTGCTCAGTCTTTATCAGAAGAAGAGACCAAGGCGTATGTACAATTTTTACAGAAAAAGAAATTTAATTTTGCATGGACCTATTTAGACATGCCAGGGCTTGACACAAATCTTATAATGCATCACTTATCCATAGCTCCAGGAGTCAAGCTAGTGAAACAGAGACTCAGAAAAATGCATCCACATGTAGCTCTCCTTGTCAAAGGGGAATTAGAAAAACTTTTGAGAGCTGGATTCATTAGAGCCATCGATTATGTAGAATGGATCTCAAACATAGTACCAGTTTCCAAACATGATGGGTCCATTCATGTATGTACAGATGTTAGAGACTTAAGCAAAGCATGCCCAAAGGATGATTTTTCACTTCCAAACATTGACATGATAGTGGACATGACAACGGGCTATGACATATACTCTCTAATGGATGGTTTCTCATGGTATAATCAAATCAAAATAGCTCCTGAAGACCAAGAGAAAATAGCATTCACATGTGCATGGGGAACCTATTGCTGGAATATCATGCCATTCAGATTAAAGAATGCAGGAGCAACTTACCAAAGAGCTATGACGACTATCTTTCATGATATGATGCACAAAAATATGGAAGATTATGTGGATGATACCCTGGCAAAATCAAGAAAAAGGGACACACACCTCGATGATCTGGAAGTAATTCTAGATCTTATGGAATAGTTTCAACTCAGATTGAATCCAAAGAAGTGCGCATTTGGCGTCACCTCAGGCAAACTTTTAGGATTCATAATATCAGCAAAAGGTATCGAGGTTGATCCTGAAAAGGTCCAAGCAATTCTAGATATGCCACCTCCTTGAAATATCAGCCAAATGAGGAGTCTTTAGGGACGTCTTCAATCAATTAGGAGGTTTATCTCTCAGCTTGCAGATAGAGTGCAACCCTTCAACAAGACATTACTTAAGGGTGCTTCTTATGTTTGGAACGAGGATTGTCAAAAGAGCCTAGATCAGATCAAACAATACTTGGCTAACCCTCTGATCCTAATGCCTCCTATTCCAGGGAAACCATTGATCCTATATATTTCAGCTACAGACACTTCCCTGGGGGCATTATTGGCTCAAACAGATGATACTGGGAAAGAACAGGCCATATACTATATCAGCCGTACTCTCATCTCCTATGAGATCAATTACAATAATATTGAGAAGTCTTGTCTGGCAGTGGTGTTTGCTTCTCAAAAGTTGCACCACTATATCCTTGCTCACACCATACATTTGGTTGCCAAAATTGATCCTCTTAAATACTTGCTTAGTAAGCTGCCCTCACGGGTAGACTTGCTAAATGGATGATGGTCCTCACTGAATTTGACATAGAGTACGTTGAAAGGAAGGCAATAAAAGGGCAAGCTATTGCTAACCAATTAGCTGATTTCCCAATTCAGGATAGTATGCCAGTCCAAGTGGAATTCCCAGATGAACACATCTTGTATACGACTACTCGCACTTGGACAATGTTCTTTGATGGCTACCGCATGCAAAATGGATCAGGTGCTGGAGTGTTATTTGTTTCTCCACATGGGTACAATATTCCAAAGTCTTACAAACTATTATTCCCATGTACCAATAATATTGCAGAATATGAAGCTTTAACTAATGGCTTGAGAATGGCTATCGAATGAAACATCACAGAGTTACATGTCTTTGGGGATTCCCAGTTAATCATCAACCAGGTCAACGAAGAGTATCAAACCAAGGATGACAAATTGATACCCTACAAAAAGATGGTTGATTCTTTGAGATGCTACTTCACCTTTGTGACATTTCAACAGATCCCTAGGACAGAGAACAAAGCTGCAGATGCCATGGCCACATTAGCTTCACTTCTTCAATTGGAGACACATGAATCCAGATTTGAATTCTTGGTGGAAGAGCTACACCATCCCATCTTTGACTTGTCTGAAAGCCATGTCATTTGTGCCATTATCACACATGAGTCTTCCCGATATGGTGCTATCTATTCATACCTTCGTGATGGCATCATCCCCAACACATTCAACCACTCTGAATGCCGAAACCTCATCCATAACACCTCTCACCACACCCTCATCTCTGGTGATTTATATAGTAGGGGTTTAGATGGGACGCTCCTTAGGTGCTTGGAAAAGGAGGAATCCAACCAAGCATTAGTTGACATCCACGAGGGCATTTGTGGTGGACATTCTAATGGTCTTGCCATGGCCCGAAGGTTGCTTAGGGCGGGATATTATGGCCCATAATGCAGATAGATGCGGTCACCTTTGCTAAGTCATGTGAAAAATTTTAGAAACATGGCAACCTGATTCATACTCCAGGTAGGGAGCTAATCCCTTCTGTTTCTCATTGGCCATTTCAGCGCTGGGCCTTTGATCTGGTTGGGCAAATTCATCCCAACTCATCAGGTGGACACAAGTTCATTATTACTGCCACTGACTACTTCACAAAATGGGTGGAAGCTGTGCCACTTTCTGTTGCTTCAGGGAGGACCATTTCTTTATTCATCTTGAATCATATTATCTGCCGATTTGGAGTGCCTTCTAAGATCATTACTGACAATGGAGGTCAATTTAAGAATAAGGACCTAAAGCACCTATGCAAAAAGTTCAAAATCACACAACATTGGTCCTCCATCTATTTTCCACAGGGAAACAGACAGGCAGAAGCCTCTAACAAAACCATTCTTAAGATTCTTCATAGGAAAGTACACAAGAATGGTAGGGATTGGCACTTACAAATCAATCCAGCACTATGGGCTTACAGAACAAGCATTCGCACACCTACAGGAGCCACTCCTTTTTCTCTCACCTATGGCGCTGAAGCAGTATTACCTTTAGAAGTTGAGATACCATCACTTAGAGTCTCACTCAAAGGTTTGATTACAGATGAGGATTATCACGCCATGAGGTTACAGGAACTAGAACTTCTAGATGAGAAGTGTAAGGCTTCCTTTGATCATATGAGAGTGTATCAGAAACGTATGTCCAAAGAATTCAATAAGAAGGTTCGCCCTAGAGAATTTCAAATAGGTGATCTTGTTTTGCGAGAGAATCCTAAAAACCAACAGAACAGAGAGCAAAAGGGCAAATTTGAACCTAACTGGCTTGGACCATATGTCATCGCAGCTTCTTTTGGTACCGGTGCATATTTACTGTCAGATCCTGATGGAGAATAGCTCCCTGATCCCATCAACATTGTGCACCTCAAGAAGTTCTATCCTTGATGCTCATTTCTATCTAGGGGCATCCTTTGTATATATCTTATTGATCCTGAAAAAATACCAAAAAAATTGATATATGATGCTGAAAAAATCCTAAAAAAAGCATAAAAAGTCCTGAAAAAATACAAAAAAATAAAAAAAAGTTCAAAATCCAAAAAAAATGAAAAAATGAAAAAAGATTCCAAGTGGTGAAAACATGGAAACAGGTGCTACTTGAGGCCTTTGCACTCCTATTTGTTAGCATGCGTCCTTAACACCTAGCCACTTCCCATCATGCCTTGACCTTATTTGGCTTAGTCTGGAATTGGTCTTTGTCTTTGTCTAGGGGGCATAACTGTTAGCATTGGTCCTTTAGGTGTGTTTGTCTCTTGGGGCATTTCACAATAGGTGTTTTTCAACACCACCCCAAATAGTGTTTTTCAACACTACCCTTGCGTCGAGTGTTTCTTAACACTTATCAGGTGTCTTACCCAACAGTCTCATATGATGTGATATTTCTCACTAAGTAGATATGATACTCAGAGTTTGACTCTATGACCAACACACACGCACTTAAACAATCAACCCACTTGAGATATGTTGACTTTATTTTCTTTGTGTGCTGGCTATGAGGATTTCTTTGATGAGTGGTCTCTCCCTGTGAAGTTTTCGATGATGCATAGCTAGAAGACTGAGGGAATGAGAACGTGTTTTCTTTCTTTATCTGCTTGTGGGTATATCTTGTTGATCCTAACTGTCATGAGCATTTATGCTGGTCCTACTTGACACTATGGATTGACAAGGTATTATCCTTGACTGGTTTGCGAGTGCATGCTTTTAGCTATCCTGACTTTCATGTGTCTTGATACAAGCATAATCTCGCCATATCAAACTTAGGTGATCTCACTGCATTAGTCATCTTGACCTATATATCTTTGATGCCTAGGTGGGATTTCCACATTTCTATTTGATAAAGATCATATTCATATCCACATAGTTATGCTAGTGTGTATTGTATGATCTTACGATGGTACCAATAATGCTCGATGATGATAATTAGATGTCTATAAGCATTGTGACCTTGCAAGTCAACCACTTTCATAGTAGCTTGCATTTGTAGGGTCATGATAGTCTAGTTTTGCATTTCCTGCATATGGAGAGAGCTCTCCTCTTTTATCTTACGTGGACCTGTCAGTCGACTGCGCTCACCTTTTCTTCTTCTCGATCATGTCTTTCACTCCTTGACCTTTTCATCTTGAACCTGTTCCTGTCCATCACAAGGGGTTAATCATATCATCATATCTATATCAAAACTATCATTTTCAAGAGACATGAGTCTATATCATACACATGAGAATTAAACATACATCTATGAGAGAGAACATACATAAGCACATACATAAGCATTTTGAGCAAAATGACAAGACAATATACATAAACTGATACATCCATCACAAGTGAGACAAATACACATGATACATCAAACATCCAGTAATCTTATAAATCTATATACAATGTCATGATATACAATACAATATGAGATCTCAAAATCTGGATCAAAAGTCTCAAGATATGTCCAAAACAACCTAAGACCTAACCCTAAGACTCGCTACCACCCTCGTGAGGAGCTCATGGTGGTGGAGGAGGCATGGCTCTCCTATTGAGTACCACATCTGATACCCCTACCCTCTGAGAGTATGATGGTGCTCTCTCACCCTCTGGGACGGCCTGCAGATAGAGTCCGTGATAGTAGGCTGCTCTCACTGACTCCCATCGGAGCTCCAGTGCCTCAGCCTTTGCCATCACCTCATGGCGTGCTATCTCTACCCTGAGATTGGCTATCTGCTGATCTCACTTTGCCCTCAGATCTAGTAGCTGCTGATCTCTCACGGCTCTAGTAATCCGTAGTTGCTATATCTTTGCCTCCTGAGCCTATATCTGGGCTCTCAGATCCTCTCCCCCCGTAGGCTGATCCTGCTGTGCCTCTGCCTACCGACGAGATGGTCTCACCTCATCCTCGGGTGTCACTGATCTCTGTCCCCGTGACCATTTCTAGCCACCTGATCTCAACCCCTCTCCTCTCTCCATCCTCCTCCCTCTCCCCCTCCCACCATCTCCTCCATCCCCTCCCTCCCCTCCATCCCCTCCGTCTCCTCCATCTCCCCCATCACCCCCTTCGTCTCCTCCCTGCACTGGTACCTGTGCATCTGGTACTGTAAACTGAGGGAATGACACCCTCCGCCGCTCTACTTTGTAGGCTGCATCAGCCCCTGCATCTGCCATATCTGGGAAATACTCCCAGGGCTCGCTCCTGATACCTGCTGTCTCTGCGACAGCCTGCTGATAGTCCAACATGGGTAGCCACCTATGACCCTCCTCGTCTCTGGCCTTGGCATATGTGGTAGTCTCTGTCGAGACTCGCTGCTACCTCCTGAACTACCGCCATACCCAAGTGATGCAGAATCTCTCAATTATCTCTGCATACCGACCTACTAGTGGCCGAGTGCACAACATGTAACTCAGCTCATCAGCTGCATCTCCCCAGACCTCCACCTCCCTATATGGCCTCCATGTGAATGAGGCTATCTCATCTAGAATGCACTTGTAGTACGTCACATCCCCACTATGGGCATGTGATATGAACCCGAGGTACCTATAGATGAAGGGGTACCTCCTCTCTCTCAGCTGAACCCTGGGACGCACCACAGCAATGTGCTCCCACGCCCATACCTGTGCCAGGTTGGCACCGCATGCCCATGTCTAACCATCTCTGTA
This sequence comes from Chamaecyparis obtusa, assembly GCA_027943335.1. Lineage (NCBI taxonomy): Eukaryota > Viridiplantae > Streptophyta > Pinopsida > Cupressales > Cupressaceae > Chamaecyparis > Chamaecyparis obtusa. Next base: position 1,279,485 of record BSBK01000711.1, read on the forward strand.
GACGATCTCATGCAACTCATGGTACATCTCTACCAATATGGTAGGACCCCATGCCATCCGCCGAGGCCTGCTGACCAAATCAACCAATAATCGAGCCCATCCGAGCGGGAATCCCTTCTGACTGTGATCAGTCATCAGGATCTATGAGATAATAGATGCCACTATACATGGCACTGGGTAGTCTCTGCCAAAATCATCTATCAGCCTCTCCCAGTTGATATGCCTATCCAGAATAGTAACATCCTGGAACATCTCCTAAACCAGTCGACGCCCCTCAGTGGCATCCTGATCATAGTACACCTGTGCCAACAAATGAATCATGTCAGTTTTCATCATATGGAAACATTATATTTATGATTATATCTCAAAACATGATTATACTCATCGGCTCGCCATGACATGACACTCGTAAAATCCTGTAGACGTCCTCTAAGGTGATCGACGCCTCTCTAGTAGGCAGGTGGAAGGTGTTGTGCTCACTATGCCATCTCTCGGCAAGAGTAGTCAACAACCCATGGTCCACTCTGATATATGGATATCTCAACAGATATCTAAATCCCATCGCTCTGATGTCGGCATTGCCCGGACCGTCTAGATCTCAGACACACTGTAATCCTGTCACCTTCGGCGCTCTGATGATCAGCGCCGGAAAAACCTCCTGCAAGCCCAAAACCAAGCTAGTTGTTAGCACATATCATGATGGATGTCTAAAAACTCAGTATAAAACACCTCTACAGTGTAACATTGTCTAGACCCATGTCATTTTTGCTCAAAAATGCGTAAAAAATCAAAATTTTAACTTGGGTGATATTCTTTTTTTTGGAGAAGTATCGTGCAATACTTCTCCCTATAGCGAGGTGATAGACCTTATGCCGTGCGATACTTCACCTGGTATCATGTGATCTTTCACCCAGTATCGTGCGATACTGGTGCCTTAGGTCGCGCGATACTTTGAGGACCCGCGAAGTATCACGCGACATTTCTCCCCAAAGAGCGCGATACTTCTAAAGTATCGCGCGATATTTCGCGTAGCAAAATTTTTTTTGAAATTTGAAAATTTGCAAAATGTGCTAAAAAAAGCTATTAAATGCAAAAAAATGACTCAAAAAGCTTGAGTTTTTTGAAAACATACCGGGGTAGGATAGTGTGGTGGCCGGTTGTGCAACCGGGCGCACTCGAATCGATGCTTGTGGATGGGAACTCCTGCTTGCTAGGCCATTTTCTCTCTCTAAGCTCTGAAAATTCTCAAATCGCTAAAAGACAAATGACTTTTGAAAATGACATTTTGACCCCTTTTATAGCCTTTTGACTTTTTGACCTCATTTTCAAAATACCTTGAAATTGCACAAAAATTGCACCCCTAGCTAATTTCGACGTCCTGGATCCATTTTCAGACTCAAAATCAAAATTTGAGTTCAGCTTGATAGTCAAAATCACATTTCAAAATCTTCCCTTCTTCTGCACACTTGACTGATCTTTTGAGGCCTAATCCTTCGATCTTTGTTGGGGCATCGTCATTTCTTTATTTCCATGTCTTCCAAACTTCTAGTCTTTCATTTATATTCATTTCATTCCCTCATTTCTCACGTTTGACTACATCTTTCCAGTCAGGCTAGGGCATGTTTTATTGCCTAATGGTTAACCTATTGACCCTTGCATCCGATTGTGATTTCATTTTGATTTGATCAAATCCTTATCAATTCGTTGTTCTCCTCTCTACCTGATTTTAATTTCAATTCCGAGGGGGTAGTACCTATGGGATTCTCATCCCCAATTGCTTGATTTTCTTGATTCAGACATCTTTTGTGAGCTTTTGCTCAAATTTGAGATTCTTATCTCTTACTTTGAATATGATCCCGAATCGACCTCATGTTCAAAAGCCTTTGTTTATGTTTGTCTGGGTGTGATCCCGAATCAACCTCACATCTGAGTTATTTTGTGATCCCAGATTGATCTCACATTTCAACTTCATTCTTTGACTACATGTGTTCCCAAATCGATCACACATTAGTCAAAGAGGGGCAAATGTATGCACCCAAAAATGGTCGCCTAGACTTTGGGCCCCATTTATTTGATTTATCAACCCTGAATCATTTTTATCAATAATCAATATTTTCAACATTATCAATTCCTTGATCAAATCTTAGTTTCGATCATATATTGGATTTTTATCTTTGGATTAACCATTTTATCTTAAGCTTTTATTTACTTAAAAGGAATATTTCCTCCCCTTTTATTTGAATAAAAAGCTCCACCTTTTCTTCTTATCCTAAGTTGCACAAATAAAGCATTATTCCTATTTTATAAAAAGGAGAAAAGCACTTTTTGTCTCATATGGACATAAAGTCAACTCTTATTTTCCTATTGGAGGATACTTTTGCACATGGATTGCTCCTCTTCCAAGCTCCACCGCTGATTAAGAATTTTTGCCTCTTAATCTCCATGGTCCATTTCACCTCATTTCTTCTAAAAGGAGAGCTCTCTCCTTCATTTGTATCCACTTGTTTTATGCTAATGTTATGCTGCAGGTTTTGGGTGCATTTGGAGTTTGAAGACATTGAAGACTTGCTTCATTGAATCATCTAGTTCATATTTGCTTTCATAGTTGCATGATAATGGCATTCTTAGTATAGATTTCCTCTTATGCAATAAAATAAGCTCACATAGTCTAAATAGGAGGCATTGTAATCCATTGCTATTTCCTTTCATAGATTAGTTGCATTGTACTTTCCTTCCATAGCTTAGATTGCATTCTCATTGTAGTTGCATTGCATTGCATTTTCATAGTGATTCTTGGAGATATTGGCATTGTTGCCCTTGTCTTCACTTGAATATCTCATTGTGTGGTTGACTAGCAAGGTCACAAGCTTGTAGCTCTAGCTGAGAGCAAATCCATAGCCTTGCAACTCCATGCATAGAGAGCTATGAGCCGCTTTGTGAGGCCTCATTCTTGAGCAACCTTGCATGTAATGGTTCATAGAAGTGCACCATTTTAGTGTGTACAAAACTCTATATCATTGTCTTATTATAGTGCAAGGGGATGGAAGAATATCCCCCCAATATTCCCATCATATGTGTCCTATGGATATTGTGTTATGAAAGAGATCTTCATTAACATGACAAAAATACCTGGAAAAGGAAAAAACACATGAACCTTCACGAGGACTCTCATGTTCTAGTTGTGTGACAATTTTGTTGTGTGAGATGACAAACATCCAAGAACTGGAGCTATAACATTACATATGAAGCCAATTTGACCTTAGATTAAATTTCTTGTATATTGCTTTCGTTGCGACAGATCTCATGAAAACTTGCAACTTGAAAAAGTTTGTTGAACATACACTAATCATTTCTTTTTGAGTTATTCCTATAGCTACATAATGATTGTGAGTTTGTTGAGTTTGTACATCTCCAAAATATTTCCTACAACATTAGTCCTACAAAATTGTCCTACAAAGAAGCAAGCTAAATCAACACTTTTCCTACAAACATTTTTCCTACCAAGAGGAAAATAGAGTCAACATTGATCCTACAACACTATCCTACACAAAGAATTGATCCCAATACAAGTCCTACAAACACTACAATAATATTTTTGTTGGAAAGTGAGCCATTAAGGGTTGTAAAAGGGTTGTCATTTATGGAAACAATACAATTATGTATGGTCACTTGGAGTGAAACACAATTTTGGTGTTAAGGTGTTGGAAAAATGACTAAGTCCTTAAAGCAGTTCAATGGGTACTAGAGTACAGTTTTGGGTAGTGAGCACTGTAGAAGATGAATTATGTTGTGCGAGCTTAGGGGAAGGAATTTTGGGATGTGGTAGACCTTTTTTAAGGTCACTTGAGTTTTTGATTTTAGAAATGAGAGTTATTGTTGATTAAAGTCATGTGAAGCTTGAAGAGCAGCGAGACAGAGCAGTTGAATGGTCGTGATGATTGAGGGAGTGTAACATGGAATAAAAACTTGCTAAGTTGGATTCGGTCTTATCCATATTTTGGTAATGTATGATCATTGACTTGGTATTTACTTTTTGGATAAGTGTTGGTCTCATTTTTTTATGTATTTGTGATCCGACTGGGTATATGATAAAGTATATATATGGAGAGCTTTTTGAGAAGTGAAGTGTGTGATATATGGTCAAATGAATGGATGGATTGTGATATCATAATCAAAGAGAAGGTGATACAAGATACAAATGGAAATACATAAGCATAAAATATTCTTGTATAAGTTCATTTTAATAAAGCATTGTAAACAAAGAATAAAATTTGATTGTAAGGTACTATGCTCATTGTACACCCCTAACAGGGTTTTTACATTCCTTTAACAGGGAAATGTGCTAATGTAATAATCAGATCCTAATAGGGATAGGTCTCCTAACAAGGACATAATAATTTTAGTACATATTTATATTTATGGGTACCATCCCCATTGGGGTTTTCCCTTAACAGGGTTTCCTTGAGAACAAAATCATTGTGTTATGAGTTGTGTATTTTTTTGTTTATGATCTTTTCATTTCAATAATTATTTGGTTAAGATGGAAGTTGCTAAGTTCAAATTTAAAGTGTTGTAATATTGATTCACCCCCCTCCTTAGTATTACTTGATCCTAACAATTGGTATCAGAGCATCAGGCCCTTGGAGAGAAAGCCTAACGACTTAAGAGAGATCAAGATGGATTCTGAAAGTTTGAAAGAGCTCTTTGAAGCAACACTTGAAGAATTAGATAGATAGAAAGATGAAAATGGAGATTTGAAATTTAAATTAAGAAGAGAAGAGGGTTTCATCAAGAAACTGAAAGAACAACTTGAACTTTCCAAGAACCAAAGGCAAGATCTTATGGAAAAGATAAAAGAGGATTCAAATAATGATTCATCATATCAAATCGAGCAACTTGAACTAGAGAATGAAGCAATAAAGCAAGATAATGAAAATACTTCTAATCAAATGGCTAAATAAATTCAACAGGAGAAAGATGAAAGAATTAGAATTGAAGAGAGCTTAAGGAGTGCTAATGTTTAGATGGGAAAAATGCAGCTTGAACTTGATAATTATAGGAACAAATATTAGGAATTGGAGAAATACAATCACATCATCAAAGGAGAACTTTTTGAGGCTAAGAAACACATTGAAAAACTTCATATGAGTAGTGATAAGATTAATGATTAGAAAGAAAGATAGAAACCTAAGGGAGACTTGACAAGAGTTGGCTTTGATGGAAGTGAATGCTCTAAAACTCAAGAAAATAGATCTGAAGAAAAGATAGAAAGACCTATTCATGAAGAACCTAGAGAGAAGATCAAACCTTTTAGAGGTAGCTATTTTGGATGCAACAAAATAGGACACATAAAAAGAGATTGTAGAGGTAAAGCATTTTACAAGCCCTTTATTGATTATTATTTTAACTGTTATGCATATGGACACAAGAAGGTAGAATGCAGGAAGCCTAATACATCTAGAACCAAGCAAGATTATATTAGTGAAGAAAGAGTAGCCAAGATGACTTGTTATAAATGCAATAACTTTTGACACATAGAAAAGTACTGTAAGTTGTAGGTAAACTAGAATAGAATACCTCCTACATGTTATAAATGTAATAATCCAGGACACATAGAAAAGTTTTGAAAGTATAATGGAACTAAGAACATAAGTGGACCACCTCCTACCATTCTAAAGAAAAATGTTGGTGATATTGGTAAGAGTCTTTCACAATGCATGGATGAATTCAATAGTCATTTCAAGAAAGAAGGAGATATTGATAGTGGTAAGGTATGTAAAGTGAGGGAACCAAGTGAGGAAAAGGTTCAGGGAGAGTTAGTAGATGCTAATGAGTCTTCACCTAATGATAACATTACTACATTGACCTAGATGGACAAGCATGGCCTTAGGGGGACCATTGGAAAGATATATTAGAAAACTAACCAACCCCTGTTTATGAAGAATAAGATCATGCGAGCTTATGGAGAGTATGTATGAATGTTATAGAACATGCATCTATGATCACATAGCTTTACAACCTATATCCTATGATCACCAGATTGATGGTAAACTGGACCATTGCATAGATGAGTTCATTGGGAACTATGTCATTTCTTTTGACATCAAAGTATAAGGGTAATGAAAAGAACTGATCTAATCACTATTCGAAGAGCAGAGTTGAAGAAGAGTTGTGTTTTGAGAAAGAAGACCAAGGAATCTAGGGGATTTTTGATTGATCAAAGCATGATCTTGTAGATTTATTAGAAAAAGGTATTTATCTTACTTGAAAGCTTGTGAATATAGATACACATTTTATATTTGATGTAATGAGAGACCTAGATACAAGTTTAAGAGACATCCTTGCAAATCCACTGAGGATGACCTTGAAGGTGTATTTTCTCAAATGCCCTATGAAGTTATACATGTAGAGGATATTAGGGATTACATCCACTATAAGTATGAGTCTCTAGGAGACTTTGATATATATATATATATATATATATATAAGGAAATGAAGGATATGATCAAAGAGGATAGAAAATGGAAGGATGAGTTCACTCATCTTGAGAACCTTAGTGTGATGAAAATAGTGAAATTGTATGAGTTTGATGAAGAATAATGGTTTAAGATTGTGTTGAGTAGAGTGCACGATCAATTCATTTGGATTGATGACCAACCTATAAAGATCTATAGTGAATCGATCCATGACATTATTGGTCTAGATAACTCTAGAATTATCTCTATATCTGAGAAGAATACAAAGAAACAAGTGGAAACCCTAACCCACTCTAAATGGGATAAGCAAGCGATGATAGTGGTTGGCATCTTCCAATAAGATGTTAGACTACTTGTGATGATATTGGGGTACAAACTTCATTATAGTATCCAACCAAATTTAGTTTCTACTGGTGTTATAATGATGTCATACAAGATGGTGAAATAAGATGTCAAGTATAACCTCTGTGAAGGACTAGCACAAAAATTCATGGAGAATGTTAATAAAATAAAGAGAGATAGAATAAAGGAATTCAAATTTGGATCACTTTTGATACATGTGTATATATACATCATGCATAAATTTCTAGGTATGCACCCAAGAGCATGGAAAGATAATGAACCCAATGGTCTACAAGTGTCAAACAACTAAAAAAGATAGAAAAACACATGGGTAGATGGAGATTTATTTGCAATGATCAAAATCCTATAGAGAGAAATGAAATAAAGAGTAAGGATACTAGAAGAGATGGTAGAAAAATACAAGCATATAATTTTTTTCATGGTTGAAACTAATTTTGTATGTTTTGAAGTAGCAGAACTGAGGATAAAGTGGTGTTACTCTATGGGGTATGAGGTTAGTATAGAATTTTTGACTATGAAAATTGAGCATGTATTATTTTCAGGGATAGATCCATCAGAGGAAAGATGGGGTACTTATGAGGAGAAATCCTCTAAGATAAAAGAGGAGCAGACAAAAGTTGCTAGGAAGAGAAAAGATGAAAAGTTTGTTGATGATCTAGCAGAGAAGGCATGGATAACAAAAGATAAGATGAAGGAAATCAGAACAAAGATGATAGAGAGTGCATCTTGGTTGGCAAGATTTTCCCCTAGAGCTCTTCCTCCTCCAGAAGTTTAGAAGATTAATAGTCCACCACCTACAGTGGTTGAAGTACCTGATGTTACTCCAGGACAACCAGAGAAAACCTCATAGACTAAGAAGGTAGTAGACATCCCTACGAAGAGGATAAGGTCCTCCAAACAAAACTCTACACCCAAGAAGTAGAGGATAGAGGTAGTAAATAAGTCAGAAGTAGAGAAAAAGAAAGAAGAGGAAAATAAAAATAAAGAAGAGGGGAAGAAGAGAAAAGAAGAAGAATAAATAAGAAGAGAAGCAGAAAGAAGAAGAGAAGAAAAAGAAAGAAGCAGAACAAAAGAAAATTCAAGATAACAAACAAGCATGGAAACCTAATATGAGAGTATTGGAGAAAAGGATCATTGATCAAGGGAAACTCAATCAGTTACTAATATTCTATGATAGGTATGATGATAATGACAAATTTCTTATTGAAGATATTGTGATTAAGCACATGTTGGTTTTCAAGAAGAATTTGATTGAGCTAGCTGGCAGTATTCCTAAAGAGCTATATGATAAACTTGAGGTTGGGAAACAGTTAGCATTGCAAGAAGATGAGAAAATTAGAATAAAATCCATTGAGACTATGTTACCTCTAATGAATGCTATGGAATCGAAGCCCAAGACATCTGAAAATGTTGTGAGATCAGTGTCAGATGAGGGGGAAAATGCTGGTGGGTCAAGCCTGGCCCATCCCAGCAAGGACAATAGTCTTGTCTTGGGACCAGAGGTGGAAAAGGTTAAAAATTTTGAGAAAGTAGAAGGGTCAACAAAACAAAAAGAAGATTCCTCACATGGTGGTGATTTGAACCGAGGTAAGCGGAAATGGTCAGATCTTTTTGGTGTTAAACCCACTGGAAAATATTCTTTCCCTAAGGTAGATATTATCTCAGATCCGATTAAGGGAGATATAGGCATTAACATACCTGACCAAATCATGGATCATATTATTTCTATTATGGCTTTTGTACGCACCCTAAAATGGTCGCCTAGACTTTGGGGCCCCCATTCATCAATTTATTAATTTCTTGAATCAATGCTTTGCAATATCATCAATTTATCAATTTCCTTGATCAAATCATAATTAATTCAAATATTTCAATAATTCCTAAGGTTTGATCATTTTATCCTAAGTTTTATTTAATTAATAGAACATGCTCCCTTTTAATTAAATAAAAAAGTCTTTTAATTAAATAATAAAATTACTTTATCCCAAGCCACATTTAATGAAAAGAATGAACCTCTTTTAAATAAATAAAAAATATTTTAATTAAATGATGGAGACCACTTTGCTAAAAAAATAATAAATAAATAATAAAATAAAAAGAAAAAGAAAAAGTGTTTTTGTCTACACATTGAATGCACACTTTCCAAGATGAGTGGGATCTCCTTTTGCCTCTTAATCTCTTCCACGTATCTTTTTGCCTCTTAACCATGTCCATTGATTTTGCCTCTTGAGAATCTTGAGCACATGGATCAACCAAGATTTAATCTCCACTATTTCTCATTTCTTTTTGCCTCTTAATCTTGACCGTCAATTCATGTCTAAATCCTTTATAAGGAGCCCTCTCCTTCTCATTTTTATGCATGGAGATTTTAGAGATCAAGATTTATGTTATTGTTATGCAGGTTTGGAGAGCGATTTTGGAGAAGAGTTTGGAGCACTTGAGCTTGGCTATTGCAACTTCTCTTTTCTTGTATTCTTCTCTCATGCCTCCATGGAAATCCATTTAGATTAATATTGCACTTGCATATTAGATTAGATTCATATTTCCTTTCATAGAATAATCTTTCATAAGCATTTCCTTTCATAGATTAGTTTTTTTTTATGCATTGTTATCATTTAGAATAGCTTCCATTTTCATTTGCATGCATACTTGATGACCATGGAGACTAGCATTCTTGCTTTTTCTCTTTGAATCTCTCATTTTATGGTGTACTTGCATGGGCACAAACTAGGTCTTATATGAGGACCTCCATTATAAACCCTTGCACTTTATGAATAGAGAGCTATGAGTCACCATTTGAGACCTCATTCTTGAGAAATCTTGGATTTAATGACTCATAGAAGTGTGTCAACATTTTAGCACACGACTTCAACCTTGATAGGAAAGTTTATGCGTCCTCGACCGAATATAGATCTGGTGAGATCTTTCACACACCAGAAATGGAAACTCAAAGGATAGGTGGATGTTGCGGCTATGCCTAAAGGTTTCTTTTCCTTTGAATTTTCCAATGGAGAAGACCTTTTTAAAGTGTTGTGCAAAGGCCCTTGGATGATGGGTAAATCCTCTTTATCTCTGCAAAAATGGTCAACAAATCTGGACTATAATAAAAGTTTCTTCATTTCTATGCCTGTCTGGGTTTGCCTGCCAGGCCTTCCTTTGGAATATTGGCATGAGGACATACTGGTTGCAATAGCAGGTTCTTTTGGTGAACTGCTTACTATAGATCCGATGACTGCAGCCCAAACTAGGCAAGTGTTTGCTAGGATCTGTGTTAATATCCAACAAGACACACAACTACCTCAAATAATAACACTTAATTCAAAGGTGGGTAAGTGGAGACAAGAAGTAGAATATGAATCTGTGCCATTTGCTTGTTTCACTTGTAAGAAGCCTAGTCATTAGGCTAAGGATTGCCCTCTGAAGCCTCCAAAAGATAAGAAAGAACATGAGAGTAAAACAGATAAGAAATTGGAGTGGAGAAAAAAAAAGATGATATCCAAAAACCTCTTAAAGATTAGAACCCCTGCTCTAATCTTGCAGAGAAACTGGAACTCTTAGAACTTGATAAGGATGTTACAGGAGAACAAAAGGAGGAAGCAAACCAATCGGAGATGAATAAAACTAAGGATCTTATTAGCTCAAATAATAAAATAGAGGATGCTCATTAATCTTCAGTAGGAATAGACCCCAAGTTGATTTCAAGAGTGTAATACCCTAAAATTGGCACCTAATAAATTCAATCAATTTTGGTGCATTTTCATCAATTTTACATCTCCAAAGTCCTAATTTCTTAGGTAATTTTCTCTCTCCTACTTGACTTAATTTGACTTGATGTCAATTGCAAAAACCCTAATTGCATTAATCAAATATTAAAATTAATTCCTAAAGTCTTCAACTTTTATTAGCTAAATTACCCCTATGATAAATTAATTTAATCCTAAAGTCCTAAGTACTTGGAATTAAATTAAAATCTACCCCCTTTAGCTAATTACCCATAAAAATGAATTAATAATTACTTGTTATTTGAATGGACACTCATTTTTTAATTAATAATTCAAGATATTCGAAAAGTCCCCTATGTGGAAAATTCCATTCTTTTAATTAAGTAATTCAATGCTTTTTTGTCTCAAATGGGAATGAAGAGTCAAGAGTTTCAAATCAAGAACCCCTTCATTCTCTTCTCGGGCTTTTCTATTTAATGAGCCTCATTTCTTCATTCAAGGGGAGTAATTGAACTATAGTATTTTTGTGTCTCAATTTCATTAATTCCAAGCTTTTATTGCATTTTAGTATAATCTTCATTTAGTTTAATATTGCATATTCATATACTTAGTTTCCTTAATTGCTCTTAGTTTAATATCATCTTACTTCAAATTTCTTTAGATTAAATTGCACTTCATATTTTCTTTCCAAGCTATCTAGATTAATATCATATTTCTTTCAAAGCATCTTAGATTAAATTGCACTCATTCTAGTTTAATTTCAATTTTGGCTTATCATTATAGCTTTTGAAAATCCTCCATTGTAGAACTAGTCTTATGGTTGTTGGCTCTCGATCTGAGAGTAATTAAACATCCCATCTACGTAGGAGGCAACAGGTCGCTTCACGATGGATTTCAGATTGAGTAATCCATACTCTCTCTTGTAATTCAATCATGTGAGTAATGACCATGTTGCGCGTGTAGTTGGATTTGAGGTCTACATTCCACCACATACATTTTGGCGCCCACTGTGGGGCAGAAAGATCAATTTCTAGCCTCATTCTCATTTTTTTTTGAGAGGAAATTTAAGCTTTGTCATCCATCCATATTGTCTGTGTATGGATTCTCACACGAGAATCCAAAGTGTGTAGCATGAAGATTCACTCCCTATAGCACTCTCTTGCGTGAGCTGATGCATCCTCGTGCGGTGCCCTGTACTTTCTCATGCACTGTGGAGTACTTCATCGCGCAAGATTTGGATACAGTGATTTAAATTTTTTAGTTTCTATCTTTCCTATTTCAGATTTTTGACAGTTTCCTGTTTGCTGTTGTTTATTATTTCTCTATTATTTTTACAGCGTAACAATTTTCTATAGGATGTTTGACCAAGAACATAAAACATGCTAATGGTTTAATTGCAAGATGATAGTCAAATACTTGCTAAACTGTTGTGTTTGTTTCTTTCTTTCATTCACATAGTCTAAATAGGGCTCCGTTAAAATTTCTTGAGGATTTTGATAGTGAGTAGGGAATTTGGCTCTTCATTACATGGAGGTGATGACCATGAATGAACCCAAAATCCTAATGATCTTACTAATATGAAAAATTCTTGGGGAAGCAGAGAAAGGTAGTGAATCTTTACACTTCTATTAGCCAGGGGACTATGCTCTTCTCTCTTCGAGAGAAATAGAAACCCAAAAGCTTGTAGTTGTGGTGGAGTGAAGCTAACTCAGTGATGAATCTTCTTGATGTGTTTGGGTGAGGAAACAAGATAGATAAGTATGCTCTTCTCCCTTTGGGAGAACCAAAAAATCTGACCCCCAAATCTAAACTAAGTCCAGTGTCACCTTTAGAGGGCCTGTCCGAAGTTGAACCTCCGGGAATGACCCAAGTGAGTATGCACCTATCGCCGGTGATTCCACCTCACTCTAATAAAGAATGTTTTGTTGAGTCTAAAGACTCCAAAACCATGTTAGCTTCCTTCTCAAGACTTTGACTATCATCTTGAGAAGGCTCCATCTGTTATACTGAGCGGCATCGCTCCTAGCCCTGCTTGCGGGAGTGTATGAATTTTGAGTGTTGGTGTGGCTGCGAGGCCTCAACCCTATCTCATGGGCACTGAAGGTTAGTGTGAATGGAAGCTTATTAAAAAAATTCCTTAGCTAGTGACCTTCCTGGTTCACCTCTGAAAGGAGGCATAATATTTGCACAGGGAGGGGGAAGAATCTCTCTCGTAGATTCCCATCATAGGCATACACTTGGATGCTTGAAGGTGGTTGTGACATTGGCCCCTACTACAAGGGTAACCTTTGAATGTACACTATTGATTCCTTGGAAACACTGAAAACACAAGCACCCTTTAGGGGGTGACACGGCTATGTGAGGTGCACGTATGCGCATAAGCAATGGGGTAAAGGTTTTGTCTTCTCACCATTTTTTTGTAGGACTAAGCTATGTGTTTGTTATTGAGTCTTAAACATTGTCCAAATCATTATCAAACAAAGACTCCCCTGATGCTATCAACTTGCTTTGTCCTTGATAGGTCTGTTAACGACTGCTTCTTGTATCACAACTGCTTGATTTGAACCTTTGTGTCTTTAAACGAATGCTTGAATCCTAAAAGGAGATTGTTGATTAAACTACTCTTCAAACCTATCAGGAAATTGGATTTTCTGTTAGACATCAATTCAAGCTGTACCTCAAAATTCAACTTTAACCTCAAAAACTATGTCAGATTGTCAGATTTTGCACTTTTCTCACATGAAGTTTCACACTTTAGAGCACTTTCTCATGTGAGACTTTGTTCTCTCGCATGAAGGTTGGTGTTCTCTCGCGCATCCTAGTACTCTCTCGCGTGAGACTATAGCCCAGTTTGCAAAAACAAAGACCTGTTTGCCATTGACTATTCGACTTTTTATCTTATCTACTTTTTGTCTGAGGTCTATTTTTCTATTTTCCTATCGTTCACTATCAGAAACTAGTTGTTTTGAGTTAGGAATTGATCGATCTTTGCTTTGAATCATGTTGTCTCTCCTTGGTTTACCTTATCTCTTTATGCCTTTTGTATCTCATGTTGCGATAGTCTTATCTTGGCTATTCTAGCCACCTCTTTTGATGATTTGTACCAGGTCCATCTTGCATCTTGGCTGTTCTAGCCTTTATCTCCTTTGCATTGTTCTTAGAGACCGAGTCTAGCTTTATCCTGAGTCCTCTCTCATTTCATCTTCATCTATGACTATCACGACTAGAAGTGGAAAGACTTATCCCATTTAGAATCCTGATCAAGGTAGAAGTGAACCTCCTAATCAAGAAATAGATCCTCTTGAATCTGTTATGAAATTTGAACTTTGTGAGATATCCTTGATTTCCTCATTGAATACTTCAGAAGATAGTTCATCTCAACCATCACCTCTAGGGTTTCAAGAGTGTTTTAATCCATTGTTTGAAGCACAACCTAGTTTCTCATTACAAGACCAAGACAACTCGTTCTTCCAAGAGAACTCATTGTTTAACAACTTTGGAAGACCTCTTCCTCAGACTAATCCTATTATCGTACCTATTGATCCCACTGAGAATAGTTCTATCATTGAACCTAGTGATACTATTGAAGATATCTTCTCTCTTGAATTTGTTAAATCTTTTGATCCTGTTCGCTCACCAAAGGTTACTGTGGCGGTGCCCTTTTGACACTGGCCATATCATTTCACTAAGAATTCATGTACTGCACAAGCCTACAACAAGATGGGAGATCTGTTTGATTTCCAACCAGGCAAGTATAGTCAAACCTTTGATCAATCTCAAAACAATCAATATCATGGTCAATCTTCTAATGACCCACATCATGCTCAACCTCGAAATGAGCAACCTCATGATCAATCTCAACATGACCAAAATTAGTCCCACAATGATGATCAATCTTGAAGCAAACCTCAAGGTAATCGACAACCCGCCTATTTCTATTGTCATCCTCCATTCGATCAAAACCAAGATGATCAACAACAAGATCAGATTTTGAGTATTTATGAGATTCTTGGGAATGAAAATGAAGTGATAACTCAACAGGATATAGACGCTGCCAAAGATAATAAGGGTCTTATTAAAATGATGGAGATCCTTCTCCTAGAGGAGAAAGAAAATTACTTCCTTGAGTTAGCTAAACAAGGGGCCAAGTTACCTCGAGACTATCAATTTGAAACACTTGTAGCTAAGGAAGAAGAAACTGAGACTGCAAAGTTGAAAAAGATGGTCTGAGAAATGCAAGATCAGATTAGTCAACTTGCGAGGAATAAAGACAAACCCACTCAATAATTTATGATGGAAAGTATTTGTCCTTTCCCTTTTGACAGAAGTATTCATATGCCACTTTTTCCCAGAGGTGTAGAACTCCCTAAATATGACAAATACTTGGGTACAACCAATCCCCAAGATCACTTAAGGGAGTTTGGTGCATTGTCTATGGAATTCATGCACGATTAGACATATCTTATGCACTTGTTTCCTCGTAGTTTGGGTGGACCAACTATGGAATGGTTCTTTAGATTGCCTACTGGTATTAAAACTTTTGATGAAATGGCTAATCTTTTTCTCCAACACTACTTGCATAATATTCAGCATCCGAGATCTTTGCAACTTAAAACATCGACAAGGAGAATCTTTCCTAAAATTTCTCTAAAGGTGGAGACAATTATGTACGAAGTGTCCTCATAAGCTACCAGAGTTTGAGAGACTCGACATTTTCTTGGACAATCTTGTCCCAGACTTCAGATACCAAGTACAATTGCAAGGTCCTTTCACTTTTGATATTATGATCAAACAAGTAGTGCAGATAGAGGCCTTTATGATCAAGAAGGGAGAATTAACTTTGAATAAGGATAATAAACAAGGATTCTCCACAAACAAGGATAAAGGAAAGACTACCAATAAGAATAGAGATTTAGTAAATGATGGAGTGGTGGATAATGTTACTGTGAAGCCTTCAAAGCCTACTTTTAATCTTACTTCCAGTATACAAGCGACTAAGGTTGTCGAAAAGACCACAACAGATAATCAACAAACTTCACGATTTGCTAGGAACAAACCTTGGGCCTCTCGACCCAAGTGTGATTTCACCTCTTTGGGAGAGCCTCTTGATGTGGTCTATAAAAATCTTATAGAGAATCAGATTCTTACTCCTTTAGAAAAGTGTACTGATGACCCACAACCATGACCTCATTGGTGGAATGATAATGCCTACTATGACTATCACTAGAACATTGGTCATAAGACTTCTACTTGTCTCCAATGGAAGCATAAAGTTCAAGATCTCATTGACAATGGTGAAATCCTTATGGAGAACCATAATAAGAATTTGAATCACCAAGCTTTTAAGGATCCCTTCCCTCCTCATGAGAAGGGTGAGTCTTCAAATGCCAAGAATACCAATGCTAAAGTCAATTACACGTACACTAATAATGACAATGTTATTGGTATGATCGAACCTGTCGAGATAGAGTATTGTGACATGATCACTTCTAGAGGGAGCGACGATGTTCCCAAATCTAAGACTCCTTTTATCTTGCATAGCTCTGCATCTCATTCATCTGAATCTGAACAATCTCAAGACTATGCTAATGTCATCACTCGATCACAAGGAAGAGTTATTTTGAAAGGTCCTGATGCTTCCACGTCTGCTCCAAAGCAAACTATGGATAAGAGACCTGATACTCTCGCATCCGCTCTGAAGCAAATTGTAGATAAGACTATTGTTGGCCCCACCAACAAAAACATGAAATTTGTTCCTATAGCTAGCTCAGCTAGTTATAGCATTTTAGATCAACTCTAGTGAACCAATGCTCAGATTACCATTTTTGAGTTGTTGAAAATCTCGCCGGCTCATAGGTAGATTTTGGATAAGGCCCTTGCTGAGGCAAACATTCCCAAGGATCTCGATCTCAACCGGTTCCAATCTATGGTGGGTCATTTGACTTCACCTCACTATCTATCCTTCTCTAAAGAAGATGATCACTCTTTGAGTCACCCACATAATGCTCCCTTACATATAGAGGTAATGATAGGTCCTAAGCACATCTGTCGAGTGCTCATAGACAATGGTGCTGGTCTTAATATCTATTTCGCTAAACTACTCACTCAGCTAGGTTATGATGAGAATTATATAGATCCTCTCAAAAAGATTACCATCAAAGCTTATGATGAGGAAGAATGCAAGTCCCAAGGCTTAGTTGTGCTACCTATTTGTGTAGGTCCTATTGAGAGAGATGTTACTTTCCAAGTGCTCAATATTCCTCTTGCCTACAATATCTTGTTGGGTAGGCCTTGGATTCGTGAGATGTAGGCTGTTCCATCCATGTATCATCAATGCATTAAGTTTCCATTCCATGGAGTGGAAGTCACTGTACCTACAAATACTACTTTCTCTTGCAAAACTCTTGCTTAAACCTCAAATAGCTTTGTTCCAACAAATAGAGAATCCACTGAGTTTTATGATGCTAAACTGAAAGAAATGGAACAAACTTTGAGACTTAAGGATAAAGGCATGGGAGAATACCGAATGGAACCTGTGCTATCACTGACCGCTATACCTCTGTCTCCATGCTGTTATGGGAGACCTTCTGAGGACAAAAAACTTTCTAATGCTCCTCCTCAAATAGTTTATGGTGGCACCTTTGTAAGGGCCTCTACGCCTTTAGAAGATGAGGATGAAGAGAGGGCTATTAGAGCATGGATATATAAAGGAAAAGAAACAGCTAAAACAACCACTCCATCTCTAGATTTAGAGTAAGAACCATATAGTGAAGCCTTCAAGATCATGAAGCACTTCAGTTATAAGGGGAGTGGTCCTATAGGAAAAAAAGATAATGGCTTACTAAAACCCATTGAAGCTACAGGCTGCCACACAAAAGATACTAGTGGCTTAGGCTTTAAAAAGACTCCCTTTCATTTGGGGACCAAGAAATTTGTGTCATCTCTTGAGCATGAACCTGAACCTGAACAAGAAATTGAAGATGCCACTCCAGAAGTGAATCCAAAGGATAGCTCTGATGAAGATACATTTCCATATCCTATTCCTTCGGATCTTGCAGCACTCTTTGCCAAACCTGATGAGCCTATCATACCTGTTCATATCGTAGAGACAAATAATGATACTGATAAAACTTCTTTAGTATACCAATTCACATATGAGGAATGGAAAACAACACTAAATGATGATCCTAATTTTGAAGGTGAAGGATACAGGCCACCTCATTTTCAAAAGTACTTTGAACAAGAACAACTTTAGCAAGCTATCAATGCCACAAGGGATAATAATGAGTCTGATGATGTTGCTAATGAAATTCCCACATCAAGTACTAACTCACATGAATATGAGTTTGACTCTTTGTCTGATGCTACTTATGATGTAGACATAGTTACTGTTCACGTGTATGAAAGACTCCTTAAAGTAGGTGAAGGGTCTAGCGCTAGGCCACATGAATTAGGCACCACTAATGTCAACATGTCCTCTACTTCCAATGCAAGGTCTTATAGGGATTCAAATGCTCCTTTGGATGAGATCACTCTAGGTCTTGACTTGCTCGTCAGTGCTTTTGGGGGTTATATCATGAATGCAGTTGAACCAGTCACTACTTCCCTTTCACTCCGTCATCCCGATCTGATAAACTGGAACTCCCCTTCTGAATCCAATGAAGTCCTAACATTCCAAAATGATTATGATCTAGCCTGTTACCTCCATGCTATTGAACCTATGATGTCTTCCACCAGTGAAAGCAGTGTCAACATGACAGAGGCAGATATCAAGTATCTCAGTCAAAAAATTAAAATAAGAAAAAATAGATGCTCTGATGGTGAAAACCACTTTGTGGCAGTATCAGAGACAAAAATAGTAAAAATAAAAGATGTATCCGAGGGGGAAAACCTCTCTGAGGCACCCAAGGATGAGATACTTGATATGCTTCTGAGCCACTTTCAAGAGAGGTCATCAGTATTGATTGAGCTGACATAGCCGATCAATTTGGGTATAGAGGCTGCTCCACAGATTATTCATCTAGCACAATCATTGTCTGCTGAAGAAAAAGAAGAGTTCACAAGCTTCTTTTAGAGCAAGAAAATAAACTTTGCTTGGACTTACTCTGACATGCCTGGATTAGACCCCAATCTAATCATGCATCATTTGTCCATTACACCAGGTATCAAACCTGTTAAACAGAAGCTGCGAAAAATGCATCCACACGTAGTGCTTTTGGTTAAAGTAGAAATCGAAAAGTTTCTTAAGGCTAGCTTCATAAGAACTATTGATTATGCAAAATGGATTTCAAACATTTTTCCCATCACTAAACATGATAAGTCCATTCGTGTGTGTATAGATTTCAGGGATCTCAATAAGGCATGTTTGAAAGATGACTTCCCACTACCTAATATTGATATGATAGTTGACTTGACAACATGATATGAGATGTATTCCTTGATGGATGGCTTTTCTGGCTATAATCAAATAAAAATTGTGCCAGAAGATCAAGGAAAGATCCCTTTTACATGTGCCTGGGGCACCTTTTGCTGGAATGTCATGCCTTTTGGGCTTAAGAATGCTGGAGCAACATACTAGAGAGTTGTTACTACTATCTTCCATGATATGATGCATAAAATGATGGAGGATTATGTGGATAATACTTTAGCCAAAAGCATGTAGTGAAGAACTCACCTCACAGACTTAGGTCCCATCCTTGACCGCATGGAACAATTCAGTCTCAGGCTTAATCCAAAGAAATGTGCTTTTGGTGTTACTTTTGGGAAACTCTTGGGTTATATCATTTTCGCTAAAGGCATAGAAATTGATCTTAAAAAGGTGCAAGCTATTATGGACATGCCTCCACCCAAGAATATCAGTCAAATGAGAGGATTACAAGGAAGGCTAAAATCTATCCAACATTTTATTTAACAGTTGGCCAACAAGTCATAGCCATTTACTAAAACTTTGCATAAGAATGTGGCCTATGAATGGAATGAGGAATGTGACAAGGGACTTACTCAAATAAAATAATATCTTGCTAATCCACCTATCTTTGCACCTTTTTACTAAAGATGACTTCACACATGAGTTCCTGGTGGAGGCATTACACTACCTTGCCTATGATATTCTTGAATCCAAGATGATCTATTCAGTCATTGGACATGATTCATCCCGCCACCACCATATCTTTTCCTACCTTCATGACCAGATCATTCCAAACACCTATACCCAGAATGAAAAATGTCACCTCATTCGTACTGCTTCACGGTATGTCCTCATATAAAATGACTTGTATACACGGGGTCTAGACGGTACCCTCCTTAGGTGCTTAGAACCCGATGAGTCCAAACGTGTGCTAGCTGAGGTACACGAAGGTATATATGGGTCTCATTCTAGTTGTCTGACATTAGCTTGGAAACTTATTAGAACTGGTTATTACTAGCCGGACATGGAAAAAGAAGTTGTTCACTATGCTAAGACTTGCAAGCAATGCCAATTTCATGGGAACCTGATTCATGCTCTTGCTCATGAACTTAGTCCTCTCATCAGTTTCTGGCCATTTCAACAATGGGCCTTCAAATTGGTCGGTCAGATACATCCTTCTTCTTCAAGAGGGCACAAGTTTATCATGACAACTACTGATTACTTTACCAAGTGGGTTTTGGTAGTGCCTCTAGCTGTAGCTGACAACAAGACCATTAGTATGTTCATATTGAACTATATCATTTGCAGATATGGTATACCCTCATCTATTATCATTGACAATTCAAAAATAAGGACCTGACAGACTTATGCACTAAATTTAGAATTATTTAGCATTGGTCATCCATCTATTATCCTCAGGGTAATGGACAAGCGGAGGCTTCTAATAAGACAATTCTAAAAATCTTGCATCAAATAGTTCATAAATCTGGTAGATTGGCATCTCTAGATTAATCCAGCTTTGTGGGCCTACAAAACAAGTATCCAAACACCAATGGGGGCCACTCCTTTCGCCTTGGTTTATGGAGAAAAGGCATTATTACCTATTGAGGTCAAGATTCTGACATTGTGAATCTCTCTTAGGGGCCTCATCACTGATGAAGATAACAAAATATCCCAGCTTCAAGAGCTTGAGTTACTTGATGAACATCGGAAGTCGGCGTTCGATCATCTAAGAGCATACCAAAAGAGGATGTCTAAAGCTTACAATAAGAAAGTTAGACAAAGGGAATTCTAAGTGGGTGATCTCGTCCTAAGAGAGAACCCCAAAAATCAGCAACAACGAGTCCAGAAAGGGAAATTTGAACCAAATTGGCTTGGTCCGTATGTCATTACTGTAGCATTTGGGTCTGGCACTTATCGACTCTCCACCACTGAAGGAGAGCAACCCAAAGAGCCTATCAATGCTCTTCATCTGAAGAAGTTCTACAGTTGAGACATTCTCAACATGCTCATGTACATATTTATTGGTCCTGAAAAAATCCCAAAAAATGATATATTGCAAAACTCCTAAAAACTGCTAAATGTCTTGAAAAAATGATCATCTTAGTGAAAACTTGGTAAACAGGTGCTTTTATGTATCTATTATCTTGGTGAAAACCTGGTAAACAGGCACCTTGGTAATAATCAAAAAATTAGAAAATTAAAAAAATACAAAAAAAAAATTGAAAAAAATAAAAAATATAAAAAAATGAAATATTCAAAAATATAAAAAAATAAAAAAAGAGAAAAATACAAAAAAATAAAAAAAGAAAGAAAATGTGTCATTGATGAAAACCTGGTAAACAACCATCATGGTAGCAAAAATAGAATCTCTGCCAAGATGGTGAAAACCTGGTAAACAAGCACCTCTTGTTTCCTGAAGCTACATCTCATCTCAGTGTTGCTTGGCTTTTAGTTTCCTGCATTAGTCTGCTTTCTTGTTTTCCCGCTTTAGTTTGTTTCCTACTTTTAGTTCGCTTCCTGCTTTAGTTTGCTAGCTCATGCACTTACCTTCGGTTGTCTTCAAGATTTTCCTCGAATCTTCATGGATTGGAACTAGTTCACACTTGGGGGCACCTTCCTGGTCTAGGGGGCATTGTCCTATCACTTTCAAAAAATTTGTTCATGCATCAGTCACCAGTGATTCCCGCTGTGTCTGCCTGTTGATGCCTAGCTACTTTTGAGATCTCTCTCCTTGAGGATCTCTTGTGTATCAGTCACCAGTGGTTCTCACTGTGCCTGCCTACTGATGCTTAGCTCTCGTTTGAACCCCTCTCTTTTGGGATCTCTTCCTTAAATTAGTCACCAGTGGTTCTCACTACGTCTACTTGCTAATGTTTTGCTTTTGCTTTATTCTCTCTTTTGAGAATCTTCCTTGTACCGGTCACCAGTGGTTCTCAATGTGTTCACTTGCTGATACTTGGTCTGTGCTCTGATATCTTCTTGAGACTTCATGTCTCGCGATGGTCACCAGTGGTTCTCACTACATTTGCCTACTGTCGCTATCCCGTTGAGACTTCGAACATCATCACTTCTGATTCAACTTCAATCCGCTTGAACACAAACATAAACTGAATTGAAAACTGACTTTGTGTTCCTCTGAAGCATGCTGAGCTTTTCCTTTGCTTGTTTTTTTGTTTTCTCTTTCCTTTGCTTTTTGTTTGCTGGTTTAGTTCCAATGATCCAATGAATTCATATTAGAGGGGTGTCCATCTGTAAGAGCCTTCATCTTGTATTGGATGGCCATGCGTACCTTGACTCCTTTTATATGGATGCTTTGGTGAGGTTGGTTCTTCTCCTTATTTTTTTTGAGTGACTTCTTTCTGCTACAAGTAAAATTGGTAACACTCATCTTGCTAAGTGAACGTAAGGGTCATTGTGAGCACTCTTTGGCAAAAGAAGGAACTCTTGTGTGTTTGGTGTGTTTGTTCGCAAGCAACATTTAGGTAATTCTAGAAATTATGCTTTGATGCTTATGTTAACTTGCTAAATCAAAAGGAATAGGTGTTCAGGTCATTCTGGCTTCTTGTGCCTTAATGCTTACACCTCATTCTGAAAAATCTAAGACTTATGTCATATTCATATTCTCATGATTGCAATGTTAGTGAGGATTGTATGGCATCTTGTGATCATCCCATGCTTAAACAAACTCGATGATGATAAATACAGTGAGTCCAACAAACAAGTCCTAGGGCTTGCATTTTCATCTAGGCTTGCATTTAGCGTAGGCTTGCATGTTCATGCTAAGCTTGGATTTGAGATGATATCTTATTACTCTCTGTAGACTAAGCTTTTTGAGGATACCTGTTTTGAAAGCTTCAAGCCAAACAAACATTAGATCTTAACCTAGCATGAAATCAATTCAAAACAAAGAAAACTCTAAACTAAGCCACCTCAGATAGAGCTTAAACAGGTGCACCCAAGCACTGTTTAATTTGCTCTTGCTTAAGGGATGTGGGTGTGCTCTCTAAGAACTTGGAGCATGTTCCTAATGCTTATTTGGAAGGATTGAGACTCATGAGAACCCCATAAGTGGCACAAAATAGGTATAGAACACCTGATTTGCCCCTAAGGCCTCAAAGATCCAAATGATGTTGAAATGAAGATTAAGCTACATGATGTTTATGCTAAGATTGATTTTAAACCAACTATAGATGTGATGATGATGATATGCTATGCAAAATAATGAAGTAAACTAAGTTAATCCATTATTGCTAAGCTATGATGTGTTAGAAAGCTTGAAGAAAACAAAGAAATCTAATAATTAGGAATGATTATGCTAGAGCTAGAAGTAAAAAAGTATGATAACAATGCATGAAGATGAAATACTAAGCTAATAAATTTCTTTTGGAAGAGGGAGTATTTATAGGCTTTTGGAAAGGTTTGGGTTAAGAGGATAGGTTAGAGTTTGGGGTAAGGTTAGAGTTGGAGTCAAGGGGATAAGGATGAAGACTTTCTAGAAGAGTCTAGGCTTTGGATGAGGATAAAGACTTTCTTGAAAAGTCTAGGCTCTCTAGGGATAAATATGGAATTTAGGAAATAAATAAAATTTTATTTATCTCAAAGGCTTTAATGATTTTGAGGCTCATTAAGGGTAGGGTTTGACTAGGAGTCAAAGGGATAAAGATGAAGACTTTCTAGAAGAGTCTAGGCTTTGGATGAGGATAAAGACTTTCTAGAAAAGTCTAGGCTTTCTAAGGATAACTATGGAATTTAGGAAATAAATAAAATTTTATTTATCTCAAAGGCTTTAATGAGTTTGAGGCTCATTAGGGGTAGGGTTTGACTAAGAGTCAAAGGGATAAGGATGAAGACTTTCTAGAAAAGTCTAGGCTTTGGATGAGGATAAAGACTTTCTAAAAAAGTCTAGGCTTTCTAAGGATAAATATGAAATTTAAGAAATAAATAAAGTTTTATTTATCTCAAAGGCTTTAATGAGTTTGAGGCTCATTAGGGGTAGGGTTTGACTAGGAGTCAAAGGAGACTTAGATTAGCTTAGGGAAAGTAGGTAATTTCCCCTAAATGGGTTTAGGGAAGGATTATGAAAGTTCTAGAAGAGTCTAGAGTTTTCCTAGGGTAAATTAGGAATTGAGGATTAATATTTAATCTTAATTAAATATTCTTGAGTTGGGATTAGGGTTAGGAAATGATGGGATTAGCCTTTAATCAAAATTAAAGAAGGATTAGAAGATTCTAGAAGAGGTTAGTGGTCTTTAGGAAATTGGCAAGGTTTTGGAAAAAAATAAATAAATTATTTATTTTTTGGATTTTTGGTTAATTTATTAATTAAATAATTAATAAATAGGGAGATAATGTTTAAATAAGATTTAAACATTTTTGGGAGGGATTCCTTAATTAAATATTTTTAATTAAGGTAAAGAGATTTAATGACAAAAATAATTTAATTAATTAAATAAATAATTAATTAATAAATGATGATGTCATCAGGGATTTTTCAGAAAATAAAAATAATTTATTTTCTAAAAGATTTTTAGGTGTCTACATTTTGCCCCTCTTTGATGCGATGCCGCAAGTGGCATGGTGTCAAAGACAAGAAAATAAGGTGCCCAAGGCTAGAATTTAGAGGAATGATGGGTTGTGCCCCCTCGAGAAAATAACGCAAGGAGCAAACGTTGTGGAATTTTCTTGAAAGGAAACAAAGAAGGAAGGATTGAGGAAGAAGGGGAGATAAATTACCAAGCTTCCAAGAGCAAAGATGGGTGAATGCAAGATGAGATGGAATGCAAAATGCAGGATGCAGCTATATGATGATGCAAGATTAATCTATATGATGCAAGATGCAGGGGATTTGGGGAAGCTCCAAGTGCAAATGTGGAGAGCACAACCTAGTTTAATATAGCAATGCTAGAGACCTGCCAAGGATACTAGGATCACGAGGCCTTGTCACCAGCGTTGCATAGGACTGACACTAAAAAGACACGCAGGGTTGCCCCAGCATCACGCATGATCCTGAGAAGGAGGCATGGTAGAAACGATGCTGGAGAAACCACAAACACATGACTAACCCACAGACAGAAGCAAAAGATCAAAAGACCTTGCCCCAAATTATCCTCATTCGCAACGCACCATGATATAAAGGATCGTGGTGACTTTGAGGAGAGAACAACGAGAAGCCATAAAAGATTAACAAGACCCAAAGGATAAAATCCAAGGTCAAAATGATAACTCCAAAAGACAACCTTTGCCAAGGAGAGAGATTTGATTCAATTGATGGTGGGAAGATTGGTCTGAACATGTGGAAGGATACATCAACACGGACCTGGTGTGCTTGGTGGAAGATTAGGTCAGACAGGAAGGATACAACTAAGGGGACCCGTGATTAGGCTTAGGTCAGACAAAACAGAAGCATACATCTGTGTGGACCCTATGCTGATGGAGAGAATGTTGTGTTGCTGACTGGCAAATGATGCGGTTCAAAGATAGTCATGATGATCAAGGATAGTTGACAATTGATATTGCTGAAGTACAAGGCTGGGCAGGATAAGATTTTTGATCAAATGTTACTGCAGGACTGACGAGGACTATGTACAACAAGACATGAGGATATTTACAATGGCTATGTATAGAAGCTGAGGATTAGGATGTATAAAGAACCTGGGGATGAAGATGAAACTCCAAAGATATGCAAGATGATGCCCCAGTTGGGCTGGAAGGCCAAGATGGACTGGTGATGGATGATGTGTCCTAAAATGACATAGATTTGGGAAGGACATATCCCAATGATGATGATTGGATTGTGATCAAGGCTTGCTACAAGACTAAGAAGAAGACTAAGGATTTGGATTGGATGGATTGGCTTGATCTTGGATGTTGGTTAGCTAGAGGATGTGGAGAGGATTGGAGGATGTTGGAAGATTGCTAGCAATAGTTTTATATGGATGGATGGCATTGGATTGCATGAAAGGTAGCCTATAGCTAGATACCAATGACAAGGGAAGATACTGGGTGATGGAAAGATGGAGGAAATGCTTAGGATGAGGATGATGGAACTACTAGGAGATTTGGATGGAGGAAGATTTGGATTTGGATGGAAGAATGCTTGAGCAATGGCAAGAGGAATGCTTGGGGAGATTGGATAGTGGATTTGCTTAAGGATTTAGGAGATGGAAGATTTTGGATGAAAGATAGTCTCCAAGGAATATGTCACCAAGGAATAAGATGCCTCCTGCTTAGGATAGTTCATGTATTTTCAGAGGCATGGGGTATGCTTGGATGGAAGATATGCCGACAAGAGGATGAGGAAGGTAGATGGAAGCTAGGATGAATGGATTGGATAGAGGATATGTAGCTGAAAGGTGTGATGGATGCCAAGAAGGTGCCCAAAAGCATGTATACCTGGTAGTCGTTGTTTTGTCATCAAGATCCAAAGGAGGATGAAGGAGGTGAGAGACAAATGGGATGGAGGAGATGTTGGCTAAGAGGTGATAGAAGGGAATGGCCCCCAACTGTAGAAAGGAATTGGGGGGAACTATGCACGATGCTTGTTTGCCAGGTTTTCACCATGGTACTTGTCCAAGGTGCTTGAATTGCCAAGTTTTCACCATAGGACGAATGTTTTTCTCTTTTCTTTTTTTGATACTTTTCTCTTGATTTGTTCCAATTTTTATGGATTTTCTAATTTTTTGCTAACTTTGATACTGACCTTCTAATATTCTGATGTGTTTCTATCTTTCTTCACTGATCTTCTGATTTGTTGCTGACATTTTCTAATTTTTTTGCTGCCTTTTCAATTTCTCGGGATGTTGGTACAACTTTATTGGGATGGAGGGATTATGCAAAGGCATGGATAAGATGGGGTAGATGGGAGATATGGTGGTAGAAATTGTTTGGATGGAAAGATGGAAAGTGATCATGGTAGGGAGATGCTGTCAGGACCAACATTGGCACATGTTGCAAGGAAGGTGGATGAAGCGGATAGGATGTGGAAGATAGAGGTGGATGTGATGGAGGATTTACGTTAGGAGATTTCAAATCTTTGGGACCCAAAATAGATTTAGGAGATGGAGGAGAAGACTGAGTAGCTGGGGGATTAGCAACTTTGGATGCCATTGTGGATGTTTCTTTTAGATGCATTACATCTTTTTGCTTTGGGATCCACATCATTTTTGCTTTAGCTTTGGTGGGCCTTTGTGGCCATTGGTATGCATCAGATTTTTCTTTTGCTTTGCTGAGCCTTAGTGGCCATGTAGTAAATTTTTCTTGTCCTTTGTTGGGCCTTTGTAGCCATTGGGATGCTTTGGATTTCTTGATTGGATTTTTCTTGGGTTGAGCATGTCGTTTAGACTGGACATGACAATCTTTGGATTTTTGTGGATATTTCCCTTCATATATCTTGGATATGGCATCCAAATTGCAAGGAGCATTGAAATATAGATGAGGAGATGTGTAGGATAAAGAGATGGAAGGAGATTGGCAGATAGGAGATATGGGCATGTGCCTTTGTTGATCTCGACTAGGGATGCTTGGATTTTGGATGAAAGACTAAGTAGGATAAGATGGGGGATGATATTTTGCGACATAGGGTCCCAAAATGGATTGGGTATGTAGAGGATATGTGCTGGAAGATTTTGGGACATAGGGACCCAAAATGGATTTGGAGGATGAAGGAGGAATGTGATAGGTTGTCTTTGGTTTTAACGATGGAGGAGGAGGAATAGCATTGTATGCTTTGGAAGATGTGATGGTGGGTTTGGAAGGATGCTTGAATTTAGCTTTAGTTGTACCAACCTTTCTGGAGAAAGTGCCTTCATCTGATGTGTGACCAATTCCACATAACTTTGGATGTTTCTTGTCTTGGATAGGCTCTAGATTTCCTTGTTCATGGATGCCTAGGCCTTTGCCTTGATAATTCCATTTCTTGAGCATTTTATCCAAACAAGGATATTTCTGACTTGGGGAATATGATAAACATTCAGTTTCTGGTTCCTTGATGGAAGATATGAAACTAATTTCTTTTGCTTCAAGTGGACTGCCTTTGACAAATGTAAGTGATCCAAGAGGATAGAGTGATGGTTGTGGGATAGTTTGGATTGGAAGATCCTCAAGAGGAGAGGATAGGATGGTGGGATTTTGACTGGGATTGGGGGATAGTAACGGATCTTGAGATGGAGGATCTGTAGGATCTTGGATTGGAGGAATTAGGATTGTAGGATTTTGGATTGGGGGTGATGGAAGCAATAGAACATGTGATGGGGGAAGTGAAGGGATTGGATCTTGATTTTCTTTTGCAAGTATTTCAACATGCTTTTGGGAAAGATCTTGACATGATATGATTTGTGTGGATAGAGTGTTGGGGGATGCATGGATGGACTCTTCAGATGGGGTGGATGGAAGGATGGGAGATTCTGTAGGTGTGATGCCTGGAAGAAGGAAGAACTCTTCAGATGGTATGGATGAAAGGATGGAAGATTCTGCAGCTGTGATGGTAGGAAGAAGGGTGAACTCATGGGGCTCACTGGATGTGCTTTGGATGATGCTAGGAGGAGGTGATGTTGGTAGGCATTGGATGGAGACTTTAGATGGAAGGGACTAAATGATGCTAGGAGATGGAAGAGGATCAATGCATGAAAGACAAATGATGGATGGGAGTGATGGATGGGCCTCATTAGTGATGGCTTCACATGAAGGTTTGAGATGGCTTGGATCTTCAACTTTAGGAGTGGGATTTGTTATTGGCTTCCTTGTAAAACTCCTTGGAGACTTTCAGATTGGAGGAGGTGAAGGATTAGAATGTGTAGAAGATGGGGGGCTTGGATGGTCCTCACATGAAGGTGGGGTGGAAGATTTTGAATTTTCTTGAGGGGATGATGGTGTTGAAGAGGTAGAGGTGATGGATCAAGGTGTGAGATATGAAGCGGTTTGAAGGATGCACTCTGCTTGTGGGAGGGGATTTTTGGCAATGTAGGTTGAAACGGGAGGTGGCAGATTGAGATAGGGTGGAGGATTGGGAAAAAGGATTGGAGGACTAGGATTGTGGATTTGAGAATGATTTGGAGGATAAGTGGATGGAAGTTTTAGATAAGGGAATTAGCGTGAAGTGTTTTGAGGGGATGGTGGTGATTGGGATATGACCATAGCAGGAGATGGAGGTATGAAGGATGCATATGGAGGATGTGTAGGTTTAAGATAGGGATAAGTTGTGGATGGATAAGATAATGGATTTGCCTTGCCAAGGACATGAAAGGGAGTGCTAGTGGATAAGCGTGAAGGCATGATAGGATATTTTGAAGGAATGATTGGATGCTGGGGGATGTTTGGAGCAAACTTGCTAAGATTTTCAAAATATGCATTGTGATCTACAAGGCTTTCATCATCTTTGGGATAGGATGGATTGAGGGGAGAGACATAATAACCAAACTCATCATAATAGTTTTGAGACATGCTGACTTGTGGATGAGTTGGATAGGAATGAAGGATGAAGATGGATTGGAAGACTAAGACTCAGATTGGGATGATTGACAGGATCAGACTAGGATTGGATTTGGCTTTAAGATTGGAAGAAGACTGACTCTAGAGGAAGATAGACAAGGGGATGGGGGATGACCAAGATAACTCTGCTAACCTAAGATAGGAGGAAAGGATGACAAGACTGGATTGAATATGACTGGAAAACCATGATTTGAGATTCTGAAAGCTTTGGACATTTTTTGGATTTTGGGAGGATTTGGACTGACATGGCTATTCTGAGTACCTTTGAACCAAGTTGTAGATCAGTTTGATGTTTTCCAATGGTAAAGGATAGATTTCAACAAAGATTTTCGGAAAAGAAATCTCCACAAGGGACAAAGCGACCTTGTGGGATACAAACAAGATAACTGACTCTGATAAAGCTTTGAAAGTGTATGTTCCAATAATGTTTTCATGGAGTATTGACTGTCAAGCACTTCAAACAGATCTACCTAAGGAAGGTAAGTATCAAAATCGCTTGCCCACAGCTTGGTACCCCCTAGAAGGGAATACAAATGGTGAGTAATCTTGAGGCGACCTGGTAAACCCCTTGGAATCGGTCCTTGCACAAGGATTTTGATACTTTCAGATGTAGATAGGGTAGCCTCTATTTTATCATTTTTTTAATAGTTCCGTGGAGTCTGCATACCTAGTTATGCTGACCACCTGTGACTCACTTAAGAGCCTAGCCAACAACACTGAGGGAGGAATATTCACCTGTCCCCAGACATTTGCATTTGACACAAAATGCCCATGGATTAGGAGATATAAGTGAGTACTTTTTGCCTTCACTTTATTTATATACCAGCCGGGGGGATACTGGTTTGAGGTCCTTCTTCGAGGAGGAAGCGCTTTTGTCCCTGGACAGGCCTCACTAAAAGTAGAACACGTGAACTTGTCCGAGTCCAAATGTTCTACGTTGCTTACTTTAACAAGGATTTTGCAAGAATTTGAAAAAATCCTAAATGCACATCAAGTAAGTTGTTCTTTTTCCCAATTTGATTAAGTGATGTTTGAATTTGAACAATTGAAGACACAAGTGTTTAGGCTTTGATTTGTTCTTTTTCCAAAAAGTAAACGATTTGAGCGATTGCAATTTCTTTCTTTGAGCACTCAAGATTGAGATTGGCGTGTTGTTTTAAGAACTTTAAAGTGCTTTGTTTTGATCCTTTAAGGCATTCAAGATTTGAGTTTGTTTGAATTGAAATTCAAAGAGGAAGGAATAGGGATGCTTTATTTTTTCAATTTATTGCATTCAAGAGTGTGTTTGTTTTGGAAATGAAAAATGACTCTTTTAGGACTCTAAAGTTTGATTTTAGGATGCTTCCTAAGATTAATTTTAGAACCCAAAATGAAGATGATCTAATGAAAATTTGTGGTTCTTTTTAGGCCTCAACATGAAGTGTGTTTATCTTTTCCTGAATGCATCTAAAACCTTGATGTTGCAAGGATGTAATTGATTTGATTAGTTTTACCTTTGTTTGTTAGAAGATTTTTGCAAATTTTTAGTCTTTAATGCATTTAAGAATGATTTGGGGGTTCATTTTAAGCACTAAAACAAGATGTGTATGACTTTGTTTTGTTCATTTTTACCCCAAATTGAAATGATTTTGTTGTCACCCCTGATCTGATCTTTCTTTCCTAGATATTATTATAGACCTCTGAAACAACTTTCCAATGTTTTTTGAATCACCAAAAATGGAGTTCGTATACAAAAGTTACAAGGTTTTTTGTGGAAGTGCCTCGTTATGGATTTTAAACAGGAGAATATGCCAAAATCTCTTAAGAAGTAGAAGGAGTAGATAGAATGGAAGAATGATAAGACTAAGAAGAGGAAGAATATTTCCACAAGCTCCCTCCACCTTCAAGCTTCAAAATTTAGCAAAAACTCCAAAATGGATGAGATGTTGTCAAAAGACCCGTGAAGTGGGTCCCACCGGGCATGCCAGAATGTAGACTAGGCTTTTGAGGATACCTATTTTGAAAGCTTCAAGCCAAACAAACATTAGATCTTAACCTAGCATGAAATCAATTCAAAACAACGAAAACTCTAAACTAAGCCTTCTCGGATAGAGCTTAAACAGGTGCACCCAAGCACTGTTTAATTTGCTCTTGCTTAAGGGATGTGGGTGTGCTCTCTAAGAACTTGGAACATGTTTCTAATGCTTATTTGGAAGGATTGAGACTCATGAGAACCCCATAAGTGGCACAAAATAGGTATAGAACACCTGATTTGCCCCTAAGGCCTCAAGGATCCAAATGATGCTGAAATGAAGATTAAGCTACATGATGTTTATGCTAAGATTAATTTTAAACCAAATAGAGATGTGATGATGATGATATGCTATGAAAAACAATGAAGTAAACTAAGTTAATCCATTATTGCTAAGCTATGATGTGTTAGAAAGCTTGAAGAAAACAAAGAAATCTAACAATTAGGAATGATTATGCTAGAGCTAGAAGTAAAAGAGCATGATAACAATGCATGAAGATGAAAGACTAAGCTAATAAATTGCTCTTGGAAGAGGGAGTATTTATAGGCTTTTGGAAAGGTTTGGGTTAAGAGGATAGGTTAGAGTTTGGGGTAAGGTTAGAGTTGGAGTCAAGGGGATAAGGATGAAGATTTTCTAGAAGAGTCTAGGCTTTAGATAAGGATAAAGACTTTCTAGAAAAGTCTAAGCTCTCTAGGGGTAAATATGGAATTTAGAAAATAAATAAAGTTTTATTTATCTCAAAGGCTTTAATGAGTTTGAGGCTCATTAGGGGTAGGGTTTGACTAGGAGTCAAAGGGATAAGGATGAAGACTTTCTAGAAGAGTCTAGGCTTTGGATGAGGATAAAGAATTTCTAGAAAAGTCTAGGCTTTCTAAGGATAAATATAGAATTTAGGAAATAAATAAAATTTTATTTATTTCAAAGGCTTTAATGAGTTTGAGGCTCATTAGGGGTAGGGTTTGACTAGGAGTCAAAGGGATAAGGATGAAGACTTTCTAGAAAAGTCTAAGCTTTGGATGAGGATAAATACTTCTTAGAAAAGTCTAGGCTTTCTAAGGATAAATATGGAATTTAGGAAATAAATAAAGTTTTATCTATCTCAAAGGCTTTAATGAGTTTGAGGCTCATTAGGGGTAGGGTTTGACTAGGAGTCAAAGGAGACTTAGATTAGCTTAGGGAAAGTAGGTAATTTCTCCTAAATGGGTTTAGGGAAGGATTAGGAAAGTTCTAAAAGAGTCTAGAGTTTTCCTAGGGTAAATTAGGAATTGAGGATTAATATTTAATCTTAATTAAATATTCTTGAGTTGGGATTAGGGTTAGGAAATGATGGGATTAGCCTTTAATCAAAATTAAAGAAGGATTAGAAGATTCTAGAAGAGGTTAGTGGTCTTTAGGAAATTGGCAAGGTTTTGGGAAAAAATAAATAAATTATTTATTTTTTGAATTTTTGGTTAATTTATTAATTAAATAATTAATAAATAGGGAGATAATGTTTAAATAACATTTAAACATTTTTGGGAGGGATTCCTTAATTAAATATTTTTAATTAAGGTAAAGGGATTTAATGACATAAAAATAATTTAATTAATTAAATAAATAAATAATTAATAAATGATGATGTCATCAGGAATTTTTCAAAAAATAAAAATACTTTATTTTTTAAAGGATTTTTAGGTGTCTAGACTCTCTTAATTGCTTTCTATTCATCAAAGGTTCTCATCTTTTGTCCCGGTTTCATCTTGGCTGCACAAGTGTTCAGTCCTCACTTTTTGATTAGTACCTGTCATATATTGCGACAATCCTACATGAGATAATTAGTACCATATACATTACATATCTATTGAATTTTCATTTCATTTCCATTTGCATCTACATATACATGTGTATCCATTATAAGCATAACTCAAATCATACATTTCACATATACATACATTCTATCCATCTATCACTGCATCATCATAAAAATAAACCATGTACATATTTATATTCATAAAAGGAAACATGTGCATTTCATACATTTCTATCCATACATCTAAGCATATATAAAAACATCTCATAAACATCAATATCAAAGCAATATAACAAGTATAATGATATCAAACTGTAGATCTCATATATATCTCGAATAATGTCATGTAGAAAAGAGAAGGTGCTACTCGAGCACAGTATCAAAAATGAGCTACAATGTACAAGTATATCAAAAGTGCTAGCTAGGTCCTGCACCACCTAGAGGAGGTGGTGGCAATGGTCTCTGGGGTAGGGGCATCAGCCGCTGCAGTGGTGCCTGCTGAGGGGGTGCCTGTGGTGCCTGCTATGGTGGGGCTTGTGATGGTGCCTATGGGGGTGCTGGTGGAGGTGCATGCAGAGCTCCAGCATAATTAGAAAAAGGTGTTACCTGCTTCAACAGATCTAGAATGACCCCGCAGTAAGCTGCATAGTAGTATGTTGCCTGAGCAGCCTCATATCTAGTCTCAATCCTTGATCGTGCTAGCTCCTCCCATAGTTGCCTAATCTCGGTGTCCCTGTTAGCTCCTCGGGTCTCCTCCTTGATGACTAGAGTGTGATAGTCATCATGCTCCCGCTGGACCTACCGTACCCTCTCCCGGCTCTTCCTGAGAGCCTCCTGCATCTGTGATGAACCTACTCCTGCCAGAATGTCAGGCATATCAATATCATCATCTAGTGGTGCCTGCTACAACGTATCCCCTATCCACTTCCAGGTGGACCTCTGCTGGACCCCACTGCTCCCAGCTCCTGCATCTGAGCCCATCATCCTAGTAGGGATGCTAATCTACCTTGCTCAGGGTCTCAATACTCTTTGCTATTGTTGTCCCTGTTGTGCAGCCTACTGGGCTGGTGGCTGCTGATCTGGTGCCTGTTGCTTCTATGCAAGCTGTTGTTGTGCCCCTATACCAACAAGATTTGTGAACCTCAAATGAGGACGTGCAATCAATTAATTCCTATATGTAAGTGTCACCCCTGCATTGGTGACACCCACCATGTAATCCCATCTCACAGCTGGAATGCGTGCCTCTATAGCACACTACCCTGGATCCAATCTAGCATGCCACCCCTTCTTCTCCTCATCGAAGAAGCGGGCATAGGGGCGGTACTCCTGTGATATGTCCTGCTGCCTACCAAACTAGCACAGGATGTGTGTAATGAGGAATCTCTCTATAATGGTGATGCTACATCCAATCAGTGGATGAGATACAAACATATGTGAGAGCTCTCTCCGAGCATCATCCCATGGCTTAGTAGCCACCCAAGGTCTCCATACTACAACTACCATGTCGTCTAGCTATCCTCTCCACTACTCTATCTTACCTAGCAAAGGCTGGGTCATCAGACCTACGTACCTATAAATATATAGCTCAAGCTACTACCGTGTGTCGCGATAAATCAGCTTGCAAATAGGGAGATGCTCCCAGGCCTAGATTTGAAGAATGAAGACTCCTACTGCCATCATCCTTGTGCCGTGATATACTATCTCATGCATCTCTTGATACATGTGAGCTAACATACACTCACCCCATCTGAACCTGATGGCTGGCCTCTCCAACATCCTCCATAGCATCATGCCCCAGCCACACTCTAGACCATGCTAACCTCGATTTGGAACAAGGTAGAAGCTTAGAAACATAGCAAGAACAATGGAAAATGGATGAGTGCTACCATGCCTATTGATCAAATCATCCTAGGAGATGGCCTGGCCCATCACTAGATCATCCCTGAAGATCATCCTCAAAGCCACTGTACCCTACCGCGGCTGTGTCTTGTACTCTACTCAAGCACCATGGACTGGTATTCGTAGGATCCTATATACATCCTCGGGAGTCATCGTCATCTCCCCATCGAGAAGTGAAAAGTGTTCATCTCCGAATGGAAATGCTCTACCAATGCACCAAGAAGACTGTGATACGCAAGAATCCCAAACTGAGTCCCTCAATATGAGCACTCTCTGCATTTGTCAGTCTCTACACTAGGGTGGTAATCACAAGATGGTGCATTCAAAAGGTGACATCAGGGAAGTCAACCTGCAAAGAAAGTGATGACATTGGATCAGTATCTCGATATGATGGCTTTTTCAAATACAACAACAACAAATGCAACAAGACATCTATCCTAGACATGGCTCTGTGATGCTATACTTGGCTGATTTTACGCAAATTTGACAAATTTTAGCAAAAGACTTCAAACTCTGCAGCAACTTTTCACGTGAGAAAACTATTTTCTCATGTGAGACAGGACCCGACCTTGTGCGAACTGCTACAATCTCGTGCGGGACCACCTTTCAGCTCGCGCGAGCTTCCAAATAGAGCTCGCGCAAAGAAGACCTAACTGGCATGAGGAAACTACTTCCTCACGTGAAGGGAGACCTAGGCCAGCATGAGGAAACTACTTCCTACCGTGAGATTGGAAGAACATGACCTAAAAGTTGTCAAATCTACCCTAAATTGACCTAAAAAGTAGTAGAAATTGAAATGCAAGAAGGTTTATCGACTACTTACAGGTGCGTCATACTCCACTAGCTGGGTGTGTTGTTAGGAGCACTCAAATCAATGTGTATGCAATGGAAGACCCTCCATTTCTCTCTCAGAGCTCAAAATCACAAGAAGATGAAGGTGAATAATGAATTGAAAATGACCCCTTAGGGCCTTATATAGCTTTTGACCTAATTTTCAAAAGTGCTCTGTTTTGTGTGAAAATTGCACCCTTGGCTAAATCGACTTCTCTGAATCCATTTTCAGGGTCAAAATCAGAATCTAACATCTCTAGATAGCTTGAAATTGCATTTTAAATTCTAGGACCCTTTTGGGATTGGACAATTGTGCAGTTAGCCTTCTAGCGTCATCTTCCTGCCAGACCCTCATCTTTGCATCATGTTCTCAAGATCTTTTCTCTTTTCATCAAAGTCAACTCTAGTCAACTCTAGTCTACTCTGGTTAACCATGGTCGACTGTGGTCAAAATTGGTCAATAGGTCCTCTGCTTTGCTCCAATTTTCTTCTGCAGTTTCTCGAATCTAGTCTAATTGCTTCTGCTCTGCAATCCCTTGTTGTCAATCATCCTTCTTATATCATCTTTTTAATTTCACTCCTGAGGGGGTAGGATGATTGCTTCATTTAAATCTCATCAAAACAATTCTTGAATTAGTCTAATCTGAATCATCAATTCTCATTGCCAGGGGCATCTCGGTGCCTCGCATCTTGCTATTTGGTCATCTATCTTTTAGGTATCTGAGCAACCTAACTCAGATCCTCAGGAATCAATCTTCATTTTGGAGATGGTTCTCAAAATCTTTTAGGTATTGGGGCAATCTAACCCTAATTCCTAGGAGTCAAGCTTCGTTCTAAAGATGGCTCTTGAAATCTCTCAAGATCATTATCTAGGCAATCTAACCCGGGTCTCAGAGAGAAAACTTCCTATTGGGGCAATCTAACCCTGATTCTGGAGACAGTCCTAAGTTTGCATCTAAATCTCATTCTTGGCATTGGGGCAACCTAACCTTGATTCTTGTCTTCTCTCAAGATCGTTGTCTTCGCAATCTAACTTAGACTTTGGAAAATCATGCTTTGATCTATTCGGTGTTTTGGCAACCTAACCTAGACTTTCAAATTTTTTGTCATCTGTCACTTCAGGCTATTCTTTGAATCAACGCACTGTTCACACATCAATTCAAAGAGGGGCAAATGTAATACCCTAAAATTGGCACCTAATAAATTCAATCAATTTTGGTGCATTTTCATCAATTTTACATCTCCAAATTCCTAATTTCTTAGGCAATTTTCTCTCTCCTACTTGACTTAATTCGACTTGATGTCAATTGCAAAAACCCTAATTGCATTAATCAAATATTAAAATTAATTCCTAAAGTCTTCGATTTTAATTAGCTAAATTACCCCTATGATAAATTAATTTAATCCTAAAGTCCTAAGTACTTGGAATTAAATTAAAATCTACCCCCTTTAGCTAATTACCCATAAAAATGAATTAATAATTACTTGTTATTTGAATGGACACTCATTTTTTAATTAATAATTCAAGATATTTGAAAAGTCCCCTATGTGGAAAATTCCATTCTTTTAATTAAGTAATTCAATGCTTTTTTGTCTCAAATGGGAATGAAGAGTCAGGAGTTTCAAATCAAGAACCCCTTCATTCTCTTCCTGGGCTTTTCTATTTAATGAGCCTCATTTCTTCATTCAAGGGGAGCAATTTTTGAGAGTAATTGAACTATAGTATTTTTGTGTCTCAATTTCATTAATTCCAAGCTTTTATTGCATTTTAGTATAATCTTCATTTAGTTTAATATTGCATATTCATATACTTAGTTTCCTTAATTGC
Source organism: Chamaecyparis obtusa (assembly GCA_027943335.1). Lineage (NCBI taxonomy): Eukaryota > Viridiplantae > Streptophyta > Pinopsida > Cupressales > Cupressaceae > Chamaecyparis > Chamaecyparis obtusa. The sequence continues at coordinate 1,317,300 of BSBK01000711.1, forward strand.
TCTTAGTTTAATATCATCTTACTTCAAATTTCTTTAGATTAAATTGCACTTCATATTTTCTTTCCAAGCTATCTAGATTAATATCATATTTCTTTCAAATTATCTTAGATTAAATTACACTCATTCTAGTTTAATTTTAGTTTTTGCTTATCATTATAGCTTTTGAAAATCTTCCATTGTAGAACTGGTCTTATGGTTGTTGGCTCTCGATCTGAGAGTAATTAAACACACCATCTACATAGGAGGAAACAAGTCGCTTCATGATGGATTTCAGATTGAGTAATCCATACTCTCTCTTGTAATTTGATCATGTGAGTAATGACCATGTTGCGTGTGTAGTTGGATTTGAGGTCCACATTCCACTACATACAGAGAATCTTGAGCACATGGATCAACCAATATTTAAGCTCCACTATTACTCATTTCTTTTTGCCTCTTAATCTTGACTGTCCATTCATTTCTAAATCCTTTATAAGGAGCCCTCTCCTTCTCATTTTTATGCATGGAGATTTTAGAGATCAAGATTTTATGTATTGTTATGCAGGTTTGGAGAGCGATTTTGGAGAAGAGTTTGGAGCACTTGAGCTTGGATATTGCAACTTCTCTTTTCTTGTATTCTTCTCTCATGCCTCCATGGAAATCAATTTAGATTAATATTGCACTTGCATATTAGATTAGATTCATATTTCCTTTCATAGAATAATCTTGCATAAGCATTTCCTTTCATAGATTAGTTTTCTTTTATGCATTGTTATCATTTAGAATAGCTTCCATTTTCATTTGCATGCATACTTGATGATCATGGAGACTAGCATTCTTGCTTTTCCTCTTTGAATCTCTCATTTTATGGTGTACTTGCATGGGCACAAATTAGGTCTAATCTGAGGGCCTCCATTATAAACCCTTGCACTTTATGAATAGAGAGCTATGAGTCACCATTTGAGACCTCATTCTTGAGCAATCTTGGATTTAATGACTCATAGAAGTGTGTCAACATTTTAGCACACAGCTTCAACCCTGATAGGAAAGTTTATAGGTCCTCGACCAAATATAGATCTGGTGAGATCTTTCACACACTAGAAATGGAAACTCAAAGGATAGGTGGATGTTGCGGCTATGCCTAAAGGTTTCTTTTCCTTTGAATTTTCCAATGGAGAAGACCTTTCTAAAGTGTTGTGCGAAGGCCCTTGGATGATGGGTAAATCCTCTTTATCTCTATAGAAATGGTCAACAAATCTAGACTATAATGAAAGTTTCTTCATTTCTACGTCTGTCTGGGTTCACCTGCCAAACCTACCTTTGGAATATTGGCATGAGGACATACTGGTTGAAATATCAGGTTCTTTTGGTGAACTGCTTACTATAGATCCGATGATTGCAGCCCAAACCGGACAAGTTTTTGCTAGGATCTATGTTAATATCCAGCAAGACACAGAGCTACCTCAAATAATAAAACTTAATTTGAAGGTGGGTAAGTGGAGACAATAAGTAGAATATGAATTTGTGCCATTTTCTTGTTTCACTTGTAAGAAGCCTGGTCATTAAGCTAAGGATTTCCCTTTGAAGCCTCCAAAAGATAAGAAAGAACATGAGAGTAAAAGAGATAAGGAATTGGAGTGGAGAAAAAAAAAGAGGATATCCAAAAACCTCTTGAAGATTAGAACCCCTTCTCTAATCTTATGGAGAAACTGGAACTCTTAGAACTTGATAAGGATGTTACAAGAGAACAAAAGGAGGAAGCAAACCAATCGGAGATGAATAAAACTAAGGATCTTATCAACTCGAATAATAAAATAGAGGAGGCTCATTAATCTTCAGCAGGAATAGACCCCAAGTTGATTTCAAGAGTTGAAGATAGCCTGGACTCTAGCTTGGAAAATGGATCCCAAATAGGACAATAGGGGACTGCTGATGACCTGAATGCTTACTTTGTAGAAGATGAACACAGTAGTGGAGATTCAAATGCTAACCTTAATGACTCTAACTCGAGGCAGGAATATCTAAGAGGTAAGAATGAAGATTCTGAGTCTGTTGAAGTTGAACAAAATAATAATGCCTAGATTGAAGTCAAGGAACGTGAAAAATCTCTTGGCTGGAAAGGAACTGGATCCTAGCCCCAAATGGAACCTCAAAAAGACCAGACCTCGTTCTTAGGAAAAAATATCTCAAAAGTCCCTCTAGGATGTTCTGCATCTAAATCAAGTAAAAAGAGTGGACAATTCAAACAAGGTGGTGCCTAGACTAGAGGCCAACAACAAAAAGTGGGCACTGGTGTAATACCCCAAAATTGGCACCTATTAAATTCAATCAATTTTGGTGCATTTTCATCAAATTTTACATCTCCAAAGTCCTAGTTTCCTAGGCAATTTTCTCTCTTCTACCTGACTTAATTTGACTTGATGTCAATTGCAAATACCCTAAATTGCATTAATTAAATATTAAAATTAATTCCTAAAGTCTTCAACTTTTAATAGCTAAATTATCCCTATGATAAATTAATTTAATTCTAAAGTCCTAATTGCTTTAAATTAAATTAAACCCACCCCATTTGGCTAATATACATAAAAAGGAATTAATAATTACTTGTTATTTGAATGGACACCTTTATTTGAATTAATAATTCATAATATTCGAAAGGTCACCCTGTGTGGCAATTCCCATTCTTTTAATTAAGTAATTCATGCTTTTTTGTCTCAATTGGGAATGAAGAGTCAAGAGTTTCAAATCAAGAACCTCTTCATTCTCTTCCCGGGCTTGTCTATTTAATGAACCTCATTTCTTCATTCAGAGGAGGCAATTATGAGAGCATCCTTACTATAGCAAATTTTAGTCTCAATTATTTACATTTTTCCAAGCTTTTTCATTGCATAATTAGTTTAATATCTCATTTTAGTGTTGATTATATTCTCATTATAGATTAATTTGCTTATTGTTTTTAGATTAATATCATCTTTCTTTCAAGCTATTTAGATTAACTGCATATTTCCTTCAAAGCATTTTAGATTAAATTGCACTCATCCTAGTTTAATTTCAATTTTTCTTATCATTATAGCTTTTGAAAATCCTCCATTGTAGTACTAGTCTTATGGTTGTTGGCTCTCATTCTAAGAGTAATTAAACACCCCGTCTACATAAGAGGCAACATGTCGCTTCACCATGAATTTTGAATTGAGTAATTCATACTCTCTCTTGTAATTCAAGCATGTGAGTAATGACTATGTTGCATGTGTAGTTGGATTAGAGGTCCACATTCAACCACATACATTTTGGCACCCATCGTGGGGTAGAAAGATTAATTTCTGGCCTCATTCTCAATTTTTTTTGACAGGAAATTTAAGCTCTGCCGTGTGTCTGTACTGTCTGTGTATGGATTCTAATACGAGAATCAAGAGTGTATCATGTGAAGTTTCACTCCTTATAGCACTCTCTCACATGAACTGTTACATCCTCACATGGTACCCTGTACTTTCTCACACGCTATGGAGTACTTCCTTGTGCGAGATTTGGATACAATTTTAAAAATTTTCAGTCTTTGTTTTTCCTATTCCAAATTTTTGACAATTTCCTATTTATTGTTTTTTATTATTTCTTTGTTATTTTCACAGCATAACAATTTTCTATAGGACATTTTATGAAGAACATAAAACATGCTAATGGTTTGATTGCAGGATGATAGTCAAAGACTTGCTAAAATGTTGTGTTTGTTTCTTGCCTCATTCACATAGTCTAAATAGGGCTCCATTAAAATTTCTTGAGGATTTTGATAGTGAGTAGGGAATTTGGCTCTTCATTACATGGAGGTGATGACAATGAATGAACCCAAAAACCTAATCATCTTACTAATATGACAAATTCTTGGGGAAGCGGAGAAAGGTAGTATATCTTTACGCTTCTATTTGCCAGGGGATTATGCTCTTCTCTCTTTGAGAGAAACAAAAGCCCAAAAGTTTTTAGATATGGTAAAGTGAAGCTAACTCGGTGATGAATCTTCTCGATGTGTTTAGGTGAAGTGATGAGGTAGAGAAGTATGCTCTTCTCTATTTGAAAGAAATAGAAAATCAAACCCTCGGATCTAAGCCAAGTTGTGTCACCTTTAGAGGGCCTGTTGGAAGTTAAACCTCCGGGAATGACCCAAGTGAGTACGCACCTTTCACTGGTGATTTTGCCTCACTCTAATAAATAACATTTTTTTGAGTCTAAAGACTCCAAAACCATGTTAGCTTCCTTCTCAAGACTTTGACTATCATCTTGAGAAGGCTCCATCTGTTATACTGAGCGAGGCCGCTCCTAGCCCTGCTTGTGGGGGTGTATGACTTTCGGGTGTTGGTGTGGTTGTGAGGCCCTAGCCTTGTATCGGGTGCACTGAAGGTTAGTGTGAATGGAAGCCTATTAAAAACTTTCCTTAGCTAGTGGCCTACCTGGTTCACCTCCGAAAGGAGTCATAATCTTTGCACAGGGAGGGGGAAGAATCTCTCCCGTAGATTCCCATCATAGGCATACACCTGGATGCTTGAAGGTGGTATACGACACTGGTCCCTACCATAAGGGTAACCTTTGAATGTATACTATTGAGTCCTTGGAAACAATGAAAACATAGGTGCCCTCTAGGGGGTGACACGACTATGTGAGGTGCACGTATGCGCATAAGCAATGGGACAAAGGTTTTGGCTTCTCACCATTTTTTTGTAGGACTAAGCTATGTGTTTGTTATCGAGTCTTAAACATTATCCAATCATTATCAAACAAAGACTCCCTTGATGCTATCAAGTTGATTTGTCCTTGATAGGTCTGTTAATGACTACTTCTTGTATCACAACTGCTTGATTTAAACCTTTGTGTCTTTAAACGAATGCTTGAAACCTCAAAATGAGATTGTTGATTAAACTGTTCTTCAAACCTATCAGGAAACTAGATTTTCTGTCAGACATCAATTCAGGTTGTACCTCAAAATTCAACTTTCACCTCAAAAACTATGTCAGACTTTTAGATTTTGGACTTTTCCTGCCCGAAGTTTCACTCTTTAGAGCACTTTCTCATGTGAGACTTTGTTCTCTCGCATGAAGGTTTGTTTTCTCTTGCACAGCTTGGTACTCTCTCGCACGAGACTGTAGCCCAGTTTTAAAAAATAGAGACCTGTTGCCATTGACTATTTGACTTTTTATGTGATTTGCTTTTTGTCTGAGGTCTATTTTCTATTTTCCTATCGTTCACTGTTAGAAACTGGTTGTCTTGATTTAGGAATCAATTGATCTTTGCTTTGACTCATGTCATCTCTCATTGATTTGTCTTATCTTGTTATACCTTTTGTATCTCATGTTGCAATAGTCTTATCTCAGTTGTTCTAGCCACCTCTTTTGACTATTCGTACTAGGTCCATCTCACATCTTGGCTATCCTAGCCTTTATTTCCTTTGTGTTGTTCTTAGAGATTGAGTCTAGCATTATCTCGAGCCCTCTCTCATTTCATCTTTGTCTATGACTATCATGACTAGAAGTGGCAAGACTTATCCCATTCAAAATACTGATCAAGGTAGAAGAAAACCTCCTAACCAAGAAATAGATCATCCTGAATCTATTGTGAAATCTGAACTTTGTGAGATATCCTTGATTTCCTCATTGAGTACTTCAAAAGATAGTCCATCTCAACTATCACCTTCGGTGTTTCAAGAGTGTTTTAATCCGTTGTTTGAAGCGCAACCCAGTTTCTCATTTCAAGAGCAAGACAACTCATTCTTCCAAGACAACTCATTGTTTCACAACTTTGGAATACCTCTTCCTTGGACTAATCCTATTATCGTTCCTATTGATCCTAATGAGAATAGTCCTATCATTGAACCTAGTGATACTGTTGATGATATCTTCTCATCTGAATTTATTAAATGTTTTGAGCCTGTTCACTCACCAAAGGTTACCGTGGCCATGCCCTTTCGACATTGGACATATCATTTCACTGAGTCTTCATGTACTTAACAAGCCTACAACAAGATGGGAGATCCATTTGATTTCTAACCAGGAAAGTACAGTCAAACTTTTGATCAATATCAAAATAATCAATATCATGGTCAAACCTCTAATGACCCATGTCATGCTCAACCTCAGAATGAGAAACCTAATGGTCAATCTCAACATGACCAAAATCAATCCCACAATGATGATCAATCTTGAAACAAACCTCAAGGCGATCGACAACCCACATATTTCTATTGCCGTCCTCCATTCGATCAAAATCAAGATGATCAGCAACAAGATCAGATTCTGAGCATTTATGAGATTCTTGGGAATGAAAATGAGGTGATAAATCAATAGGATATAGATGCTACCAAAGCTAATAAGGGTCTTATTAAAATGATGGAGATCCTTCTCCTAGTGGAGAAAGAAAAATATTTCCTTGAGTTAGCTAAACAAGGGGCCAAATTACCCTGAGACTATCAAGTTGAAAAGCTCATAGCTAAGGAAGAAGAAATTGAGACTGCAAAATTGCAAAAGATGGTTCGAGACATGTAAGATCAGATTATTCAGCTTGCAAAGAATAAGGACAAACCCACTCAACAATTCACGATGGAAAGCATTTGTCCTTTTCCTTTTGATAGAAGTCTTCATATGCCACCTTTTCCTAGAGGTGTAGAACTCCCTAAATATGAAAAATGCTTGGGTGCAATTGATCCCCAAGATCACTAAAGGGAGTTTGGCACATTATCTATGGAATTTATGCACGATTAGACCTATCTTATGTGCTTATTTCCTCATAGTTTAGGTGGACCGGCTATGGAATGGTTCTCTAGATTGCCTACTAGTATTAATACTTTTGATGAAATGGCTAATCTTTTTCTCCAACACTACTTGCATAATATTCAACATCCGGTCAACATATAAGATCTTTACAATTTAAAACAGTGACAAGGAGAACCTTTCCTAACATTCCTCCAAAGGTGGAGACAATTATGTACAAGGTGTCCTCACAAGCTACTAGAGTCTGAGAGACTCGACATTTTCTTGGACAATCTTGTGCTAGAATTTGGATACCAAGTGCAGTTACAAGGTCCTCTAACTTTTGATAGCATGATTAGAGAAGCAGTGTGAATAGAGGTCTTTATGATCAAGAAAGGTGAATCGACTTTGAGTAAAGACAACAAGTAGGGATCTTCCAACTCAAATAAGGATAAAGGGAAGTTTGTGAACAAGAATAGAGACGTAGTGAATGATGGAGTGGTTGATAATGTGACCCTGCAACCTGCTAAGTCTATTTTTAATCTCTTCCACCATACAAGAAGTTAAGGGGGCTCAAAAGCCTGCGGTAGAAAATCAACAACCTTCAAGGTTTCTAGAAACAAACCTTGGGCATCTCAACCTAAGTGCGAATTCACTTCCTTGGGAGAACCACTTAATGTGGTCTATAAAAATCTTGTGCAGAATTAGATTCTTGCTCCTTTGGAGAAGTGACTCTATGACCCACAACCATGACCTCATTGGTGGAATGACAATGCCTATTGTGACTATCACCAGAATAAGGGTCATAAGACTTCTACTTGTCTTCAGTTGAAACACAAGGTCCAAGATTTGATTGATAATGGTGACATTGTTGTGGATGGCCATAACAAGAATTCAGACCACCAAGCATTTAAGGATCCCTTCCCTCCTCATGAGAAGGGTGAGTCTTCAAATGCTAATAATACCAATGCTAAAGTCAATTAAATATACACTAATGATGACAATGTTATTGGTATGATCGAACATATTGGAGTGGAGTACTACGATATGATTACGATTAAGGGAAGCGGTGATGCTCCCAAACCTAAGACTCCTTTCATCTTGCGTAGTTCTACATCTCGTTCATTTGAATCTGAACAACCTCAAGACTATGCTAATGTCGTCACTCGATCATGAGGAAGAGTGGTTTTGAAAGGTCTCGATACTTCTACATCTGCTCCGAAACAAATTGTGGATAAGATTGTTGTTGGCCTTGCCAATAAGAACACAAAATCTATTCCTACATATAGCTTGGCTAGTTATAGCATTTTAGATCAGCTCCAATGAACCAATGCTCAGATTACCATTTTTGAGTTGTTGAAGATCTCGCTTGCTCACAAGCAGATTTTGGATAAAGCCCTCGCCAAGGCAAACATTCCCAAGGATCTCGATCTCAATTGGTTCCAATCTATGGTGGGCCATTTGACCTCACCTCACTATCTATCCTTCTCTAAAGAAGATGATCACTCTTTGAGTCACCCGCATAACACTCCCTGGCATATAAAGGTCATGATAGGTCCTAAGCGTGTCTATCGAATGCTCATAGACAATGGTGCTGGTCTTAATATTTGTTCTGCTAAACTGCTTACTCAGCTAGGATATGATGAGAATTGTATAGACTCCCATAAAAAGATTACCATCAAAGCTTATGATGAGAAAGAACGCAAGTCCCAAGGCTTAGTGGTGCTACCTATCTGCATAGGTCCTATTGAAAGAGATGTTACTTTTCAAGTTCTTGACATTCCTCTTGCCTACAATATCTTGTTGGGTAGGCCTTGGATTCATGAGATGCAGGCTATCCCATCCACGTACCATCAGTGCATTAAATTTCCATTTCATGGGGTGGAAGTCACTATACCTGCTAATACCAATTACTCTTGTAATACTCTTGCGTAATCTATAGATAGCTTTGTTCTGACAAATAGAGAATCCATTGAGTTTTACGATGCTAAGATGAAAGAAATGGAACAAACTTTAAGACTTAAGGATATATGCATGGGAGAATACCAAATTGAACCTGTGCTATCACTGGCTACTCTCCCTTTGTCTCCACACTCTTATGGGAGACCTTCTGAGAATAATAAATCTTCTAATGCTTCTCCTCAAATAGTTTATGATGGCACTTTTTTAATGGCCTCTACGCCTTTAGAAGATGAGGATGAAGAAAGAGCTATTAGAGCTTGGATCTATAAGGGAAAAGAAATAGTTGAAACAACTACTCCACCTCCAGATTTAGAGCAAGAACCATAGAGTGAAGCCTTCAAGATCATGAAGTGCTTTGGCTATAAGGGGAGTGGTCCTATAGGAAAGAATGATAATGGCTTACTAAAACCCATTGAAGCTATGAGTCACCGTACAAAAGATACTAGTGGCTTAGGCTTTAAAAAGACTCCCTTTCATTTGGGGACCAAGAAATTTGTGTCAGCTCCTGAGCCTGAACCTGAACCTGAATAAGAAATTGAAGATGCCACTCCAGAAGTAAATCCAGAGGCCTGCTCTGATGAAGATAAATTTCCATATTCTATTCCTCCAGAACTTGCTACACTCTTTACAGAACCTGATGAGCCTATCATACTTGTCCATATGGTGGAGACTTATACTGATACTGATACTAATTCTAATAAAACTTCTTTAGTATATCAATTCACATATGAGGAATGGAAAGCAACACTAAATAATGATCCCAATTTTCTGGGTGAACAATATAGGTCACCACATTTTCAAAAGTATCTTGAACAAGAGAAACTTCAGCAAGCTGTTAATGCCACAAGGAATGAAGGTGAGTCAGGTGATACAACTAGTACTAATGAAATTCCCACATCAAGTACTAACTCACATGAATATGAGTTTGACTCTTTATCTGATGCTACTTATGATGTAGACATAGATATTGTTCACATGTATGAAAGACTCCTCGAAGTAGGTGAAGGGTCTAGCGTTAGGCCGCACGAATTAGACACCACTAGTATTAATGTGTCCTCTACTTTCGATGCGAGGTATTTTAGGGTTTCAAACACTCCTTTGAATGAGATCGCTCTGGGTCTTGACTTGCTCGTCCATGCTTTTGATGGTTATTCCATGAACGTGATTGAACCAGTCACTACTTCCCTTTCACTCCGCCATCCTAATCTGATAAATTGGAACTCCCCTTTAACATCCAATGAAGTCCTAACATTCTAGAATGATTATGATCTAGCCTCTTACCTCCATGCTATTGAACCTATGATGCCCTCCACCAGTGAAAGCAGTGTCATCATGACAGAGGTGGATATCAAGTATCTCAGTCAAAAAATTAAAAAAAAGAAAAATAGATGCTCTGATGGTGAAAACCACTTTGTGGCAATATCAAAGCCAAAAATAGTAAAAATAAAAGACGTATCTGAGGGTGAAAACCTCTCTGAGGTGCCCAAGGATGAGATACTTGATATGCTTTTGAGCCAGTTTCAAGAGAGGTCATCAGTATTGATTGAGCTGACACAGCCAATAAATTTGGGTACAGAGGCTGCTCCACAAATTATTCACCTAGCTCAATCACTATCTGTAGAAGAAAAAGAAGAGTTCACGAACTTCTTTCAGAGCAAGAAAATAAACTTTGCATGGACCTACTCTAACATGCTTGGATTAGACCCCAATCTAATCATGCATCATTTGTCCATTGCACCAGGTATCAAACCTATTAAATAGAAGCTGCAAAAAATGCATCCACACGTAGCACTTTTGGTTAAAGTAGAGTTAGAAAAGCTTCTTAAGGCTGGTTTCATAAGAACTATTGATTATGCAAAATGGATTTCAAACATTTTTCTAGTCACTAAACATGATAAATCCATTCGTATGTGTATAGATTTCAGAGATCTAAATAAGGCATGTCCAAAAGATGACTTCCCACTACCTAATATTGATATGATAGTAGACATGACATCGGGTTATGAGATGTATTCCTTGATGGATGGCTTTTCTAGCTATAATCAAATGAAAATTGCACTAGAAGATCTAGAAAAGACCACTTTCACATGTGCCTGGGGCACCTTTTTCTGGAATGTCATGCCTTTTGGGCTTAAGAATGCTAGAGCAACATATCAAAGAGTTGCCACTACTATTTTTCATGATCTGATGCATAAAACAATGCAGGATTATGTGGATGATACTTTAGCTAAAATCATGCAATGAAGAACTCATCTCATAGATTTGGGTCCCATCCTTGACCGCATGGAACAATTTAGTCTTAGACTTAACCCAAAAAAATGTGCATTCAGTGTTACTTCTGGGAAACTCTTGGGTTATATCATTTCAACTAAAGGCATAGAAGTTGATCCTAAAAAGGTACAAAATATTATGGACATGCCTCCACCCAAGAATATCAGTCAAATGAGAGGATTACAAGGAAGGCTACAATCTATTCAGTGTTTCATTTCATAGTTGGCCAACAAGTCACAACCGTTCACTAAAACTTTGCATAAGGGTGTGACCTATGAATGGAATGAGGAATGTGACAAGGGACTCACTCAAATAAAATAGTATCTTGCTAATCCACCAATTTTGATACCTCCTATTCATGGGAAGCTGCTTATACTATACATCTCAGCAAAAAATACATCTTTGGGTGCTCTCCTAGCTCAAGAAGATCAGAACAACAAAGAGAGAGCCATATACTATATCATCAGAACATTGGTTTCCTATTAAATGAATTATTCTGTCATTGAGAAGGCTTGTTTAGCAGTGGTATTTTCTTCTCAGAAGTTGTGGCATTATATGCTAGCTCATACTACAAAGCTTATTGCAAAAATTGATCCACTGAAGTACTTGTTGAGCAAGGCTGCCCTCATGGGTAGATTAATGAAATGGGTGATGATACTTAGTGAATTTGACATTGAGTATGTGGAAAGAAAAGCTATTAAAGGACAAGCAATTGCTGATCAGCTGGCGAAAGCTCCTTTGAAAGATCACCAACCTTTGAGTGTTGAATTCCTAGATGAATCCATCATGCTTCTCATGCATCAATCTTGGAGCATGTTCTTTGATGGATCATTTACTCAGTAAGGATCCAGTGCAGGCATTCTATTTATAACACCTCAAAGATACTCAATACCAAAAGCTTATAAAATGTTGTTTCTTTGCATGAACAACATCACTGAATATGAAGCTCTCATTAACAACATGAAGATGGCCCTTGAATGGCACATGGATGAGCTGAAGGTCTTTGGAGATTCTCAGTTAATCATCAACCAAGTCAATGATGTCTACCAAACAAAAGATGACAAGCTAGTGCCTTACAAAAGAATGGTGGATGATCTCAAACAGTATTTTGCACACATTTCTTTCCAACAGATTCCAAGGGCAGCCAATAAAGTAGTTGATGCTATGGCCACTCTTGCTTCAATGTTACAAATGCCAGAGAATGACTTTAGACATGAATTCCTAGTGGAGGCATTACACTACCCTGCCTATGATATTCCTGAATCCAGGATGATCTATTTAGTCATTGGACATGATTCATCTCGCTACCACCATATCTTTTCCTACCTTCATGACCAAATCATTCCAGACACATATACCTAGAATGAAAAGCATCACCTCATTCATACTACTTCACGGTATGTCCTCATACCAAATGACTTGTATAGACAAGGTCTAGACGGTACCCTCCTTAGGTGCTTAGAACCCGATGAGTCTAAATGTGCACTAGCTAAGGTACATGAAGGTATCTGTCGGTCTCATTCTAGTGGTCTGATGTTAGCTTAGAAACTTATTAGAGTTGGTTATTACTGGTCAGACATGGAAAAAGAAGTTGTTCAATATGCCAAGACTTGCAAGCAATGCCAATTTCATGGAAATCTGATTCATGCTCCTGCTAAAGAGCTTAATCCTCTCATCAGTTTCTGGCCATTTCAGCAATGGGTTTTTGACTTGGTTGGTCAGATACATCCTTCTTCTTCAAGAGGACATAAGTTTATCATCACAACTATTGATTACTTTACCAAGTGGGTTGAGGCAGTGCCTCTGGCTGTAGCTGACGACAAGACTATTGCTATGTTCATACTAAACTATATCATTTGTAGATATGGTATACCCTCATCTATTATCACCGACAATAGGGGAAAATTCACAAATAAGGACCTAATAGACTTATGCACCAGATTTAGAATTATTCAGCATTGGTCATCTATCTATTATCCTCAGGGTAATGGACAAGTAGAAGCTTCTAATAAGACAATTCTAAAAATCTTGCACTGAACAGTTCATAAATTTGGTAGAGATTGGCATCTCCAGATTAATTTGGCTTTGTGGGCCTACAAAACAAGTATCTAAACACCAATGGGGGCCACTCCCTTTGCCTTGGTTTATGGAGAAAATGTGGTATTGCCTATTGAGGTCGAGATTCTGACATTGCGAATCTCTCTGAAGGGCCTCATCATTGATGAAGAGAATAGAATATCCCAGCTTCAAGAGCTTGAGTTACTTGATGAACGTCAGAAGGTGGCATTTGATCATCTTAGAGCATACCAAAAGAGGATGTCTAAAGCCTACAATAAGAAACTCAGACATTCCAAGTGGGTGATCTCGTCTTGAGAGAGAACCCCAAGAATCAGCAGCATCGAGTCCAGAAAGGGAAATTTGAACCAAACTGGCTTGCTTCATATGTCATTAGTGTAGCATTTGGGTCTGGCACTTTTCAACTCTCCACCACTGAAGGAGAATAGCTCAAAGAGCCTATCAACACTCTTCACTTGAAGAAATTCTACAACTGACGCATTCTCTATGTGCTCATGTACATACTTATTGGTCCTGAAAAATCTTAAAAATGATATATTGCAAAAAATCCTAAAAATTGCAAAATGTCCTGAAAAAAATGATCATCTTAGTGAAAACCTGGTAAACAGGCGCTTTGATGTATCTATTATCTTGGTGAAAACCTGGTAAACAAGTGCCTTGATAATAATAAAAATAAAAAAATAAAATAAAATAAAATAAAAATAAAAATAAAATTGAAAAATTGAAAAAATACAAAAAAATTCAAAAGATCAAAAATACAAAAAAAATGAGATATTCAAAAATACAAAAAAATCAAAAAAAGAGAAAAGTACAAAAAAATTGAAAAAGAAGAAAATGTGCCATTGGTGAAAACCTGGTAAACAGGCATCATGGTAGCAAAAATAGAACCTCTGTCAAGATGGTGAAAACTTGGTAAACAGGCACCTCTTGTTTCCTAAAGCTACATCTCATCTCAACATTTGCTTCGCTCTTAGTTTCCTGCTTTAGTTTCCTTGCATTCTCGCCTTAGTTTGCTTTCCCACTTTCCTGCTTTAGTTTGTTTCCTGCTTTTAGTTCATTTCCTACTTTGGTTTGCTAGCTCGTGCACCTGCCTTCAATTGTCTTTGAGATTTTCTTCAACTCTTCATGGATTGGAACTGGTTCACACTTAGGGGCACCTTCTTGGTCTAGGGGGCATTATCCCATCACTTTCAGAAGTTTTGTTTGTGCATCGGTCACCAGCGATTCTCGCTGCGTCTGCCTGCTAATGCCTAGCTACTTTTGAGATCTCTCTCCTTGAGGATCTCTTGTGTATCGGTCGCCAGTGATTTTCACTATGCTTTCCTACTGATACTTAGCTCTTGTTTGAACCCCTCTCTTTTAGGATCTCTTCCTTACATCAGTCACCAGTGGTTCTCACCGCGTTTGCCTGCTGATGTTTCACTCGTGCTTTATTCTCTCTTTCAAGAATCTTCCTTGTATCGTTCACCAGTGGTTCTCACTATGTTTGCCTGCTGATAGTTGGTCTGCGCTCCAATATCTTCTTGAGATTTCATCTCTGGTGATGGTCACTAGTGGTTCTCGCCACGTCTACCTACTGTCGCTATCCTATTGAGACTTCGAATGTTGTATACTTCTGATTCAACTCCAATCCACTCGAACACAAACATAAACTGACTTTGTGTTCCTGTGAAGCATGCTGAGATTTTCCTTTGCTTGTTTATTTGTTTTCTTTATCATTTCCCCTCGAGTGAATCTAAGACATCTTTCTTGACTGAGAAACGCGAAGACTGGGGGCATGATCTTTTCTTTTCTTTCTATTTGCTGGTTTAGTTCCAATGATCCAATGAATTCACATAAGAGGGGTGTCTGTCTATAAGAGCCTTCATCTCATATTGGATGGTCATGTGTACCTTGAATCCTTTTATATGGACGCTTTGGTGAGGTTGGTTCTTCTTGTTGTCCATTTTGAGTGACTTCCTTTCGCTACAAGTAAAATTGCTAACGCTCATCTTGCTAAGTGAATGTAAGGGTCACTGCGAGCAATCTTTGGCAAAAGAAGAAACTCTTATGTGTCTGGTATGTTTGTTCACAAGCAACATTCAGGTCATTCTAGCAATTGTACTTTGATGCTTATGTTAACTTGCTAAGTCAAAAGGAATGGGTGTTCAGGTCATTCTAGCTTCTTGTGCCTTAATGCTTACACCTCATTCTGAAAAATTTAAGACTTATGTCATATTCATATTCTCATGATTGCAATGTTAGTGAGAATTTTATGGCATCTTGCAATCGTCCCGTGCTTAAATGAACTCAATGATGATAATACGATGAGTCCAACAACCAAGTCCTAGGGTTTGCATTTTCATTCTAGGATTGCATTTAGCTTAGGCTTGCATGTTCATGTTAAGCTTGCATTTGAGATGATATTCTTGGTGCTCTCTTGATTGCTTTCTGTTCATCAAGGTTCTCATCTTTTGTCCTGGGTTCATCTTGGCTACACAAGTGTCCGGTCCTCGCTCTCGATCTTTGAAACGTATTCTTTTTTATTAGTACCTATCATATATTGTGACAATCCTACATGAGATGATTAGTACCATATACATTACATATCCATTGCATTTTCATTTCATTTCCATTTGCATTCATAAATTCATTTGCATCTACATATACATGTGCATCCACTATAAGCATAAATCAAATCATACATTACGCATATGCATACATTCTATCCATCTATCACTGCATTTCACATTACATCATCATAAAAATAACCATGTGCATATTCATATTCATAAAAGGAAACATGTGCATTTCATACATTTCTATCCATACATCTAAGCATATAGAAACATCTCATAAACATCAATATCAAAGCATTATATTAACAAGTAAAATGATATCAAAACCGTCGATCTCATATATATATATATATATATATATATATATATATATATATATATATATCAAAAAAATGTCATATACAAAAGAGGAGGTGCTACTCAAGCACAATATCAAAAATGGGCTACAATACATGGATATCAAATGTGCTAACTAGGTCCTGCACCACTTGGAGGAGGTGGTGGCAATGGTCTCTGTGGAAGAGGCATCGGCTGCTGTGGAGGTTCCTGCTGTGGGGGTGCCTATGGTGCCTGTTGTGGTGGTGCCTGTGGAAGTGTTGGTGGTGGTGCTTGTGGAGCTCTAGCATAATTAGCAAATGGTGGTACCTGCTTTGATAGATTTGACAGAACCCTGCAGTAAGTTTCCTAAGCAACCTCATATCTTGTCTCAATCCTCGATCATGCTAGCTCCTCCTGTAGCTTCTTGATCTCAGCGTCCCTGTCAGCTACATGGGTCTCCTCCCTGATGACTCGAGTGTGACAATCATCCCGCTCCCATTGGACCTATCTAACTCTCTCACAACTCTTCCTGAGAGCCTCCTATAGCTGTGGTGTACCTTCTCTTTTCAAAATATCAGGCATATCGGTATCATCATTCGGAGGTGCCTGCTGAGATGTATCACTTGTCTGTTTCCTAGTAGACCTCTACTGGGCCCCACTACTCCCAGCTCCTACATCTAAGCCCATGGTCCTGGCAGGGATGCTAGTCTTTCCTGATCGATGTCTCAACACTCTTTGTTGTTGTCCTTGTGGTACCTACTGGGCTGGTGCCTATTGGACTGGTGGCTACTAATTTGGTACCTGCTATTGTTGTGCTCCCATACCAATAGGAATAATAAATCTTGAATGCGGTCATGCTATCAACTGGTCCCTATATGCAGGTGTCACCCCTACATTGGTGACATCCACCATGTAGTCCCATCATGCAACTAGAATGTGTGCCTCTATCACACACCACCCTGGATCTAGTCTCGCATGCCACCCCTTCTTCTCCTCATCGGCAAAGCAGGCATAGGGGCAGTACTCATGTGATATATCCTGCTACCTACCAAACTGGTGCAAGACACATGTGACAAGAAATCTCTCAATAATGGTGACACTCTATCCAATCAGTGGACGTGAAACAAACATGAAGGAAAGCTCTCTCCGAGCATCATCCCATGGCTCAGTAGCCACCCATGGTCTCCAGACTACAGCTGCCATGTCATCCAGCTACCCTCTCCACTACTTTGTCTTACCCAACAGAGGCTGAGTCATTAGACCTGCATACCTATAAATATAAGGCTCAAGAGCCTATCGTGTATCATGGAAGATAGGCCTGCAAATAGGGAGATGCTCCCATGCCTAGATCTGCAAGATGAAGACACCTGCTTCCATCATCCTTGCACCCTGATATGTGATCTCATGAAGCTCATGGTACATCTATGCGAGCATGCACTCACCCCATCTGAATCTAACTACTAGTTTGGCTAGCATCCTATGCAACATCATCCCCAACTGCACTCTAGACCATGCTGACCTTGATCTGGAACAAGGTAGCAGCTCAAGAACATAGCAAGTACAATGGCTAATGGGTGAACACCTCTATATCTATGCATCAGATCCTCCCAGGAGATGGCTCGACCCATCACTAGATCATCCTTGAAGATAGTCCTCAAGGCTACTGTACTCTATCGTGGTTGTGTGTCATACTCTACTCGAGCACCATGGATGGGTATCCGCAAAATCCTATATACATCCTTGGGGGTCATAGTCATCTCCCCCATCGAAAAGTGGAAAGTGTTTGTCTCCAAATGGAAATGCTCTACGAGTGCACCAAGAAGACCGTGATTTACCTGAATGTCGAGTAGATCACGCAAGTATCCCAGGCTGAGTCCCTCAATGTGAGTACTCTCTGCATCCATCAGTCTCTAAACTAATGTGGTAATCATAGGATGGTGTGTCATGAAGGCAACATCGAGGAAGTCAACCTGCAAAGCAAGCGACGACATTGGATCAGTATCTCAAACATGATGGTTTTCAACACAACAACAACAAATGCAACAAGACATCTATCCTAGACATGACTCTGTAATGCTATACTTGGCAGATTTTACACAATTTTGACAAATTTTGACAAAGACATTCAAACTCTACAACAGCTTTTTGTGTGAGGAAACTATTTCCTCACGCAAGATAGGACTTGATAGTGCACAAGATGGAGAAATTTTATGCGGGACCACCTTTCAGCTCATGCGAGCTTCCAAACAGAGTTCATGTGAAGAAACCCTAACTCATGAGAGGAAACTACTTCCTCACATAAAGGGAGATCTAGGTCAGCATGAGGAAACTACTTCCTCGCATGAGATTGGAAGAACACGTCCTAAACTATGCTAGATCTACCCTAAATTGACTAAGAAAGTGGTACAAATTGAAATGCAAGGAGGTTTATTAACTACTTACAGGTGTGTCATACTCCCATGGCCGGGTGTGTTGTCAAGAGCACTCAAATCGATGCATATGTAGTGGAAGACCCTCCATTTCTCTCTCAAAGCTCAAAATCACAAGAAGACGAAGGTGAATAATGAATTGAAAATGACCCCTTTAGGCCTTATATAGCTTTTGACCTAATTTTCAAAAGTGCTCCGTTTTGCACAAAAATTGCACTCTTGGCTAAATCAACTCCTCTGAATCCATTTTCAGGATCGAAATCAAAATCTGATATCTCTAGTTAGCTCAAAATCGCATTTGAAATTCTGGGACCCTTTGGGATCGAATGCTTGTGCAATCAGCCTTCTGGCGTCATCTTCCTGCTAGACCCTCATCTTTGTATCATCTTCTGAAGATCTTTGCTCTTTTTCATCAAAGTCAACTCAAGTCAGCTCTAGTCAAATTTGGTCAACCATGGTCAAACTTGGTCAATAAGACCTCTGCATTGCTCTGATTTGCTTATGCAGCTTTTCAAATCTAGTCTAATTGCTTCTGCTTTGTAACCTCTTGTTGTCAATCATCCTTTTGATATGTCATCTTTCGATTTCACTCCCAAGGGGGCAGGATGATTGCATCATTTAAATCTTATCAAATCAATTCTTGAATCAGTCTGATCTGAATCATCAGTTCTCATTTCTAGGGGCATCTTCATGCCTCACATCTTTCTATCTGGTCATCTATCTTTTAGGTATTTGAGCAATCTAACTCGGATCCTTGGGAATCAAGCTTCATTCTGGAGATGGTTCTCAAAATCTATTAGGTATTGGAGCAATCTAACCCTAATTCCTAGGAGTCAATCTTCATTCTAGAGATAGCTCTCGAAATCTCTTTTAGACCGTTATCTAGGCAATCTAACCTGAGTCTTGAAGGGCTAAGCTTCGTATTGGGGCAATCTAACCCTGATTCTGGAGACAGTCCTAAATCTGCATCTTCATCAATTGGTATTGGGGCAATCTAACCCTGATTCCAGTTCTCTCAAGACCATTGTCTTCACAATCTAACTTAGACTTCAAAATATCATGCTTTGATCTGTTCGGTGTCTTGGCAACCTAACCTAGACTTTTGAATTTCTCATCATCTGTCACTTCAGACTATTCTTTGAATGAACATGTTGTTCACACATCAATTCAAAGAGGGGAAAATGTAATACCCCAAAATTGGCACCTATTAAATTCAATCAATTTTGGTGCATTTTCATCAAATTTTACATCTCCAAAGTCCTAGTTTCCTAGGTAATTTTCTCTCTCCTACCTGACTTAATTCAACTTGATGTCAATTACAAAAACCCTAAATTGCATTAATCAAATATTAAAATTAATTCCTAAAGTCTTCGACTTTTATTAGCTAAATTACCCCTATGATAAATTAATTTAATTCTAAAGTCCTAAGTGCTTTAAATTAAATTAAACCCACCCCATTTGGCTAATATACATAAAAAGGAATTAATAATTACTTGTTATTTGAATGGACACCTTTATTTGAATTAATAATTCATAATATTTGAAAGGTCACCCTGTGTGGCAATTCCCATTCTTTTAATTAAGTAATTCATGCTTTTTTGTCTCAATTGGGAATGAAGAGTCAAGAGTTTCAAATCAAGAACCTCTTCATTCTCTTCCCGAGCTTGTCTATTTAATGAACCTCATTTCTTCATTCAAAGGAGGCAATTATGAGAGCATCCTTACTATAGAAAATTTTTGTCTCAATTATTTACATTTTTCCAAGCTTTTTCATTGCATAATTAGTTTAATATGTCATTTTAGTGTTGATTATATTCTCATTATAGATTAATTTGCTTATTGCTATTAGATTAATATCATCTTTCTTTCAAGCTATTTAGATTAATTGCATATTTCCTTCAAAGCATTTTAGATTAAATTGCACTCATCCTAGTTTAATTTCAATTTTTCTTATCATTATAGCTTTTGAAAATCCTCCATTGCAGTACTGGTCTTATGGTTGTTGGCTCTCGTTTAGAGAGTAATTAAACACCCCGTCTACATAGGAGGCAACAGGTTGCTTCACCATGAATTTTGAATTGAGTAATTCATACTCTCTCTCATAATTTGATCATGTGAGTAATGACTATGTTGTGTGTGTAGTTGGATTAGAGGTCCACATTCAACCACATACAATTGGTACCCCTAAGAGAGAAAGAGGAAGAATATTTGAAAAAGACCAGCGGGAGCTGGAAGCTAAACAAAACATATCGGATGGAAGATAACTTACCATCGACTAGGTTTGTTCCCTAATCCTTAAATGAAGATTATATCATGGAATATCAAAGGTCTTAATGGACCTCATAAGCAAGATGTAGTTAAAAATTTAGTTAGAGATACCAAACCTGATATTCTTTTGATTCAAGAAACTAAGATGTTAAAAGATAAGGTTGCAAAAATTAACTTGCTTAAAAAAGGGAAGAATTTTGGTAGTGATTCTGATGGTGCTTCAGGAGGTTTGGTTATTTTTTGGAATACTAATTGTTTTGATTTCTACCTATTGAGAGAGGAGAATAATTTCCTGGTAGTAAAAGTTTGCAGCATTAAGGATAACTTCTTGTGGACCCTGATCAATGTGTATGCTCCTAATACAAAGTCAGGAAGAATTAAACTTTGGAAATTGCTACATGACTTCAGGATATCCTATCCTGATAAGAACTAGATGATTATGGGAGACTTCAATACCCCCGTGAAATAAATGGATAAAAGAGGTGGGAACATAACTCAAGTGGAAACCAGGGTTGATTTGATGGAATTCATTAGTAATGAAGGTTTGTTGGACATTGATCTTGAAGGAATAAACTACACCTGGTCTAATAGGAGAGTGGGAGATGATCTTATTCAGGTTAAGTTAGACATGGTTCTTTTATCTCTAGAGTGGTATGCAAAATTCTCTTGTTCCCTCTCATCCCTCAACCGTATTGGGTCGGATCACTATCCTATCTCTTTTTCTGCTAATTCTTTTAGTGGTAAAAGAAATGCACCCTTCATATTTGAAAAGATGTGGCTTGCTCACCTGGACCTTGAAAACAAAATAAGGGCTTGGTGGAATATTAAAGTGGAAGGAAAAGCTATGTTTCAAATGGCTAAAATAATGGCAAATGTTAAAGATAAAGTAAGACATTGGAATAAGAATATCTATGGAGATATCTTCCAATCCAAAAGCAAGATTCAAATTGATTTAAAAGAAATGTAGGATAAGATCCAAAGAATAGGACTGACCAAGGACCTGAAAAAAGAGGAAAATCAAATCCTGGTAGATTACGATAACATCATTTCGAAAGAAGACACCTTTTGGAGGCAGAGATCTAGGTCTTTATGGTTGAAAGCGAGAGACAAAAACAAAATATTTTTTCATCTTACTACCATGAAGCATAAAGCTATGAACATAATTAATTCCTTAGCAACTATAAGGGGAACTATATCAAAGGAAGAGGAAATAAGGGAAGAAATGATGGGCTATTTTGCCTCTCTTCTTTCTAAAGAGCCAAATCTAAACTAGGAGAATCAGAACACTTTGTTGCATTCCATTCCTAGAATTTTGGAGTCTAAGGAAAATGACTTCCTCAAACCTATCCCTAAGGAAGAAGAAATCAAAAGGGCAGTATTCTCCTTTGAAGGAGAAAAATCTCTAGGATCGGATGGGTTCCAAATGTTCTTTTTTTAATCTTTTTGGAGCATTACTAGGAAAGATGTGTGATGTGCTATGAAAGAGTTCTTTAGTTCAACATCTATCCTAAAAGAATTAAA
This sequence comes from Chamaecyparis obtusa, assembly GCA_027943335.1. Taxonomy (NCBI): domain Eukaryota; kingdom Viridiplantae; phylum Streptophyta; class Pinopsida; order Cupressales; family Cupressaceae; genus Chamaecyparis; species Chamaecyparis obtusa. The sequence continues at coordinate 1,339,410 of BSBK01000711.1, forward strand.
CTCTACTTTTATAGCTCTTATTCCGAAAAGACCGGGAGCCAACGCTGCTGATAGATTCAGGCCTATTAGCCTTTGTAACTCCTTGTATAAGATTATGTCAAAGGTCCTAACTTCCAGACTCTTAAAAATTATTCCTAATCTTATCTCTCCTCAATAGAATGGCTTTGTCCCAGGGAGACAGATTCTGGACTTCATAATAGTTGTTCATGAGAATATCCATTCTTTGGAAAAATCTAGGAAATAGGGTTTCTTGATGAAGCTAGATCTATCAAAAGCCTATGATAGAGTGGATTGGGAGCTGTTATCTAAAATTATTTATGCCTTTGGTTTTGATCTGGGGGTGGTCAGACTTATTATGCAACTGGTAACTATGGTCTCCTCCTCTATCATAGTGAATGGGGGTTCCTCTCCCTTCTTTAGACCTTCTAAGGGCTTGAGACAAGGAGACCCTATCTCTCCTATCCTCTTTTCTATTATGGCTAAATGTCTTGGGAGATTTATTAATAGTATGGTCTTAAATGGGCAGATTTTTGTCCTCCAACCTTCTTCCTCTGGTCTTAAGTGTTCTCATGAATAATTTGTTGATGACACAATTCTTATGGGGGAATCCTCTATCAAAGAAGTGAGGAATATGAAAAAGGCCCTCAATGTTTACTCTAATGCTACCGATCAACTTATCAACTCGGAGAAAAGTTTTCTATAAGATAGGGAATACTCTTGAAGATAGAAGGCATAAAATTTCCTCTATTTTAGGCTATAAGATAAGGACGCTTCCTGCTCCTTATTTAGGTTTGCCTTTGTGCTTGAAACCTAAAGCCTATTTCTGGAATGAAATTATTGATAGATTCCACTATAAACTTGCTGGTTGGAAAGGAGCTACTCTAAGCCAAGCTGGAAAAGTTCAATTGCTAAAGGTAACTCTTCAAAATCTTCTAGTCTATGCTCTCAGTTTGTTTAAAATACCTCAAAAGTATGCTGACCCGATTGAAAAAATTCAAAAAAGATTCATTTGGACTAGGGTTGAGGAGAAAAAAAGATTTAGCTTGGTTTCCTGGGAGAAGCTTTGTAAACCTAAGAAAGTTGGGGGGCTGGGCATTAGAAACATTACTAACACAAATAAAGCTTTGTTAGAAAAGCAATGCTAGAGGATGTTTGAAGAAGAAAAAGAATGGAATTCTATCATTAAAAGAAAATATCATCTTACTTCTTTAGAAGACACTCTAAACTCTCAAATTGACATCCAGGGTTCCTATGTTTGGAATAGTATTAGCAAGGGTAAGAAACTAGTCAGAAAAGGTGTTAGATGGAAGCTGGGAAATGGCAGGAAGATTTAGTTCTGGAATGATAAATGGTTGATGGAAAAGTCTCTAATTGATAACCAAGAATGGAAAATTGCAATCCAAGAGTGTAAAGAGACTATTGTGGAAATGGTGAGTGATTACTGGATTAATGATGAATGGATAGATCTTGGATTGAAGGATGACAAATTCAAAGAGGTGAATAAACAACTTAATAATTGGTTTATCAAAGAAAATGTGTCTGATGAAATGATATGGGCCCCTGAAAATAATGGCAAGTTTTTGGTTGCCTTTCCCTCGGCCCTCCTCATCTCTCAAGATGACCAGCCCCTCTATTCTCAAGTATGGAACAAATATCTCATCCCAAAAATTAGCATGTTTTTTTGGTTGCTTGTTTAGAATAAAATCCTCACTGTGGAAATCCTCACTAGAAGAGGATTCCAAATGCCAAATAGATGCATCCTGTGCTATGAAGAGGCTGAATCTTGTAATCACTTAATTATCCATTGTTCCTATGCAAGAGAGGTGTGGGATTATATCCTCATTACTATGTGCCTAAAGTGGGTTAAGCCTCAAAAGTTCCAGGACTTTGTTCAGTAATGGAAATGCCCTTTTCATGACAAAAATGCTAAGGATCTTTGGTATCTTGTTCTCCTTCACTTCACTTGGAAAATATGGAAGGAGAGGAACAATAGAGTCTTTAGAGAAAAAATTGTGCCTTCTCATAAGGTTGCTAATTCTATGTGCATAAGCCTTATGGAAAATTTTAGGAGCATTGGCAAGAAAGACTCTATCTTATGGAATCCTATTCTCAATAATGATAATACCTTATCTTGGGACAACTTGAATTGTAGGATAGATCCAAATCTTGGAGAGAATATTATTTGGACTACTCCTCCTATGGGATGGTTAAAAGGGAATTTTGATGGCTCTGCTAGAGGAAACCCTGGAAGGGCTAGAGGGGGTGGCATAATTAGAGATTGGGTTGGTAATTGTTTGGGAGCTATAGCGGCACCGCTGGGAATTCAAACTAACCATGTTGTGGAAGCTGACGTGATGCTCTATGTGGTGAAGTTGGCAAAAGATATGGGATGCTTGAAGCTTTGACTGGAAGGTGATTCCCTCAACATAATTAATTGTATTAAAGGTAAAAATGATTGCTCATGGACTATAGCTCACATAATTGATAAAATCAAGATGATAATCCAAACTTTTGAGGAAAGCCACATCACCCATATCTACCGTGAAGGTAATAAGCCGACGGATAGGTTGGAAAATGAGGGGGCCCATAATGATGTCACAAAAATGTGGATAGGGGAAGAAAATCTAAAAACATAGATCATAAGTCTAATCACTTATGATAAAATTAATCACAAGGAGGGAAAAACCACTCAAATTAATGATGACAAGGATGAAGCAATTATGGAGGAGTGCTACATGTAAGTTAATGTGTGTGTTCATCATATGAGACTTAATGAGATACAAATTCTGGGTAATTTTAAGAGTTCTGAATAGCAAGAGCAAGATGAGTCATGAGTCTTGGAAAATTGGTAAGATTTCAAGCTAGAATAGTAACAACATTCAGAAAATGGGAGGAGGTCTGAGAAGGGAGGATCCTTTTGACTGTGAGAAATGGAGACAAGAGAAGAAGGTCTGGAAGAAACTGAAGAAAGGAGGGGTCACACCGTACATTGAAAAGCTTCATGGCTATGATAAATAGGTAACTATTAAGTTTTCTGAGGGTTGGGTTAACGACAAAATTAATTTATGAGGTAAATCTTTCCCCCTTACTCTTACCCTTATTTTTGAAATTACTGGTTTATCCATGGAGGGAATGCACTTTTATAGGGACAATAAGCATATAGGTTCTGAAGCCTTTAAGCTTTTTCCAAAAACTGTGGATGAAGAAGCTCTGATGACCAAAAGTAAAGGGGATTATGTAGATATTACAAAAATCAAGGAGTTTTGGGCTAAAATGCTTAAAGTGCTGATAGAGTACTTCACGCTGGATGGTCATTACTCTAAAATTTATAATTTGCACTTTGTTCTGGCTAAACACTTTAGGCACAATAAAAAGGTCTCCTTCCTGTACTTCCTATTGATTTCTTTGAACAATAGTATTACTGAGCATAGGAAGAAAGTGCGAAATCTGGTGTTGCATGAGTGATTGATCCTCCTCATTGCTGACTATGCTAGGGATATTATCCTGAAACCTATTCCTAAAAGGGTTACTGGAAAAAGAAAGGAAAATAGAGAGGAAGAGAGTAAGGATGAAACCCACAAGAAGGGTAGGAAAAACAAGAAAACAACCATTGATAGTGGTGATAATGTTGGAGACAAAAGCCACAAGAAAAAATCCAATGTCAGTGGTGATGATGCTGGAGATAAAACCCCTTTGTCTCAGGGAAAAGGAAGCACTCGGGAGGATAACGATGAAAAGGACACTGGAAAAGAGGAGGAAGCACAGGAAAAAGAGGACCTGAATCCTAAAGAAAATGAGTAGGAGGAGGCCATGAAGGAAATAGAGAATATGGAAGAAGATGATGGTGAGGAAGAAGGGGGTAAAGAAGAAGAAATTGAAGAGGAGGAGGAAGATGGTTTGGAAGACCCAAGACTAGAAGAGAAAGAAGAAGACTTAACTGAAAAAGAGGAAGGGAAGGGCCAGTCAAGCCATGAGGAAGGTGAAAGACAAAGGGAGGCTTCCTTAGGCTTCAAGATGGATGCTACCATTTTGGAGAAGGTTAAGAAGATAGATGGCCATGACATTCATATGGAAAAGTGGATATCACAGGAGATGAAAGAAATGAAACATCACCTCAAGGCCATGGAAGACACGATGAATACCTTGAAAATAAAGTTGGAAAAGTTGGAAAAGAAGTTTTTGGATAAGGTAAAAAATAATAACCCAAATGAGGATATTACTGCTAAAATTAAAATGATGGTTGACAAAAAGCTTAAAGAACTAACTAAAAAAATTAGTTACAATGGGTACATAATAAATGAGGTCCTTAAGCACAAAAATGAAGGTCTTAGTGCCTTTTTTATGAACCTAAAAATGTTGTACAACTATTTGGAAAAAAATTTTGCTGGAAAATACTACCATAATGATTGATGATGATGCTGGGAACTCTAGATCAGGAACTAGAACTAGGGGCCACATCAAGAGGAAGATCCCCTGATACACCAAAGGAGCTAAAAGATTTAAAAGAAGCCATTCCGAAGAAGGCAAAGAAGACTATTAATAACAAGTAGTCTATTATGGTTGGTAGCTGGTAGTTTGCTGGTAGTGTTGCTAGTAAATTTTTTTTTTTGTCTTTGTTGTCTTGTCTCGGGTTGGGTAGGGTCCTACTTTTTTCTTCGTAGCAGACGTCTTTTTTGTAAAGATGAAATGTAAAATCTTTCTGATATTATGTAAATAGTTTTGGGTTCCATTCAAAACCTATTTTTACCTTAATCAAAAACATTTGATGAGCATGAAAGAATCATGAATGAAATAAAACCCTTGTTAAGAATAAAGTCCAGATTGATCAAAATAATGGGGAGAAAATATGATGAGGTAATTGAAGACACACATAAAGCCATTGATAAAGTGTTAATGAGATTTCAATCACATAAATTTGTCCCTCCTAAACCTAAGGCTACTAATTCTATAATAATAATTTTGATGGGAGAGTCATCAAAATAAGCTGAGGCAAATATTTATACATCCAAGGATGTCGAAGATGATAGTCAGTTTGTCAGTACTATTAGGAAACCTGATTTCTTTGTTGTTGGTGTGCCTATGACTTTGGACACCTTGTTGGAAACTAATGACCCTTTTGAAGGGAATATTGAAACTCTACCTAATATTGATGACAGTGATGGAAATGATACATAGAAACCTACTGAGGAAGAGCCTCCTAAGAGAAAAGAATAAGTGAGAATTGTTTGGGATGAAAAGGAACCAAAGAATAAGGTTAAAATGAAGCAAGAAATAATTACACTTGTTTCTTCAACCTTATTTTTAGAAAGTGGAGATAAATCATTCAGTGTAGATGTTGAGAGTATGGATGAAGATGAGCTAATGAAGCTATCTCACATCACATTTTCTAAGGCAAAGGAGAGGTCAAAACATAAAATTGAGAAGAATTCAAGTGTATTGGATAGGGAAGTTGATACCATCAACAAACTCCTACCTATAACTTTCACTTTCCAAGGAAAGTACACTATAGAGAACTTGAACAAGGTATTAGATGATTTTTATAGTCACTATGAGTCTCTAGAGAAGATCACTGAGGTGAAAGTTGAGCATAATTACTTGGCAAAGAAGCTAGAGGAAATGTGCAAGTCCATTTCATGGGACTTGGGTATAATCATCAAGAATATTTTTTATGCAAAGGGTAGTGTGGAACATAGAAGAAGGTTATATAGTTATTGTATAAACCCCATCACACATCTTAAAAACATTGAAGATATCATTGCATAGGATAGGAAGACAGTTGAAAAACTAGTGCACAGTTGTGAGACCTCCTTACACATTGTTTTGGAGATAGACAAGGAATTGTCCAGATTGCTTGATAAGATAAGTGTGCTAGAGATAGAGAAAGGGAGAGTTGTGGGAATATTTGGTATCTTGAAGAGTTAAATCACTCCCAAGGTATCAATTCTTGAGACACACCTATCAGAAATGGAGAAATCAATGAAGTATCTTACTGATAGCATGCCTACTGCATTAAAAGGAGTTGAGACAACATCTTTTGCATTGAATGGATTGATCTATGTGGGTCAAATTTTGGTAAAGACCTAGATAGAAGAGGTAAAGATCTTGGAAAACTCTTTCTGAGATGTCCTTAATATGGTGTAAATTGTTTTTGATTAGCAAGTATACAATATTGTTATATGTATAGAGATTCTACATTTTTGTACACCTTTTCCATTGATGTCAAAGGGGGAATAGTAGTATGAAAAATGCATAAGAGGAGATATAGAGAAGAATGTATAGAAGATATGTAGAGGAGGAAATATATAGATAAGAAATAAGTATGTACTTAGTACTTGAACAACCTCATAATAGGTAATAATAATCATGCCAAAGCTTTCCCTAGGAATAGTGTATTTAGACTAGGTATTATTTCCCTATGACTCAGTGAATTTAAATTGTCAATCCAGGGATGTATACTTCAAATGGGACAACACAGTTTGTGCCCTAAGCCTCTCATAAATTCATCTTACTTAAGCTCCAGGAAAGGAAAATGCATAGAAAGAGCTAGGCTATTGCTGCAGGAAAGTAAAACACACAGCTGAATAAATAAAACTGATGTAAATAATCATAAATTTAACTCCAACCTATCATATCATTCCAATGCATGTACTATGGCTATCTATGCATATGCTATAGGAACAAACATAGATATAATGTTGTAGGAGTAAGCAGTGAACGCTACTTCAAATACTGAAAACAATTAAACTACTTTCTCTACTCTAATCTACTCTACCTCCCAAGTGGGCCCCCTTGGTTGGTTTCAATTAACTACAACACATAAGATAATTCAAATTACTCCTTCATTTCATATATTTAGAAAACAAATTACATCAAAATGAAACACAAGATCAAAGAGTAACTTGCTTCTCAATACAACAATAATACAATCATTTGTCTAACTAGATTTCCATCAATCATATCCCTATATATAAAGGATTTACATTTGAACATTCAAATAAATTTTGACTGATTCATCCATGAAGGAAGGAGAACACGTCAATCAACAATAGAAGATCATAAAGACCAAACAACCATCTCAACAAAATATTTATTGTAGAGGAGATTTAGCATGGTCATGCCCCTATATTCCCTGAGACATTTGTTCCTTCAATTTTGTAGGCATGTCCTGTGGTTGTCTTAATGATTCTTCTTATCATGGCTGAAACATCATCACTTCTTTGTCAATGCACCTGACTTTCTCTCAACTCATTCCTTCAATCCTAGAAGATTAATAGAGTATACATGCATATTCAAGTAATCAACTTAATCAATTTCATCCAAATATTAAGACAGATTAAAACAGGTATATGAAATACTGTAGTATATATATAGTATTAGAAAGGTGTGTCTACTATTTTCTACCCATAAGTTTGAGGATTTGTCTGTACTTATAGTATATATACAAACTCAAGCACTTAAAAAAGTCACACAAATGTTTTGGGAATGTCTAGGAACAAAGCATAAAATAACATAAAACAAAGACAAACTTTAGTCTCATCATTTGCCTCCCAACAAGTATAATGCTTGTCCTCAAGCATTACACTTCTTGGCAACTATTATGAATTCTCCAACCTCTTTTTTGCTTCTCCGCTTACTCTTGAAAGTATAGTAGAACCCTCTAGTTTGCTCCCAATATTCCACTTGATAGTCTTCCTGTAGCTGGTACAACTTTATAGTGTTAATGTCATATAATGGCCATAGAAGAATCAATGGCTGAAAGGTTAGAGGACACTAAAGCTCTCTCCTAATCTCTCTCCCTAATTGCATGTACTTCATTTCTCTATTTACTGCTACCTCAAAAATAATTGGATTGTGTGGTTTAGACTTCTTGAAAATCTCAGGCAATTTGTTCCATCTACTCCTTACTCCAGCTAGGGCTCTTTGGAATGTGAAATAAGGTAATCCCTAATATTCCCTGTAGAATTTATCTCTAATAGAAAAGATCTTGTCTCTAGTTTCAGGTTTTGTCTTTCCATAAGTAAGTGTGAACCAATCTCTTAAGAGAACATTTGGCTTACTGGATTCAACTCTTAAAGCTAAATGCTCTACTTTTTCCTGGTCTCTATAATTGTCTAGTTGTCTATCATAGTTGGCTTCATTTTGCATCCAAGACATTAATGCTTTCAAATGTACATCCCCTATGTAAAGTAAGGGATTCCAACCAGTTTCATTTAGAATAATGAAATTATGAAGATATAATTCACAAAGCAAATTTTGCTACCAAATAGGAAGTGTCTGATATAAACCATAAAAATCTTCAACTGTTATGAACTCAGAGTCTTTATTCTGGATAGTCATCATTAACTGGAACAAAAGGAATTGATATTTTAAGAAAATAGCATAAACCCTTTGGGGAGGCCTACAATCTATGATTTGATCAGCCAATTTTAGGGCGTGATCCATTTTCTATTTTTGCTTCTCTATTTTTTCTTTTAGGTCCTCAATTTCTTCTTTCTGCTCATCAATTTCCTTTTCCATCTTTTTTTCCTCTCCCCACATAGTGTTCTTGAAGAAAAACTGGGTGTATAAACTAAAGAGAATAGATTGCAAGGTAGGTAGGCCAGACTCCTCTAATTGAGTTCTCTATCTTCTCTCTACAATGCGGGACTGTTCTAGATAATCTATGTACTAAGTTCTCCTAAAAGGCACTATGGCATTCTGGGTATAGGAATAGATTGGTGATTGAGGCAAGTGAATCTCCTCATGATAGTCCTCTTGAGTTATTTCCTTAGGTCTACTTTTTTGTGAGGGAGGCTCATTAGGAGATGGATCACTCACATTCTGTGAAGGATCTGGGCTAGTTGGGTGAATTGGAGAATCAAATGAGACATAATCAATATGAGAATCTATAATAGGCTTTTCTGATGGAACATCTTGAATCACTGGGGAAACCTGAGGAACTTGTCCCCTCATCCTATAACTTCTTCTCAAAGGGGTTTCTTTTACTTCCACCATTTTCTTTTTTCCAACTTTCTTTGGTCTCTCTACTGCAGGAGTAGTTGCTATAGGAGTCGATTTCCTTTTTCTACTTTTTGAGACTGTAGGGTTTTGGGGTTCTGCTTCAAGAACTAGAGTTCCTTCATCAACCTTTCATTTCCCTTTTCTTTGAGATGAGGTAGGTACATTATCATTCAGGGTAGGAGAAGGTTCCTTTTCTTTAGGATTCTCAGATTCTCTTTCTTGGGGTATTTCAACTAGTTCAAAGGGTATTTCACTTTCAGGAACTGACTGCTCAACAGGTTTATTTTGAGGTAGTAAGGTTTTGACCCTAAAAAATTCTTTCCGTTCTAGAGGAGAGATGTCTCTAAGAGATCTTTCAACTAGAAGTTTGACTAGGGCATGATGTGAAATAGAATTTTTTTTACCTTTTTGAGTTTCTTCAGCACTTATACTTAGCATGTTATACATAAAAATTTGGAATATTTACTTGAAGATTATTTTTGATGTAGCTAAGTAATTGGAAATGATGCACATGTAAATGGGAAAATCTCCCTTCACATGTGAAATACCTTATAATGTGTGTAGCTAGCTCATTGTATAGAGCAGGTAGTGACATTCTCTTACATCCTTGTTTATTTACTTCTAGCAGAGAGTCAGAAGGAGGGGTGAATTGAGCTCACACTGATCTGGCATCATGCTTGTTGGGGTAATGCTCCCCAAGTTTTGGCAAGCTTGTCACCTCTACAATGCGTTCCTTTGTTGCTAAAATAGTCACCGCCAGACATTTACTTCCCCTTCTTCAAATGTGTTCATGAGCTCCATAGTCACATCCTCATCATACTCTGTTAATTTCAAGAAATAACCAAGCCATCCACATGCATGAAATCTATGGATAGCTTCTACATCAGTTAATAAAATAGTATGAACTATAGGTTCATTCTTCATCAACTGGCCTCCCATTATTCAAAATTCTTTCTCCAAATTTTTTTCTCTGTCTGCCAATTCACAACTTCCTTTTTCTTTGAAACCCAAATTTTCTAAATCCCTATGAAATTCACTTCAATTAGGCTACTAACTGCACTTCAACTTCAACTCCCTCCAATCTTTGTGTCGCATTATTTTTGAAACATGGGAAATATGAATGATAATGACACTTTACGACAAGGAATTATGTTTTTAAGTGTAGTTAACTCGCACAAGTTGATTATGTCATCTAGGGTTACGTTAATCAAGAATCAAGAATAATCTGGGAATTTAGGTACAATGATTTGTGCAAACATTGCAAAGACTTAATGACACAGTACTTAAGTATGGATTTAGCTGACATGCAATCTAATTTGGAATAATAGGTACAGAAAATAGTAACTTAGAAATTAATACATGTTTCTCCCATGTACGAAAGAATGACAAGTGTCCAAACTTGTCATCCTTCGCAAGATGTAGAAAACTGGCATAATTCCATAATATATAAATATATGCAGTATTAGATATAATTGTCAAAATGTGTGTGCTAAAAGTGGAAATAAATTGAAAAGTTGTGCCTATCATGTTGTTTGTCATATGCGTTGGAAGGACGAGAATAGAATTTGCCTTGAAATGTATGGCCATTGAATGTATGTATGTGCTGATGTGGAATTTATTGAAAGCTTAGAAAATTGAAAAAAAAAATGGGTGACGTGGAGTTTGTGTGGGTAAAAGATAAAGAAATGAGGTGTGTTGGAAAGAGAAATTAAGAAAGTGAATGAAGAATGAGACTTCAGTTGAAATGAAATTTTTATTATGGGTGTATCTGAAAGTATCTTAGGGTGAACTATAGGAGTTATTGCCTTTGTTTCTGCAGGATTGGCTTCATGAAATTGCTACAGGAACTCTTCCTTTGTTCGTGGTTGATGGTATAGATGGAGTTTATGGCCATTGACCAATAATTTGAATTTTACTGGATCAATTGTTGTCAGTTGAACCACACCATTTGCAAAGGCATGTGTTATCTCATATGGGCCTAGCCATCTTGTTTGTAATTTGCCTTGTGTTTCTTGATACCTTAAATCAAACAATAGTGCCCAGTCACCTACTTTGAACTGTTTGTTATTTATGTGGGATTCATGCCATTTCTTTCTTTGTTTTTGGAATATCTCTATGAGCTCCAATACAGATTTCCTCATCTCATCCAAAGAGTTGAGATTGAGTAAGCATTCACACTGTGCTACAGGAAGGTCTATGTTCAGCTTCAAAGAAGTTTGCAATGTTTTGTGTCCAAATTCAATCGGTAGCATGGTTTCTTTTCCATAGAGTAGTTCAAATGGAGTTATTCTAGTTGTTGTTTTCCATGTGATTTTGTATGCCCATACTACTTCTGATAGACGGTTGCTCCAGTCTTGGCAGTTGAGTTAAACTATTTTTTTAAGGATTGCTTCAATTTCTCTATTGGTGACTTATGCCTGACCATTGGCTTGTGGGTGATAGGGACTAGATTTTCTATGTCTGATGTTGTATTCATTCATGAGGTCTGTTATGAAATTTGATGTAAATTGAGCTCCTTGATCAGTCACTAGCTCCCTTCGTACACCATAGCGAGTGAATATTTCTTCATACAAGAATGCTACTACTTTGTTGTCACGAGCATGCTTCATTGCCTTCACTTATACCCATTTTGCTACATAATCTATGCATACCAAGATGTATTATTTTCTATTAGATGGAGGGTCTATAGGACCAATAAAATCCATGTCCCATTTGTCAAATGGTGTGACAACCACTTGTGGGTGTAGAGGCATTTCATCTAATTTTGTAGGATGACCCATCCTTTGGCATTTGTCACATTTTCCGGTATAATTGGCTGCATCTTTGTGAAGTATTGGCCAATAGTAGCCTATTGTCAATAATTTCATTGTTGTCCTCTTTGCTGCAAAGTGTCCTCCACAAGGTTCATTATGGCACACATGCAAGATGTCATAGGTTTCATCTTCTCATGACTTGGTCTAGGCCAGTGTAAAATAATGTGTTATCAATCATGGAGTACTGAAAGCTCTTCTCAACTAGCAATTTTCTATCCTTTCAAGAAAAGTGTGTAGGCATCTTGTTAGCTACAAGGTAGTTTGTTATATCAGTATACCATGGACTCTTGATAGCAATGTGGAATAGATGCTCATCTGGAAATGTGTCATCTATCAATGAGGTATCTGTATCAGCATGTTGTAATCTAGACAAATAGTCTGCTACTACATTGGCCTTTCCTAGCTTTTCTACTATTATGAGATCAAATTCCTGTAATAGAAGAAGCCATCTTGCTAACCTGCCTGAAATGGAAAGTTTATTCATAAGATATTTTATTGCACCATGGTCAGTATGAAAAAATATTGGATATCCTATTACATAGTGCCAGAACTTGTTTAGAGCATAAACTACTATTAATAGTTCTTTTCTATGACTGTGTAATTTAACTTTGGACCATGTAGACTTTTACTGATGTAGTAGATAGCATTTTCAAGTTTTTCATACTTCTGGCCTAGAACAACTCCTATTGCATAGTCAGATGCGTAAGTATGTATATGAAATGACAAAGTCCAATCAGGGCCTTTTAGTATTGGTGCTCTTATAAGAAGGTTCTTAAGCTGTAGGAATGACTCTTCACAAGATGGGGTCCATATGAATTCAACCTCTTTTGTAAGAAAAGTGTTTAGTGGACTAGCTATTTGACTAAAGTTTTGAATAAAATGTCTATAATATCCATCATGTCCTAAAAAGGATCTAACATGTTTTTGCTTAGTAGGTGTAGGCAATGTTAGAATTACCTCTATTTTTGCAGGATCCACTTGTATTCCAACTGCTGAGATGAAGTACCCCAATACAACTGCTTCCTGCATCATCATAAAACATTTCTCACTGTTGAGAGACAATTTTTCTCTTTTCATCTGATCAAAAATTTCTCCAAATTCTCCAAGGCTTCTTCAAATGTGACTCCAAGTGTAGTGAAGTCATCCATATAAATCTCCATGCTGGCATGTAAGATGTTAGCAAAAATGTTGATCATAACCCTCTGAAATGTTGCAGGTGCATTACATAACCCAAATGGTCAAACAGAGTAGGCGTATGTTCCCCAAGGATAGGTGAATGTTGTCTTTTATTGGTCCTCAAGTGCAATGCTAATTTGATTGTATCCACTATAGCCATCAAGAAATGAGAAGTACTTTTTGCTTGCTAATGTATCTAGCACTTGATCAATAAATGGTAATGGAAAATGGTCTTTCTTTGTTGCATTATTGAGCTCTCTATAATCTACACATATTCTCCATTTTCCCCCTTTCTTAGGTACTATCACAAGAGGTGAAACCCATTTAATATCTAAGATTGGATATATGAAACCAACATTTAGTAGTTTCTATAGTTCTATTTTCACAATTTCTCTGAGGACTAGGTTGATCCTTCTCTGTGGCTGATGTAGAGGTAGACTACCTTCATTGATTTAAATCCTATGAGTATAGAGTTTTGGGCTTAATCCTTTCATATCTTTGTATTCCCAAGCAAAAGCCTTTTCATGTTTACATAGGAGTTGTGCCAATAATTTTAATTGTTGATGTGATAATTTATTGTTAACATGAAGGTTATGGCTAGGTAAAATTTCTATAGTAGTTGTTAGCTCTAGCATTGAGGCTTCTGATATAGGACTGGTTGATATCTCACAAGGTAATAATTGATGGATGATTTCAAGTTCTCTTGGTAGGACACAATTTTTATAGGTAGTCAATTGCAGAATTGAGCTTTGTGAAATATCTCTTGTTGTAACACAATCATTTATAAGGATACTCTAAAGGAAAACATCATCTTCTTTCCATTTCAAAAAATATTTTCTATGTAACATCATCAGTTGAACAACAAAGTTTATTTCTTCTTCCTCATCTCCCAAGTTTGGCCAAATAGGATTGTTTAAATCTTCTTGTGGTTGGGCTGGAGGATATAATGCTAACTTCTTGATGGTTTGGCCAATAGAGATGGTCATATTTCCTAATCTGCAACTTATATTAGCATCTTTTTTTCCTAACCATGGTCTTCCAAGGATTACCAGAGAACCAACAAGGATTACTTTGGGTGGCAGTATCATAAAGTCAACAAGGTATTCCCAAGAATCCAATGTGACTACTATATATTCTATTATACCATCTGGAGTGACAATAGAACTATCTGCAAGTTGTAAAATTGTTGGAATTTTATTAATCCCTCTATACTCAACCTATGCATAGTATCCTTGGTCATGAGATTTATAGCAGCACCTAGGTCTATCAAAGTATTCTTCACTACTTGGCCATTAATTATTACATCAACAAATGGGATTCTTGGATTAGAGTACTTAGGAATCACAATCTTTTCCAATATTATATCATCTAATTGACCTATGACATGCACTATTTGGGGATCCTTTTTCTTTCTTCCAGGTTTCTTAAGACATGCTTCTTTGATGGGTTTTCCATAGAGTGGAACATCTTTGATCACCTGAAATAGTGGGATTTGGATATGCATGTTCTTTAACTGGTCAAGGACATCAAATGGTGCTTCTCCTTGGATCATAGGTGTGTCCATCCTAAGCCTTTGAAAAAAAGGAGGATTAGCTTGAATTTGAGCATCAGTTTGGTCTGGTATCTTAGTTGGTAAGGTTGGATTTGGAAAAGTAGCTTTTGGTTGTTGTGTTGATGTTGTAGGAGTGTCTAGTACTTCTATTATAAGAGGACATTCTGGTATTGGTAGAGTAGTACCAGATCTCAATTGGATGTCAGTTATGTCCAATGCATAAGCAGGGCACTATTGGGCTTCAATATTGTAGACTAGTTGTTGTTGCTTATTATTAGGATTTGGCTATGGTTGAGTAGGTAATTGTGTTGGTCATGGAGGAGAACTTGTGGCTGTAGGAGGTGGCATAAGTGATGGTTGAGGAACCGTAGGTGGTAATGATTGATAGCGAGGATTCTAATTAGGCCATTTTTGAGGTCCCCTCCATTTATTATATGGTTGTTGATTTCCTTGTGGTGGTTTCCATTGATTTTGAGATTATGGATGTGGCCATTGGGGTTGCTGGGAGTTATACCATTGGTTTGGCTGAGTATTTGGCCAGGCATTATTCCACACAGGTTGGAAGGACTATGAAGGATATTGGGAATTTTGGTTTTTCCATTGGTTATTATAACTATTGAAAGATTTCAATGGGTCTTGAGGCATACCTTGTCTTGGAGCCCATGGGTGACATTGAGAAATGAAGAATAATTTCTCATCCTCTCCCTCTATCTACCTAAACTTAGTTGGAATATGTTGTGTTTCCAAATTTGCTACCAACTTGCATCGACAATCCTTCTTTTGATGTCTACAATGGGGGAAGTACTCAGCTAACTTTAACTCAGCTTCTTCATGCTTCTTTTTGGCTTGCATTGTATCCAAGTGGGTGACAACATCATTGATAATGTCTTGCTTGAAATCTAACAACAAAATTGAGATTTCTATATTTGATATACTGAAACTATTTCCTTTTGCAAGTGTTGGACGAAATCCTCTGCCCTTCTTTACTATTGATCTTGAATAGTTCAAGCAGATTTTCTTGCGATCATCCCAAGAAGATTGAGATATATCTCCTCTGGCCATAAGGTCCAGTGCTTTGAGATTTTTGTCATTTACTCCTCTCAAAAAGATGAGTTTTTGTGAATCATCCTGCAATGCATATTGAGGATTCTTTTGCAAATTGTATAAGAAGCGTGAAATGTAGTCTTCCAGAGTCTCATTTTCTTTTTGTGACATTTGAAATATGTCATCCCCTCTCAAATCACCCCCCTTGTAGTATTCTTTATATTTTTACAGAAACAAGTTCTGTATCCCATCCCAATCAGTTGTTGTATTAGCCCCTAGTCCCATAAACCATCTTAGGGTTGACTCCTTTAATGTGGCTAGAAATAATTTGAGTTTATGAATATCACTGTTATAGTCAAAACCTCAAAAAATAATGTCAAAATCAAATAAGAATGTGTTAGGTCCTCATTTATTAGGCCATAAAACTTTGGTAACGCAGCAATGGGTATGTTTTTAAGATTAGCATTATTGATAAGGTTAGGAAGTGGAAATGGAAATGTAGGCTGGGCCATTACTGCAGGTGTTTGGAATTGAAGTTCTATTGGGAAGTATTTATGCTCATAGGTTTATTATTAGCAATTGGTGCATTGGAGGTGGAGTGTGCAAGAAAACTAGCCAAAATCTCAGCAAAAGGCCAAAGGTCGGATGGATCAAATGGGTCCTCTACTGATGAAGTTGGTGGAGGAAATTTTGAACTCACATCAGCAAAAGGTAATTCAATTTTTGTAGACTCTTCATTTAAATTGAGTGTTTCTCTTGGGTGAAATCTTCCATGGACATCTCTTCTTCTTCCCCTTCGATGCATACAAGTGGTTAAATGAATTTGTAAAGCAAGTCCAGACCTACAAACTATTCCTAGAAAATAGGGAACTATCTAAAATGACTCAACAGGATTCTCAGCATGACACCATCCTTGACAATGATGCCAAAAATGAACAACCCCATAATAGGTAATAATAATCATGCCAAAGCTTTCCATAGGAAGTGTATTCAGATTAGGTATTATTTCCCTATCACATAGTGCATTTAAATTGTCAATCCAGGGATGTATACTTGAAATGGGATAGCATACTTTGTGCACTAAGCCTCTCATAAAGTCATCTTACTTAAGCTTCATGAAAGTAAAATGCATAGAAAGAACTAGGCTATTGTTGCAGGAAAGTCAAACACATAGCTAAATAAATAAAACTGGTGTAAACAATCATAAATTTAACTCCAACCTATGCTATCATTCCAACATATGTACTGTGGCTATCTCTGCATATACTACAGGAACAAACATAGCTATAATGTTGCAGGAGTAAGCAATGAACGCTACTTCAAATACTAAAAAAATTTAAACTACTTTCTCTACTCTAATCTACTCCACCTCCCAAGTTGGCCCCCTTGGTTGGTTTCAATTAACTAGAACACATAAGATAATTCAAATTACTCCTTCATTTCATATATTCAAAAAATGGATTACATCAAAATAGAACACAAGATCAAAGAGTAACTAGCTTCTCAATACAACAGTAATACAATCATTTGTCTAACTAGATTTCCATCAATCATATCCCTATATATAGAGGATTGACATTTAAACATTCAGATAAATTTTGATTGATTCATTCATGAAGGAAGGAGAACACGTCAATCAACAACAGAAGATCATAAAGACCAAAAAAACCATCTCAACAAAAAATTGATTGTAGAGGAGATTTAGCATGGTCGCGCCCCTATATTCCCTCATAATTTGTTCCTTCAATTCTGTAGGCATGTCCTGCAGTTGTCTTAATGATTCTTCTTATCATGGTTGAAACATCATCACTTCTTTATCAATGCACCCGACTTTCTCTCCAATCATTCCTTCAATCCTGGCAGATTAGTAGAGTATATATGCATATTCAAGTATCCAACTTAAATCAATTTCATCCAAATATTAAGACACATTAAAATAGTTATATGAAATACTGTAGTATATATATAGTATTAGCAAGGTGTGTCTATTATTTTCTACCCATAACTTTGAGGATTTGTCTGTACTTATAGCATATATACAAACTCAAGAACTTAAAAATTTCACACAAATGTTTTGGGAATGTCTAGGAACAGAGCATAAAATAACATAAAATAAAGACAAACCTTAGTCTCATCAATACTTTTGTATTGAGCACTTAGTTATTTTTCACTAAGTGTTTCCATGACTACCAAAGGGGGAAAATGTTGGAAAGTGAGCCATTCAGGGTTGTACAAGGGTATCATTTATGGAAACATTACATCTATGTATGGTCACTTGGAGTGAAACACAATTTTGGTGTTAAGGTGTTGGAAAAATGACTAAGTCCAGGAAGTAGTTCACCAGGTACTGGAATACAGTTTTGGGCAGCAAGCACTATAGAAGATGAATTATGTCATGCAAAATTAGAGGAAGGCATATTGGAATGTGGTAGACCTTTTGTTAAGGTCTCTTGAGTTTTGGATTTCAACGATGAGAGTTATAGTTGATTAAAGTCATGTGAAGACTAAAGAGAAATGAGACATAGTAGTTGAATGGCCGCGATGATTGAGGGAGTGTAACGTGGAATCTAAATGTTCTAAGTTGGATTTGGATTGGGTCTTATCCCTATTTTGGTAATGTATGATTGTCAACTTGGTATTTACTTTTTGGATAAGTGTTGGTCTCATTTTTTATGTATTTGGGAGTCGACTAGGTATATGATAAGTATATATGTTGAGAGCTTTTTGAGAGGTGAAGTGTGTGATATATGGTCAAATGAATCGATGCATTATGATATCAGAATTAGACATAAGGTGATGTGAGCTACAACTGGAACTACTTAAGCATAGCACATTCTTGTATAAGTTTATTTTGATAAAGCATTGTAAATAAAGAACAAAATTTGATTGTAAGAGAAATATGCTCATTGTACACCCCTAACAAGATTTTTGTATTCCTTTAACAGGGAAATGTGCTAATGTAATAATTATCTCCTAACGGGTCTATGTCTCCTAATAGGGACATAATACTTTTAGTACATATTTGTGGGTACCATCCCCATCAGGGTTTTCCCTTAACAAGGTTTCCTCGAGAACAAAATCATGGTATTATGAGTTATGTATTGTGTGTTTATGATCTTTTCATTTTAGTAATTATTTGGTTAAGATGGAAGTTTCTAAGCTCAAATTTAAAGTGTTGTAATATTGATTCACCCCCTCTTAGTATTACTTAATCCTAATAATTTCATTTTGATTCCTTGTGATCAACATACTTAGATAAGCATATCTAGCACTCTTAGAATCTTGCTTTTTTTCATAGTCGTCAATTTTAGTCACAAAATCCAAAAATATAAAAAACATAGCTTGCATTTCTTAGGGGTTAAAGTATTGCACTTCCTAGAGTAATTTTTCAAATCAGAGGGTGCATTTTCCTAGGACTTTCCTATAGTGGTCTTGCATTTTGTCTTGACTTCATTAACACCATCTTTATATTTTTTCCTCAGCACATGCACCTTATCATTTTGGTTAATATTTGTATTAGATAGACACTATTGCTAGGATTTATCACTTTTTTCCTATCTTTTGGAGTCAAGATAGTCCTCAATATCATTTGGGTGTTTCCTTAGAGGGATTACCTTCAAAGTTTCTAGAATATCTCTTAGGGTAAAGTACTTACACCTTAGACATCATTTTGTTTATTCAAATTCTTGGTTTTCATTAGCATCCCAAAATCCAAAAATCCAAAAAATAAGTTTCCCTTATTATCATTTCCCCTTTTGTCCTTTCATTTTCCAAAAAAAAAAATCCAAAAAATTAGAACTTGATTCCCATAGTTGTCTTGCATTTATCATAGACCTACATATGATGAACACACAATCCAAGAAGAGTAAGGACACAATGGAGTACATCGAGGACCCCATTCATGATCCCCATCAGCACATTGAATTTGCACCTAGAACTAAATGGCACTAGATTACAAAAATCCTAAGACATTTTTATGTCATGAGAAAAGACAAGATGATATTTTGAGTGATCTCTCACCCGATGAAATCAAATATCGATGCATAAAACAAGAGATTGACAAATGTTTCCATGATGAGAAGTTAAAGGAAATATTAGAGTCCATGCTGGACTCTGACCCAAATAAATACCTTCACATGCTTGTACAAAAAGGTTCTAAGTCACCTGCAGGGTTTGACACATCCACCATAATAGAGGACATACCTATGCCAATATATTGGGTTGCTACAACAACACCTCTTCCACTCACTTTGGTAGTCCCATCTACCAGTTCTACACAAAATGCTTCACAAGTCACCACATCTTCTAGTACCCTAGGAGTCTAGTACAAAAGCCCCCTATTTTCCAACTTTCCACTCATATATGGTGTACTCAACACAACAAAAACACCTTCCATATTGACCTTGGCTCATCCAAAAATTATTTCACAAATAATGGCAACAAGCTCTTCCAACTCAACTTCCCAACCTAAGCAACAGATACCCCTACTAGGGTCACCTCAACAAAAACCTCCTAGTGTTCTCAACTAGGTGTCTCTTCTTATTTAGGAAAACCCCAAATCAGTTAAGCGATACCTTCAAAAAATCCTAAATATTCAACAATTATGAGAATTCTCTAGTAATTGATGACAAATGGGCCTAAAAGTTCCCATTTTATGACACCTCCCCAATATATTCCAACACCTCAACATGTCCTACCACCTCAGCATGTCCCAACACCTCAGCATATTCCAGTACCTTTGTATGTCCCAATACTCCAGTACATCCTAGTACCCAAACATATACCAAAACCCCAACATATTCTAGCACCCCAACATATACCAACACCTCAACATATTCCTACAACTTAATATTTATACCAACACTCCAACATATTCCAACACCCTAGCATATATCAACACCTTTGAATGTTCTAGTACCTCATGATAGTCAAACACCTAAGTACATTCCAACACCTTAGTATATCCCAACCCCTCAGTATGTTCCACCACCTTATGTACCTACTCCACCTCAAAATAGTAGAATCCCATTTGTTTATCCTAATGCAACACCTGCTACACTAACACCCACTGATATACTTTCTCAATAGTTCCAAACCCTCTAGTAGTAATTCATAAACCTAGAAATAGGTGTTCCAAAAAGGTCTTACACCACAATAGACCTTGGTCCTTATTCCTTTGATATGACAGTACTTATGCCACCTTTTCCACACAACTTTGTCACACCTAAATTTGAAAGGTACAAGGAAAAGGGTGATCCCCATGATCACATTAGGAATTTTTTTATGGCATGTATGGAGGTAGCCCATGATGACACATATCTTATGAGAATATTTCCACAAAGTCTTAGCAAGACAACCATGGATTGGTTCTCTAGACTCTCTCCTAGGATAGAGTCATGGAATGAACTAGAAAAAAATTTCATATCCCACTATTCACACAACATTGTCATAGAAGTAACATTGATGGATCTTTGCACCACAAAGAAGAAGAATGGAGAGAGACTTGCCTCATTCCTAAAAAGTTGGAGAAATTTTTTCTCCAAGGCATCCTTCCATTTACCAACTAAGGAAAAGATCTACATGTTCATAGAAAACTGTCAACTAGACCTACTGTGTGAACTACACTCCTAGTGCATTGAGTCCTTTGAAGATCTAGCTGAGCAAGGGATAAAAGAAGAAAGATCCCTCACCTTAAAAATAATCATCAATAAAGAAACTAGTAACCCAAAACCTTATGAAAAATCCATATATTGGTCCAAAATAAAAATGTAATAAACGATGGCACTATGGATGCTAAGATGGCACAACTAGTCTTACATATGAAAGCACCAAATCTAGTCCAATAGACCCAGACAACACAAATGATTCATAATGTAAACAACATTTCTCCTAGAAAAATTCTTGAATAGATCAATGCACTCAACCAACAACAAAGTTATGCAAGAAGGAACCCCACTCCATGATGAGATTTTATGCCTTTTGTAGAACCTCTTGAGATGATTTAAAGAAATTGATATAGTCACATTCAGTCACTTTACTCGAGATAAGATATTACAAAGGTCCTGATAAAACAACATGGTGGGATGACAATGGTTACTGTAACTATCACAGAACTAAGGGACAAAAAATAGTCAGCTATATGAAACTTAAACACATTATCGAATATTTCATCGACTGAGGTGAGATCAAAGTAGTCTCTAATTTTGGTACCACCAACCAAGATCACAAGGTGTTCCAAAACCCATTGATGAATCATTACAAAGGTAAGGCCTCTACCTTAGGAACAAATAATTAAGAAAACCTCACCTACACCAAAGCAGGCCCAAATTTGACCATAAACACCATCACCTTCCAAGGTCTAGATACTAGTTGTGTTCTTGCCACTCATTGTACCAAACTAATAGTATGAGGAGTCTCGTCAAAAATTGTTATACCAAGTAAGTCATCCAATCCACCATCAGGTTAGTACAACTTTCTAGACCATTTGAAGAAAACCCCAACACATATCTCTATCTATGAATTTCTCCACATTTTTCTTGGCCATAAGGAAGTCTTAGACACAACCCTACAATAGTCATTTTTTTCCAAAAGACCTGGAAGTTGATGAGTTTTAATCCATGGTAGGGTATCTAGATACCCCACATCACATTTTCTTTACTGAAAAAGATCTTCTATCACATAAACTGTCCCACAGTGATCCTTTTCATCTAGAAGTATTCATCCATCTCCACAAAATTAGGCAAGTCTTGATGGATAAAGGAGTGGGTCTGAATATCTCTACACTAAAATTGATGCAAGCATTGGGCTACTCTGAGAGTTGTGTAGATGTCATCAAAAAAATCATAATAAGAGCCTATGATGAAGAAGAACATTCTTCTAAGGGTTTCATAAGTATCTTAATCAGATTGGGTCCAACAACACAAGACACTACATTCCAAGTACTAGATTTAGAGTTGGGTTACAACATGCTCCTAGGAATACCATGGATCCATTCCATGTAGGCTGTACCATCTACTTATCATCAATGCCTAAATTTTTCTAACAATGGAGTTGAAATCAATGTGACTAGTGATAGAGATCCCTTTCTATATTACACAAATATTAGAGGAGACATTTCTAATCAAGTACCCAAAAATCAGGAAGCATCAACTATTTCCTCTTCTCAAAACATAGATTCTACAAGTCTTGAAAAATCAATAGCAGAGCCAACATTAGAGCTAAAACACCAGGTACAAGAAAATGGATGTGGAGAATACAACTATGCAGACTTCTTCTATGTAGGAAAGATACCTAGATCTCACCTAGGTCATATGGAAAACCAAGGCAACCTCTAGAGAGGAAGCAAAAACTAACAATTGTCTATTCACCAACAATTTTTGTAAGATGGGGAGATATACATGAAGAGATCATTGAATAAAATCTATCCTCCTAGTTGTATAGAGATGAAGAACCTCCAAAATACAAAATTACTATACACAAATATGCAAGGGGATATACCATAGTCTATAAATAGGGCTATAATGGGCATTTAGACCTAGGAAAGAATGAGCAAGGAATAGTGGAGCCAATTGCTACTACCCAAAACCTAAAGCATTGAGGTTTAGGTTACAAACCACTTGCAATGGGCATCTCAAATATCTCATTGCCCATTGATATTAATAATTGTGTTAAAAAAAAAGTTGAGACATTTGAGGAATCCCATTCAAACATAAAATCAAATGATTATGAGTGGGATTCTCCACATACCATAAATACCCTACATCTTGATATTGTCATTGCCTGACTATCTTTACAAGACAAACCCATAGATAAAAAAGTATTGATTTCACAATTATGGAAGAAATCTGAACCTTCATGCCCATCCTCATATAAGATGCACAAATCAATAACGAATTCATATATCAATACATTCACCAAACTTCCTATTTCATCCTTCCAAACTAAGCATAACATAGGCTTAGTTTACCTTGATCTTATTGATTGCGAACAAAAAAATCTACTAGAACCATATATGTTTTTGAGAATGATGAAGCAATTGCTAAATTCTTTGGACTAAGAAAAGGAATACATATGGGATACCACAAGGTAGGTTTCAACATTGAGCTAGACATAACAACATAATTTGGGGAGCTATATCAATTCTCTATTCAAAAAATTGAAAAAGAAAATATAAGGCTCTTGCGTGAAAACTGAAAGGAACCCTCTAGCTACAAAATAGTAAAAAGAAAAGACGTATCCGAGGGTTAAAACCTCTTTAAGGCACCTAAGGATGGAGAGATTTATATACTCCCCATTAGTAAGGAGAAGTCACCATTACTATCAGAGAAAACCCAGACAATCAACATTGGCACTATAGAAACATAAAGGCTGATCCACTTGGCAGAGTCACTAACACTAGAGGAAAGATAACAATTCATTCATTTCTTCAAATATAGAAAAATCAAATTTGTCTGGTCATACTCTGACATGCCTCAATTATGTCTAGAGTTAGTACTTCACCATTTTCCACTAAAGTCAGTAAGCCATACAAAACAAAAAATTTGCAGGATGCATCCTGATATTGCATAATTGGTCAAAAAAGAATCAAATAATTTACTTGATGCAGGATTCATGAAACCTATAGACTATGTTGATTGGATCTCCAATCTAGTACTAGTATCCAAATATAGTGGAGCTATAAGAATATGTAATGACTTTAGGGACCTACATTTGGCATGTCCAAAGGATGATTTTCCCTTTCCAAACATTGACATGATCATAGACCTCACTTTTGGATATAAGATACTATCGGTCAAGAATGATTTCTCTAGATATAATCAGATCAAAATTGCATTAGAGGATCAACAAAAAATTTCTTTCACTCTTTCTTGGGGAACTTATTATTGGTGTGTTATGCCCTTTGAGATAAAGAATGATAGGGCTACATATAAGAGAGAAATGACCACTATTTTGCATGACATGATGCATATCACCATGGAAGATTATGTTGATGACATATTGGAAAAGTACCTAGAAAGAAACTTGTATTTATCATAATTAGAGCCAGTTTTTGATAGGCTTGAGGAGTACAAGGTCCATCTAAACCCAAAGAAATGTGTCTTTGGAGTCACATTAGAAAATTTGTTGGAATTTATTGTCTCCCATGGAGGAATAGAGATTGACCCTAACAAGGTCGAAGCTATCATTGCAATGCCTCCCCTAATAGCTATGAAGAACTTAAGAAGCTTACAGTGTAAATTAAAATCAATAAGAAGTTTTATCTCATAGTTGTCAGACAAGTGCCACCCATTCTAGTACTTATTGCGCAAAGACATACAATTTGAATAGAAAAATAATTGTCAAGAGGCCTTTCAAATACTAAAATACTATTTTCTATCAACACCAATCTTAATGGAGGCCATTCCAGATCAACCCTTACTATTATATATCTCAGCTATAAAGCACTCATTGGGGCCATTAGGGGCAAAAAATGAATCAGAAGGAAAAGAAAGGGCCATCTACTACATCATTTAAACATTTGTGGCTTATGAATTGAACTACATTGCTATCAGAAGAGCATGTTTGGCTATATTCTTTACTTAAAAAAATCTTAGATACTACATGTTAGGCCACAAGATGATCCTCATTTCTAAAATTGACCTATTGAAGTATCTATTAAGCAAACCAGCATTGACAGGGTGCCTAGACAAATGGGTCATGGTAATAAGTGAGTTTGACAAAGACTATTTGGACAAAAAAATCAAAGACAAAGCTATTGAAAATCAATTGGAAGATTCACCTCTACCATCTACTCATCCAATACTAATAGAATTCATTGATCAAGGAATATTTTCTATAGAAGAGAGAAAATAGTAGAAACTATAATTTGATGGCTCTCACACGCAGAAAGGATCAGGCATCGACATAGTCTTCATTAATCCTCAAGGGGAATCTATTCTTAGATCTTATAGACTGAGGTTTTCTTACACCAACAATATAGTAGAATATGAAGCACTACTCATAGGCCTCAAAACAACTTTCCAATGGAAGATCCAACATTTGCAGGTATATGGATATTCTCAACTGATTATCAAAAAATTCAATGGTAGTTATTGTTGGCAATTTGGATGAGTTGGTTAAATAGATGTTTTCATTATGGAAACATATGATCTACATGAAGATCGCACAAGTCAGAGAGCTAGTATGTCAGAGCGCAATGCAAAATTGTCTAAGTATGTGACAGTGTGTTTTTGCCAGTGAACCCAAAGACAATTTTGATTGGCGATGTTGATTGGAGTAATTTCAGTGCTTTCACACTTGAACATAGACTCTATGTTGACTATTAAAGACTCACCTCAGAGTGCAAGTCAGTACGACATGTATGGAAGAAGTTATGATAGTTTTACTAAAGATAGTGTTAAGCTGACAGGACAGAATTGATAAAGAGTTAAGGGATTATTTTGTTTATCAAAATAATGACTTAAAAATATAAAGGGATGACATCCTAGATTTTAACCCTTGGATAAATATATTTTGTAATATGATAGCCGACTAGAAAGTTATTAATCTTAATAACTTGTATAAAGATATGTAAAGATGTAATTGTAAAAGGAGATGTAACGAATGTATGTAATAGCGATAGTGAAAGAGCAGTGAAGAGATATTGATTCAAGCAGTATAAGGTTATGTACCTTGACCTAATTTTGTAATCAGTGAATATTTTATATTACTTGTTTGGGTAGTGGGCTCATTTGGTAATCACATTTTGTACTACCAACTCCTAACAGGGTTGAGGCTTCTAACAAGGCCTATAGTCCCTTAATTAGGATTGAGACACTATATGCATGTAATGGACTCCTAACAGGGTCAACATCCTTAACAAGATACTTTTGATTAGTAGATCTTTGTGGGTACAATTCCCACCAGGGTTTTACCTTGGCCAGGGTTTCCTCTAGAAAAAATAATGTGTTATGAGTTCTTTTGTTTTATTGTTTTGCATGTTGTTTAGCTTTCTATGTTATGCACGTGTTAAGATAATCTATTATATCCATAATTGGGAAAAAGTAAAAGTTTGTAGAATACTGATTCAACCCCCCCCCCCCTCTCAGTATTCCCTATTTCTAACAATTGGTATTAGAGCTTAGTTACTCGGAAAAGAATCATTCAAGGAAAGCCTAGCAGCTTGAGTAAGATCTCTATGGATATGGATCAGCTACAAAAGAATCTTGAAGAAGCTCTTGAACAAATTGATATTCTTACTAAAGAAAGAGATACTCTGAAAGGAAAATATGATGATGCAAAGAACCTCATTGAGAAACTGAAAAATAAGTTGGAAGATCTGAA
The DNA here is from genome assembly GCA_027943335.1 of Chamaecyparis obtusa. Classification (NCBI taxonomy): domain Eukaryota; kingdom Viridiplantae; phylum Streptophyta; class Pinopsida; order Cupressales; family Cupressaceae; genus Chamaecyparis; species Chamaecyparis obtusa. The sequence continues at coordinate 1,366,317 of BSBK01000711.1, forward strand.
ATCTGAAAAGGAATCTAAAATTCACATTAAAGATTGTGATGAGAACTTAGAAAAACAAAATGAGATCCTTAAACATGAACTGAAGATAGCAAATTTGAAGTTAAGTCTGAAAGATGGAAATGGCAAGAATGAGGCAAATTTGAAATCTGGGAATGAAAATCTTAAGCTTGAAAATGAAGGGCTAAATTCTAAACTTGGTAAAGTAACATCTGAACTTGAGAAAGTCAATTTGAAGTATGCTAAACTTGAGAAATACAATACAATTGTGAAAGGAGAACTGACTCAATCTAAGCAGCAACTTGAAAGACTATATTCAACTAGCGAGAAGATTGATGAAAAAATATCTTATCAAAAACCATTCTATGATAAAACTGGTCTTGGATTCAACACTTTTAAAGAAAATGAAGAAAGCAAGGAACCAGATCTATCTGAAAGCATAGATGAGAAGAAGTTTGATGAGATTAACAAATTTGAAGATACACCTAAGGAAGAAGAACCACCTAAGAAAGAGGAATCACCTAAAGTTATGCAAAGAGAATTCAAAGGTAGATGTTTTTCTTGTAATACTGTTGGTCATATGAAGAGAGATTGCACAGGTAAACAATTTAAACCTCTTAATGGTTATTGTTATAATTGTCATGGTTTTGGACATAGAAATGCAAAAAACCTAAATTTGTTGAGAATAACAATAGTAGTAGAATGTTTAGAAATACTAACCATGCAGATAAGAAACCCACTGAAGATATGAACAAAAGAAATGGAGTAGTATGTTATAGATGCAACAAGGTTGGACACATTGCTAGAAATTGCAGATCACAGATCAATCAGCCTGCATCAAGATGTGGAAACAATGGAATAGTTTATCAGATATGTAACAAGATTGGACATACAACAAGGTTTTGTAGAATGAACAATAGAGTTTTTCATACCAATCCTAACCCTAGAAGTCATGCAAGAAGGAATGAAGATGTAAGCAACAGATAGAAAGTAAAAACACAGATCAAGGAGACATATTCAGCACTGAAGGCAGTCAGAAAGGTGAAGTATTAAATGGTAAGAATGAATCTTTACCTGACCATCTCAAAGTACTTAATTCATGAAAATTATAGTAGAATAGGAACTTAGATTAGTGTAGAAATTGATATATGATGAAATGAGTCTTGCACAATTAATGCAAGGTATTATATGATGTTCTAATGCTATGGTTAAGAGCACAAAGAAAAATATAATGTTTTGTGAGATTGCAAGAAGTTTAAAGTTTTGCAGGTTAACAGAATCAGCTTTTTGGAAAGAAGCGGCAAAAGAATTGAATTTGATGTCATGTAGATCAAGGATCCCATAGTCTCTTGTGGAGAAGTATAAAAATGAGATATGTTTCATGGTTGATACTAACTTTACTTACATTGAAGTAGTAGAACCTAGAATAGAGTTCATAGACCCTCTTGGCTATGAAATATATGAGATTGAGACAAAAGACTATGTGAGTAGACTACTTAAGTGCAAGATGGATATTCACAGTAAGAGGTTTGGAACCTTTGAGGAGAACTTCAACTCCACATAGACCATCCTTGAAGAGAAATAGTCAAAGAAAAGAGTTGAGAGTACAATCAAGAAAATTCTAAAAGATACAGGGATGACTGAACATGAGTTCTTGATAGCCAAGAAAATAGAAGCAGCTGTTAGAGAAATTGGACAAAAAGAAGTTTTGTCTATGCCACCTCTATCATTAATTGCAGTACAACAAGGAGAAACACTAGTTAAGGTGAAAGTGGAAGAAATAGAGAAGGATCAAGAAACAAGAAAATCCACTAGATCAACCTCCTCCACACCTAGCAAAAGAATAAAAGAGATTGCTACTGGACCGGGTAAGAGGAAAAAGACATTGGTGCCACCAATTCAAAGGGAAATTGCAGAAATCAAAGATGATGAAATCACTCCTATTAAGAAGAAAACTTGGAAACCTAGAATTGAAAAGGTTAATGAACAAATTATTCAAGATGGAGGCTTTACAAAGATGAACAAATATTATGATCTCTATGATTATGCAGAAAGACTAAATCTAGAAAATGTAGTAGTGAAGTATATGATTTTATCTGATAAGAAATTTGATACAATTTAGGTTAAGATACCTGATGACTTGTACAAGAAACTTGTAAATAGAAAGAAGAGAGCATCAGAGGAAGATATAACTATTAGAGAAAATCTTGTAAGAAAACTCTGTGTTGTGAGAGATGAAGAACACTTCAAACAGATCATGAAGGATCTAAACACCCATTTGAGAACCAAGAAGAGAACTACTCAGATTATGGGAGGTAGATATGAAGAAATTAACATAGAAACAGAGCAAGCAATTGTTAAGGTTATGTTAGAGAATGCTGGAGAACCATCAGTTGCAGCAAAATCTAAAGATCAAGTAGCAGAAGTAGAACAAGAGGACATTCCCTCTCCACCAACTATAAATATTGAGGATGAAGCCATGAATGTTGAAGGAACAAAGATCACCTTGGATAGTGATGATAACTTATTCAAGAATCTTGAAAACATTATTGAATATTCGGCCTTTAAAGAGCAGGATAGTACCAAAGGAGAAGAGAAGATAGAAACCAAAATTGTAGAACCTAAAGTGACAGAGAAACAAGCACCTGTTCCCACTCAAGAAGAAATTAGTCTTACACCTGAGACTGGCAAGAAAACTTAGATTGGTTCTATGATTGAGAATTTTGGAAAGGAAGTAGATGATGATGATCAGATGGAATTGATCACATCTTTGAACAAGATCATTGGAAAGAACAATAAAGTAAAGAGTCTTGAAGGATGCTTGAAGGAGCTTACTGAGAAGTTACAAGGCATTATAACTACACAAATTGTAGAAGATGACCCTCTGGAAAGAGAAAAGAAAGTGATGAATACTTTTGATGATGAGTTTACAAATTTATCTGATATAGCAAAGATGAAAGCTCAAGTAGCTTATGAGGCCAAAACACTTTTGGACATTAGTCAAAATATCAAGAATGATATCAATAACCTTGACATCTGCATAAAGGACTTGAGAAAGAATTTAGAAAGAGGAAAATCTTTGTGCATTCAGTGTACAAAATCAGAGAACTTGGTAGCAGAGGAAGTTCACAAGATGAAGATGAAGGAAGCAGAAATTTAGAATGAGACAAACCTTCTTTCAAGCCCCAATGTGAAGGTATTTGATATTGAGAAGAAAATCCACAAGATTTATGATGAAATAAGAGTTTTGCAAGATGACAAGGATAGGAAATTGAAGAGATTCAATCTTTTAAGAGAGCACATTTCTATAAACTTGAGCATTATTGAACGGCAACTGGAAGAATGTCTTTCAGCCAAGACATCTTTTCAGAAGTTTAGTTATGAGAATCTCCAAGCATGTGAGATTGCATCTTATGGATTGTGTGCACTACTCAGTGTGGTAGATTCAACTAAGAAATCATGGGAGAAAGAGTTAGAGGCCATGAAGATTAACTTTGCAGATTGTGTTGCAAGCCTACCGGCTTTGCAATATTGAATCAAGGTATAACTTTTTGTGAACACAGTTTTGTAACCCTCAGTTTTTTTTGTCATTGTTGTCAAAGGGGGAGAGATATATAGTAGAAAATTGATAAGGATACATACTCTTAGGGGGAGTACAATATATAGAGAGGATTCATGAAGTCATAAGGACAGTATATACACATTTTGTATTATGGCCACAATTTTGAAATTTTTGAGTCTAAGACTTAGCCAATTTTCTCATATGTTGCCACCAATGAAAAAGGGGGAGATTGTTGGAAATTTGGCTGAGTTGGTTACATAGATGTTGTCATTATGGAAACATATGATCTACATGAAGATCACACAGGTCAGAGAGCTAGTATGTCAAAGCGCAATGCAAAATTGTCTAAGTATGTGACAATGTGTTTTTGCCAGTGAAGCCGAAGATAGTTTTGATTGGCGATGTTGATTCAAGTAATTTCAGTGCTTGCGCACTTGATCATAGAATCTATGGTGACTATTGAAGACTCACCACAGAGCACAAGTCAGTATGGCATGTACAGAAGAAGTTATGATAGTTTTACTAAAGACAGTGTTAAGCCGATAAGACAGAATATGAAGACAGAATTGATAAAGAGTTAAGGGATTATTTTGTTTATCAAAATAATGACTTAACAATATAAAGGGATGAAATCCTAAATTTTAACCCTTGGATAAAGATATTTTTTAATATGATAGCTGACTGGAAAGTTATTAATCTTAATAACTTGTATAAAGATATGTAAAGATGTAATTGTAAAAGGAGATGTAACGAATGTATGTAATAGCGATAGTGAAAGAGTAGTGAAGAGATATTGATGAAAGTAGTATAAGGTTATGTACCTTGACCTACTTTTTTAATCAGTGAATATTGTATATTACTTGTTTGGGTAGTGGGCTCATCTAGCAATCACATTTTGTACTACCAACTCCTTAGAGGGTTGAGGCTTCTAACAAGGCCTATAGTCCCTTAATTAGGATTGAGACACTATATGCATGTAATAGACTCCTAACAGGGTCAACATCCTTAACAAGATACTTTTGATTAGTGGATCTTTGTGGGTACCATCCCCACCAGGGTTTTCCCTTGGCCAGGGTTTCCTCGAGAACAAATAATGTGTTATGTCTTTTGTTTTATTGCTATGCATGTTGTTTAGATTTATATGTTATGCATGCATTAAGATAATCTGTTATATCCATAATTGGGAAAAAGTAAAAGTTTGTAGAATACTGATTCACACCCCCCCCTCAGTATTCCCTATTGCTAACAACTATGACTCTGAAGATGAAAAATTGGTTCCATATAAAGTCATGACATAAGACATCAAGATACACTTTGACTATATATCCTTTGAACACATACCTAGGATTATAAACAAGGCAAAATATTATATGGCCATTATAGGATCTTTGTTAGACAAGCCACCTGAAGTGAGACATTATGAATTTATGGTCAAACAACTTATGGTCCCTTCCTTTGTCGTCCCAAAGTCTAAGGTTGTGTGTGAAATTGTTGGTCCTAATTCCCCTTGGTACTAAGAAATTTATGACTACATTACTACCCAAATCATCCCCCAAGAAATATCCCACAACCAAAAGAAGTCCTTGATAAGGAAAGCCTCCCGTTATACTATCATTGGCAACAAACTTTATAAACAAATTCTAGATGGGAAACTCTTAAGATGTCTCAACTTGAAGGAAGCATGAGTGATGATATTAGGAGTCCACAAAGGTATTCATGGTGCCCACTCTAGTGGTGTGACCTTAGGAGAGAATCTTCTAAGAATTGGGTATTATTTGCCTACTATGGAAAGCGATGCTTGTTTTTCTAGAAATACAAGAAATGTTATTCATAGGAACCTCATCCATGTGCCAACTCAGGAGCTTCAACCACTAACTTTATCATGGTCATTCTTGTAGTGGTGGTTTGAACTTGTTGCAAAGATCCATCCATTATCCTTTGACATTCATAAATACATCATCATGACCATTGAGTATTTAACAAAGTGGGTCAAAGTAACTCCAATGACCTATACCACCGAAAAATAGATTTCCAAGTTCCTTTTGAACTATATCATAAGTCGGTATGGAGTCCCACAAACCATTATTGTCAATAATGGTCCCCCCTTCAAAAATAAATATATGGAAGACCTTTGTGCAAAATTTTACATCCATCATAGCTTTTTTTCACAGTACTTCCCCCAAGGTAATGGCCAGTCTGAGGTTATGAATCAAACAACCATAAAAGTCTTTAAAAAGATGGTCAATGAAGCTGGTTAAGATTGGTACTTCCGACTCAACCCCACCTTTTGGGCATACCACACTAGTTTTTTTACCCCCCATTCCATATTCATTAGTATAAAATACCAAAATAATCTTTCCAATACATGTCGAGCTCCCATCACTATGATTATCCCTTCAACACATTATTTCAGATGAGGAATGTTGTGTATCATGACTACATGAGCTAGAGTTGCTAGATGAAAAGAGACAAAATGCACTAACACTTGCAAGAATATTAGTAGCGTCTTGGGAGAATTTTCAATAAAAATGCCATACTACATCCTTTTGAAGTGGGTGACTTGGTACTAATGGAAAATTAAAAAATATCAAGTGGAAAGAGAAAATCCAAGAAAGTTTGAACCAAACTAGTTGGGTCCCTACATCATCACACTAGTCTAAAAATCTGGAGCATATCAAATATCCACATTAGAGCCTCTATTAGATCCAATCAATAGCTTGCATATGCACAAGTTCTATACATGACTTGCACAGTAGATCCATTTCAAAATATAAAAAAAAAAGAAAAAGAAAGATTACCTGGCAATCAGGCATCTTAAGTTACACAAAAAATAGAAAAAAAAGAGAAATAATTTTTTCCTATAGTGAAAACCACTCCAGTGGCACCTTGGGAAAGTACCATGGTGAAAATTGAGCAATCTAACACCATGTGTAGATATTATACTCCATCATCTATCATAATTCCAACCTGATATCACACCTCATTCTCCACAATAAAAATTAGTGGTTGTAACTATCAAGGCTTGAGATTTGTTAGTTACCTTTATCTAAAGCACATCTCATCACATTTCACACCAAGTCAGTTCATCATGGCTATTTCACAATAAAATTCCCATTTTGTCTTGATTGGGGGCACCACAATGTAATGGTTCATCAAGTCCTAAAAAAAACCAAAAAAATAGCAAGAATTTGTGAAAAAAATACCAAAAACATTAAAATAAAATAAAATTGCAAAAGACCTTAAAAAATCTCAAAAACATCAAAGAAACAAAAAAATAGTCATCTAAGGTGATTATGTTTGGGGTATCTATGATAAGGGCCTTTACTTATGTGATACACCACACATACCTTGAATCCAAATGTAATGCCTGTTGGAAATTTGGCTAATGTGGATGCATAGATGTTGTCATTATGGCAACATATGATCTCTATTGAGAGCGTAGAATATGGAATGCAAGTATTGCAAGTTGAAGGAAGAAATTGTCTAAGTATGGATACAGTGATCCTGACAAAGCACCCGATGAAGATTTAGTTGGCGACGTCCACTCGAGCAAAATTTTTGTTTGCGTAGTTAACTGAAGCTTCTAAAGAGTATGAGGATACCCCATCTCAGTGCACATAAAGTTTGGAGCAGTACGGACGAAGTTATTCAAAGTTTATCAAAGACAGTTTTTGCAGACAAAACAATTTTGGAGACAGTATTAGTGAAAGAGTTAAGGGATTATTTTTGCTTGTCAAAATAATGACTTAAAATTATGAAGGGACAACATCCTAGATGTTAATCTTGGATAAAGATTTTGGAAGCTGACCATATAAAGTTATTAGCTCTAATAACTCATTTATTAGGCATACTTGAAATGTAATGAAAAAGTGTGAGTGTGTGATGTGTAAAAAGAAAGAAAAGGATAACTTGCGATAGTTGTATATTGTGATAGCAGAAAAGGCTATTGATGTGAAGTTGTAAGCAGTACCATACTATAGTTAGAAACATTTTGTATTAACTGTTTGGGTAGTGAGCTCAGCTGGTGATCAGGTTTTGTAATCTAACTCCTAACAGGGTTAAGGCTTCTAACAAGGCCTAAAGTCCTTTAACCAAGACAGATCTACTATATATTGTAAATTGACTCTTAACAGGGTCCAATATCCCTAACATGATACTTTTGATTAGTGATCTTTGTGGGTACCATCCCCACCGGGGTTTTCCCTTGGCCAGGGTTTCCTCGAGAACATATCATGTGTTATGAGTTCTTTCTATTTACTGCTAGGTTTGTTAATCAGCTTGATAATCTTTGTATGCACTAAAGTAATTTGTTATATCCATAAGTGGGCAAAAGAAAAAGTTTGTGAAATACTAATTCACCCCCCCCCCCCTCTCAGTATTTCCTATTTCTAACAATTTGTATCAGAGCATAGTTACTCCGAGAAGGAACATTCAGGGAAAGCTTAGCAGCTTGAGTAAGATCTCTATGGATATGGATCAACTTCAGAAGAATCTTGAAGAAGCTCTTGAACATATTGATATGCTTACTGATGAAAGAAACTCCTTAAGAAGAAAATATGAAGATGAAAAGAATGCTATTGACAAATTAAAAGGTAAGATTGAAGATCTGAAATCTGAAAAGAAATATGATATGCTTGTTGAAGATTGTGATGAATTAGAAAAAGAAAATGAGATCCTTAAGCATGAGCTAAAGATAGTAAATCTGAACCTTAGTATGAAAGATGGAAATTTGAGATCTAATAATGAAAAATTGAAAATTGAGAATGAAGATCTGAGATCAAGACTTGAAAAGGAAACATCTGAATCTAAAAAAGTAAAAGTGTAGTATGTGGAACTTGAGAAGTATAATAAAATTGTGAAAGGTGAATTAACTCAATCTAAACAACAACTTGAAAGGCTATATTCAAATAGTGATAAGACTGAAAAACAAATTTCTTTTGAAGAACCATTCTTTGATAGGACTGGATTTGGATTTAGTATGTTTAGAACATACCATGAAAGTAAGAAGCCAGATCTGAATATATTTGAAAGTGTGGAGGAAATGAAGCTAGATAAGAACACATTAGAAGATCCACCTAAAGAAGAACCACCTAGAGAGAAAGAAGAATCAAAGCAAGAAGAATCAAAATAGGAAGAATCATCTAAAGGTATGCAAAGAGAATTCAAAGGTAGATGTTTTGCTTGTAATACTATTGGGCACATGAAGAGAGATTGCACAGGTAAGCAATTTAAACCTCTTAATGGACATTGTTATAATTGTCATAGTTTTGGACATAGAGCTAACGAATGTAGAAGACTTAAAGTAATTTTGAATAATTATGATAGAATGATTGGGAATACTAACAATGCAGATAAGAAATCTATTGAAGAAATGAATCAAAGAAAAGTGGTAGTATGTTTTAGATGCAACAAAGTAGGACATATTACTAGAAATTGCAGGTCACAGATTAACCAGCAAGGACAAAGATTTGGGAATAATGGAATCATTTGTTAGATATGCAACAAGTTTGGACACTCAGCAAGAGTTTGCAGAATGAACAATGGAGGTTATCATCATAACCCTAACCCTATGAACAATGCAAGAAGGAATGAAAATGCAGGAAACAAAGAGAAAGGTTGCTGTAGCAATAAAGATGAAGTAAAATTTGATAAAGGCACAGATCAAGGAGGTATATTCAACACTAAAAGTAGTCAGGAAGGTAATGTAACTAATGGTAAGGATGAATCTTTACCTGACCCTTCTTTAAGTACTTAAATTATGTAAGTTTTCATAGTTTAGGACTTAGGATTAGTGTAGATTAGGAATTTGAATGAGTTAAGTTTTGTGCAGTTAGATATAAGTTTTTTATGTTGTACTAATGCTATGGTAAAGTGCACAAAAGAAAATATCATGTTTTGCAAGGTCGCAAAAAGTTTTATGGTTGCAGGTTTGCAGAATCAGCTTTTTGAGGTTTTAGCAGCAAAATGAATGAATGCAATGTGAGATCGAGTTAATGTGAAGTGTTATAAGGTCAAAATCAAAGTTATCATGATTACAAAGCGATTGAAAAGAGATTTGAAAGAAGAAAAAGCGAGTTGAGGATGATTTGAAGAAGTTTGGAAGCAGTTTGCAGCGACGATCATACCGAAACCCAAGACTTGCAAAGTTGAGGTATTTTTTGATCTTTAATCAGTTGATAAGATGGATATTTCTACGGTTCATAATGTTAAGGATAAGAATAGACCTAAGAGTAAGAAAGAACTAGTAGAACCAGCTGAAATTGATGACAGACTAGCACTATCATTCGTACCAGATGAAGTATTACACATTGAGAATGTTAAAGGATATTTAGGTTGCAAGTTTGAAACTTTGGGAGATGCAGATTTTAGTGATGATTATAGGAAATTGTATAATCAAGACATGTCAGTTAAACTAGCTTATGGGCACCTAGAGAACAATGAAATTATCAATTATTCCATGAAGTATGAATTTAATGATGAGGAATGTACCAAGATCATTTTAAGTAGAATCCACAATGGGAAATTCTGGATGGAGGATAGAGTTATTGATATAAATGTCGACCTAATTCATGATGTTACTGGATTATCAAAAGTTGGAGAGATTCCAATGAATGAAAAGAACATGAGAAAGATTGTTTTAGACAACACTGGATCTAGTTATAATGGTAGAGGAATTGTGATAAGTAAGATTAAGCAAGATGATGTTAGGTACCTTTGCAAGATCCTAACAACTAAATTCTATGATAGTTCAAGGGAAGATGACATGGCTGCAAGAATGGTTCATGTAGCTTATCTTATGTGTATTGAGAAGAAACAAGTAGACCTATGTGAAATTTTGAAAATTTAGTTATTTGAGAACTTAGAAAAGATTAAGAAGGCTAAGTACACACAGTTTAGGTTTTCATCTATGATAACCTATATGTTTTTCCATATTTTGAGAAGATTTTTTTACACAATTGATTGGAGTGACAATGTGAACACAATGGAGAGAAGAAACTCAGTCTACATGAAGCACCTAATTGGTAAAGTCAATGACAGTGTGAAGCTTGTATTGAAGACTTTTCAAAATATTGTTAAGAACAAATCAAGGATTCCTCAATCCTTAGTTGAAAAGCATAAAGATGACATTTGTTTTATGGTAGACACTGATTTCACCTACATTGAAGCAGTTGAGCCTAGAATGGAATTCATAGACCCTCTTGGCTATGAAGTATCTGAAGTAGAAACAATAGGATATGTGAATAGACTATTAAAGTGTGAGTTGGATGGTCATGCAAATAGGTTTGGAACCTATGAAGAGAATTTCAACTCTGCAATAAGTTTGAGAGAAAAGAAGCAATCTAGTAGGAGAGTTGAATCTACTATGAAGAAAATATTGAAAGAATCAAGTATGTCAAGTCATGAGTTTGACATAGCTAAGAAGACTGCAGAAGCCTTGAAGCAAAGTGAAAATCTTGTAATTCCACCTGAGGCATCTAGTGCAGACCCTGTTGATCCTATTGCAGTAAAGGTAAAAGTTGAAGTACCTGAAAAAGATGAAGGAGATAAATCTTTTTCTCCTATTCCTAGCAAAAGAGTAAAAGTGAGTGCAACAGGACCTGACAAGAGACATAAAGTGATTGTAAAACCTGTACCTAGAAAAGTAGCAGAAATTAAAGATGATGATGAAGTTTCAATCAAGAAGAAAACTTGGAAACCAAGAATTGAAAGAGTTAATGAAGATATATTGAAGCATGGAGACTTTACTAAGATAAATAAATTATATGATCTATATGGATCATTTGACAGATTGAATTTTGAAAATGCAATGATTACACATATGATTTTGACAGATAAGAAACTTAGCACTATTCATGGTAAGATCCCAGAAGATTTGTATAACAGACTTGTGAATAGAAAACAAAGAGCACAGGAAGAGGACATAAAGATGAGAGAACATGTAATTAGACAGTTCTGTGAAGTTAAGGATGAAGATCATTTGAAGTCTCTTGGAACTTTATTGAGAACTAAGAGAAGAACAATCCTTATAATGGGAGGCAAAAAGGAGGAAGTACAAAAAGAGACTGAGCAAGCAGTAATGCAAGTTCTTGCAGATATAGTTGCAGGAAAGCATGTTGAATCAGATCCTTAGCAGAAGCAATCAGAGGAACCGCATGTAGAGGAAGTTGGTATTGAAGAAGTCCCATCTTCTTCACATATCAATATTGGCAAAGAATCAATGGACATTGAAGGAACCAAAGTGACACTAGAGTCAGATGATGCAGTATTTCATGATCTAGGAAACATTGTTGACAATTTGGCTTTAGAAGAACAAGAGAAGATTACAGAATCAGAAAAGGATATAGAGGTAGTGGAAGCATCAGCTGTATCAGAATCAGTTCTAGCAGAGCAGACAGTTAAAGGTAAACAAATTTTGACAGAGGTCACTACCCCTAGTGCACCTGATAGTAAGAAGAGACAAATTGGTTCAATTTTTGAAGACCTTGGAAAAGAGGTTGAAGATGATGATCAGCTTGAGTTCATCTCATCTCTTAATAAAATTATTGGAAAGAATAAGAAGGTGAAGGACCTTGAAGGAAAAGTTAGAGTTTTGACAAAGAAACTTGAGAGTGTGATCAACACTAAGGTATTTGAATCAGATCCACTTGAGAAAGCTAAAATAGTAATAAACTCTTTTGACTCTAAATTTTCTAACTTAAAGGATATTGCTAGAATAAAAGTTCAGGAATCCTTTGAAGCAGAAATGCAACAAAATTTAAGTGTAAATATTCAAAATGATATTGGTAATTTGGATGTATGCATAAAGAATTTGAGGAAACATTTTGAGACTGGAAAGAGTTTGTATATACAATGCATAAAATCACAAATCCTAACAGCTGAAGAAGATAAGAAGATCAGAGAGAAGATAGATGCAATTACAGCTGAAACAAACACCTTGACAAGCCCAAATGTAAAGATAAGTTCTGTAGAGAAGAACATAAGGAAGTTAAATGATGAAATCAAAATGTTAGCAAAGGAGAAGAATAGAAAGATGATCAGGATTAACATCTTGAGAGAGCATATCTCAATCAAGACCTCAATTGTTGAAGACCAAATTGAGCAATGTCTTTCAGCAAAGACATCTTTTCAGAAGTTTAGCTTTAATTCCCTGCAAGCTTGTCAAATAGCAGCATACGGATTGAGTACTCTACTTAATGTTGTTGAATCCATCAGGAAGATATGGGAGAAAGATTTTGAATCATGGAAGTCATAGTTTTGCGACTGTGTTGCAAGCCTACCGGCTTCGCAATAGCTGATAATAAGGTATCAAGTTTTTTTTTGAAATTTTTGTACACCCTATCTTTGTCATTGTTGTCAAAGGGGGAGAGATATCAGAAAATTGAAAATATGTTGAGGAAGGATACTCATAGGGGGAGATATTTTATGGAGTACAATATTGTATATGTGTTGTATAACATTTGGCCACAATTTTGTGTAAATACTTTGAAGTTTTGTTTGCACACTTAGCCAATTTTCCCATATGTTGCCACCAATGACAAAGGGGGAGATTGTTGGCAATTTGGCTAATGTGGATGCATATATGTTGTCATTATGGAAACATATGATATCTATTGAGAGCACAAAATCTGGAATGCAAGTATGGCAAGTTGAAGGAAGAAATTGTCTAAGTATGGATACAGTGATCCTGACAGAGCACCCGATGAAGATTTAGTTGGCAATGTCCACTGGAGAAATATTTTTGTTTGTGTAGTTAACTAAAGCTTCTAAAGAGTATGAGGATACCCCATCTTAGTGTGCATAAATTTTGGAGTAGTACGGATGAAGTTATTCAAAGTTTACCGAAGACAGTTTTTGCAGACAGAACAATTTTGGAGACAGTATTAGCGAAAGAGTTAAGGGATTATTTTTGCTTGTCAAAATAATGACTTAACATTATGAAGGGATGAAATCCTAGATGTTTACTCTTGGATAAATATTTTGGAAGCTGACCATATAAAGTTATTACCTCTAATAACTCATATATTAGGCATACTTGAAATGTAATGAAAAAGTGTGAGTGTGTGATGTGTAAAAAGAAAGAAAAGGATAACTTGCGATAGTTGTATATTGTGATAGCAGCAAAGGCTATTGATGCAAAGTTGTAAGTAGTACCATACTATAGTTAGAAACATTTTTTATTACCTGTTTGGGCAGTGAGCTCAGCTGGTGATCAGGTTTTGTAATCTAACTCCTAACAGGGTTAAGGCTTCTAACAAGGCCTAAAGTCCTTTAACCAGGATAGATCTACTATATATTGTAAATTGACTCTTAACAGGGTCCAATATCCCTAACAGGATACTTTTGATTAGTGATCTTTGTGGGTACCATCCCCACCGGGGTTTTCCCTTGGCCAGGGTTTCCTCGAGAACATATCATGTGTTATGAGTTCTTTCTATTTATTACTATGTTTGTTAATCATCTTGATAATCTTTGTATGCACTAAAGTAATCTATTATATCCATAAGTGGGCAAAAGAAAAAGTTTTTGAAATACTGATTCACCCCCCCCTCTCAGTATTTCCTATTTCTAACAATGCCCCGCCAGGGAACCCAGAAGAACTTAACCTAAACATGTGACTAAGTTTGCAGAATAATGTTTTTTTAAAAGTTAACAATCAATAACATCAAAGTTATCAATGCGGAAGCAAAGAAAAGCATAAACAACCAACATAGGTTTCAACTCTCAAGGGTTCCTTGACGTAGATTACAAAAGAGTTAATTAATTAATATAAGATAAAGATATGAATCCCAAGATTACATCTGAAAGATAAATACAACATCATAAGCATGATTACATAAATACAATTGGTACCTTAAGGTAACCATAATAATAAGTATCCACTGCACAAGTCGCAGGGTATGTGAATACAATAACTGGAAAGAAATACAACATGATAACTTTGAATATCTGATACAATGATACAAGATCATAGAAAGAAGAAGAACAAGAACGAACAACTGCCACATGGATCATCCAGCCTCAGTGCACGAACATTGAAATCTCAAATGGTAAAAGAACCACTACCACCTGACCTCGTGAACCTAAACGGTCCACTCCCACTGTGCTGAGGAGATAACATTAGAACCCACTCAAATAACAAACAACAACAATCCAAGGAAGAGATCCTGAAAGCTTCTAACTCAAGGATACCAAAAAGTACATCAAGGGGTAACATACTCTACCAGAGGCAAACAAAACATATAGGAAACCTAAGATGCATATAAGAAGTGTTGTCACATAAGTCAACTCTAAGGTTATCCTGGTAGTCCCTTCAGACCCTGGCGCCCTAGTGACTCTATGTGGATATAGTAACCTCTCGTGTAGACAAGGTACTACCTATGCCATCTCCAGTCCATAAAGGCGACAAGCATCATCTCAACTCCCATCCTAGTCAAACTCAATCAGGAACTCATGCATGGGCGAGGCACAAAATATATTTTTAGGTTCATTTTAGATTCCCAATGTTTATTAATGATCACTTATTAAACTACTTGTAATGGGATCTCCTGGTAGCCACTTTTGGGTTCTGGCACCAATTCACTAGCCACTTCTTGATATACACTCAGATGACCTACCCTAGGGTTTCACATAATCAAGCCTAATCTCCAAGTTAACTCAAGAATCTTCATAACTAGATTCAACATGCATGACTAGAAACCACTAGGATCAAACCCACCTAGGGTTAGAACAACTCATGCAAACTAACTACGCATGCATGTAAAACAACATGGAAAAAAGATAACTACAACCCCTAAAAATCAATACAAGATTAACCGATTAAGGGCATCAAAAGTCTCCATGATATCTATGATTACTAATGAATGCACATGCAAAAATTTGCTAAATAATAAAGTACTAGTTACTTTAAATAGAAAAATCTACAATTGATAATTCAAATAATTGCTCAAATAGAAAAGAGCAAAAATAATTAACTTAAATTAACATCTAAGAATAATCCATTCATAACCCTACAACCAACAAATCCTCTCAATATACATTAAAATAAAACTTACATATCTAAAAGCAATTGAATATTAATTTTTTCAACTCAAGTCAAAGTGGAAAGGGGACTTCAGTTCAACTGAGATTGAACTGTGAACTGAAGTTTGTCTTCATGCAAGCCCTTTTGATGTTGAGTTTATATTTTTGCATGGAAAAGGAGATTCCTTTAAGTATTAGGGGTTTTGGCCATTATTCGGGACACAGGTTTTGGAGGAGGAATTTTGGAGATAGATTTGTAACATATTTGGGAAAGATTTTCGAAAGGCTTGGATTTTGTATTCTTCGTTATGGTCATCTTCAAATCTATTTAATTTCAATTTGAGGTAGGTTTTGAAGTTTATTCTTGTTATACCTTTTTAGATCTCTGTAGAAAATAAAATCGTGTCTTCCTCGTGCCTGTTGGAGTTGAATGTTTTGGAAAGTTTTGAATGTTTAATATGCAATTTAATTTGATTAGTTTTGCCTGTCTGTTTTGTAAATTGATGGTTTTTGAGGAATCTGTTAAAAGAGTTTTAGAAAACCCAATTAAACTAGGGTTTTGAGCTTGTTGTGAAATTATTGGAGTTTTTTTTTTATTCATGTT